>CAEFZP010005741.1:107500-220000 GCA_903064625.1 Mallotus villosus
ACTATCTTTTTACAATCGTGGACAGTTCAAAAACATTCACAAGGGACAATCCTGAGTCATTCCTATAAACCCCTTGCTGTAAAAATGTACAAAGCACACGGTACATTGGGTTGCACTTAAGTGTTTGTGTGTGTCTGTCTGTGTGGGTTTGACATAGATGTCATGTTACTTAACAGTCAGTGATAGATAGTGTACTTTAGCCAAGCCATGGTACAGTAAAATATCCCCCTTAGTTTGTTAGGTGAGTGCACCCTCGTCAGGTGTGTTTATGATGTGTGGATTGGCTGACCAGTGGACTTTTGATTCGGTAGTGTGTTGTTGGACTTGTTTTCGTAACTTTTCATCCAATGAAAGGAAACGTCTGACATATAATGGTCTGGCATTGTTCATTTGCCTAACGAGTTTGTATTAGGCAGGTTTTAGGTAGAAAGACACACAGTATGCAGTGCAAGTATAATTCAATCCATGCATCCAAGTGTTGTCGACGACGACATTGATTCAGTCCTGTCAGGTGCCTATGACCTGACATTCTATACATGACCACACACCATTGATAGGCTCAAACCACTCACATGTGACCTGATAGCTTGCTATCGCGATGATGTCTTCTAATGGCTAATTAAATCTGAGACGAAAGGTGTTAACCCTTGTTAAAAATGACGTGTGACTAGTTCCTAAAACCTGATAGTCGTTTCAGGTTCTATCGAATCGAGCTGCACCAGAATGATAAAAGCAAGTGGGTCCACTGGGGTTGGGGTTTTAGTGCTGTTAAGGAAATAGTTGAGATCACATGTTGTTTGACTGGCTGTTCAATGCAGCTGATTGTGGTGAGGACTGTTGTGGTGGTTTGGTGCAGGCCTAACACATCTCCTTCGTACAGCCTCTGTATCAGAGCTATGTGCAGCTCCTTTCATCTCTGAAGTAAACGCTGTATAAGGAAGTTTGACGTTTGTGTGTGTTTTGTGGTCAGGCGGTGTTGGGCCCTCTCATCGCCATAGCCCTCAAGATCTCTGACATCCACGAGAGGAGCGGACGCCGAGGCCCCTCCGTCATCACCTGAGCTGCCGTGCGCAGACGCACGCACGCACACACACACACACACACACACACACACACACACACACTTCACTTGCACACAGACAGGAAGCTTGTCGTGTCCCCTCTAAGATCAGCCTGCCTTGCCTTTCCTGTTGGATGGGATCCTTTAAAAACATGTTGCCTAGAGAGATACATGGATTATATGCATCGTTCTCAGATTCATGGATAAAAGCATTCATAGATATAATATTGTTTCCTTTCAGTCATCTGTCAGTGGTAAATCATGTTATGGGCTGATGGTATGAAATGATTCAAGTTGTGTTCTGTGTCTTGATGTTGTGTATGAGCGCTTGTTTCTTGTGTTTACTGGCACAGAGCATCTATTGAGGAAACCGAAGGGATTGATTTTTGAATACATTATTTTGTTATACTTAGTTTTTTACATGGCCTTATTAAATGCCACCACATTTTAGGATGTTGAACTCACACGCACACTCATGAACATACTCCTTCACACACACCTCCAGCTCGCACACTAAATATGTACTGTATGTCAAATACAGACTGAGCTAATCGCTATCAAATTCTTCAATTCAACTGTAAACATTTAAAATGCAACCAAAATCACTCCGCCAAGTTGGACATCAGAAAGTAAAACGATCCAAATACTCATGTATGATATGAAAAAGATACGGCATGGAGATTAAACAGATCTTTATCTGAGATTGATGGCCGGTAGCTGGTCCCAACCACATACATGTTGGTTGTGGTTGGGACCAGTTAAATGTGAAATGCCAACCTGTTAGATGAAACCACTGGTTATTATATTGTAGCTGTTTGCTTGTACCAAGTTACACTCACAAAGGCTTTAAGTGATGGTATGTGCTGAATCGTTGAAAGGTTCAAGGTCTGTCTTTTCCACAGGAGATACCACTACCACTGTTTTAACTTTCTTTAATTAGCCAGTTAGTTTTTCATGTCTGGAGGAAGCTAACGCTCTATTTAAGTTTGTTTTTTGTACCCAAATAACCCTTATCATTTGAGTGTGACGGGATGCCTGGTCTTTTTCATGACTGTTGTATTTTGTTCCAGTTCCTGATGGAATTCAAAATATACTACAGCTATTCATCTTGGTCTATTGGAAATGTTTCCAGTTTACGTATATTGTAAGCAACACAACATAACATTTACCAAGTTCAAATGAACAATCCATTCCAGCTGTTTCAGCACTGTAAGGTTGAGACGCTGGTTGTTTTGACCAAGTCCACAATGACAGCACCATACTGTAGATGACGTGACAACGTAACCCACAAGTTTGTTATTTTACAGCCACTGTGAGAAGGAAGAAGCAGTAATGGATAACAGCTTTATAGCCGTCATCAACCTGGAAGACACAGAACTGTATATCCTTATGGATGCACACTCTGGACACTGGAATCTGTTGTGAAATGTTTAATAGCCTCTTTAACCCTCTCATAACCTTTGCACAACACACACACACAGCCATACTGAGAGTTTGGGTTTAACTACAGTTTGTATCTTTTCAAATAAGTATTGGGATTGATGAGGTGGATCCTTCCTGGCTTAAGGACGCCATTGGTCATATCCTAAAAATGGAAACCCAAGGCAAGGAAATTCAATCAAACTCGGAAAGTAATTTAAATATAATTTGATCAAGCTCTTGCTTGTTTCTTGCATTCAATTGAATGCACTATATTGTCTTTCCACAACAACAGTTAATCTCCAACTGCACACTTTTTTATTACAAAGAAACTCTTCTAGTGCTGTTCTTCAGGACCCGCTGTCCTGTATGTTCTAGATGTTTCCCTGCATTAAAATAAATGGTTGTTATCAGGCAGCCTGATAGATACCATTGCTTTGAATTAGGTGTGCCTCATCCAACATAAGCCCACACCCTGTGGCTTAAGTTCCCCAGTAAGTTATCTGCCTCTATGGCTATTAGCTATCCCCCTTTCAGTCTGCTCTGTGTGGGATTTACTTCTGCTAGATCCCCCAGACCCAGTCATGTGACCCAGCCAATCCGGACCGGAGAGGTCAGAGGTCAACCAGGAGGGGATTGATCCGGAACACACCTGGCAAGTCCTCCCCTCCTGACATCCACAGTCTACTGGCCCCATCAGGCTCAGTGCTGGCCCATGACAGAATATAACGACTGTCTCCAGGTCAGTTTGTACTCTCCATAGTCCAGGGATGAGCATTGAGTGTGAAACAGTGTCGAGTCAGAAACGCTGACGTCAGATCAGTGGGGTAAGCCAGCCTCCTGGTCCTGCCGTCTAGCGTTCCCCCGGGGGTCCGTCTCTGAGTAGGAAGGAGGCTGGTCGTGGTTGAAGCTGTCGTCGGGGGTGTCGGAGCTGCTCCGGGTGTAGAGAGGAGGGGCCTGGGAGGGCGAGGGGGCCACCGCGGGGAGGCGGGGGGAGAAGGCGTGTTGGGACTCTGCATAGGAGGGGGGGAAGAAGCTGGGTCTGGAAGGAGTGGAAAGACACAGAACACTTACAGAATGTCAGATGTAAAAACAATTTGACAGAACCCCGTTTACATCCCAAAAGAAATATTACAGCTTGTGACAGGCTTGCATTTGCTCATGTTTCAAATCGATCATAGCCTCGTGTTATTCAACATGGAATGTGCAGTTTCCCATTTCCTTCACACTTATTGTGCGGAAGGGTACCTCGTCAACGTCAAAACCAACCCCTTTTCAGATGAACAACTCACTATTCTTCCCTTTTTCACGCCACTTCAGGCCATACTGTAAGTGGAACTGCCTTTCTAACTGACTGTTTGACCAATCCAGAGAGACCTCTACATACCTGTCCACTGTGTAGACATGGAAGTGTGCGCTGGGGGGGCCTCCTGTTCGGCAGCAGCCTCTTGTTCCTGATGCTGTGGCAGATGGCCCAGAAGACCCCTGTGAGGAACGTGAGGAAGCCACAGGCGATGAGGATGTAGGCCAGGATCACGTTGAGGATGTGGCTGTTCCACTCCTCGAGGGATGTCAGGTAGGCCCCTATGCAGGTGAGACCAAAGCCCAGGCCAGGGAGGCCCAAGCGGGCCAGAGAACACATTTGTTTCCTGGCTTCCATCACTCCTGTCGGGGGCTCTGGTTGTGTTCTGGGCATGGAAAGGTGAGACGTCGATGTTGTTGTTATTGTTTCTCGTCTTCTTAAGCCGTCTTATTCGATGCACTTTTTTTCGGCTGGCTGTCGTCTTCTTTTTTTCTGCTGAGCGAGTCTTTTCATCTCGTTGTAGACAGGAGGACATTAGGCAGCTACTTATCCTTATCAGTTGGGTGGCAGGTGTTTGGCAGAGAGGAGCTCAGTCCCAGAGTAGATGTAGCATGGCATAACTGGGGTAGCTATGCCTGGTGTTCGCTCACAGGTGCTGGTTGGCATGGATAACCTGAGAAGCAGGTGAGAGAGAATGCCTGTTGGGATTGTCAACTGATGTAACTAGGCTGAATGTATTTACTCCCCCAGCTGGAGCTAACTTTATGCACTGTCATGGTCAGGGGGAGGGTGGAGGCGGGAGGTGTGTTTATGTCTGTCTCTGCCAGTCGACCTTATCTGTTGTATATTAACTGGAATTTGTGTTCAGGAGGATTAGTGACTAGGCCACTGTGAGGGTGGTGGAATTGTGTGTTTGATAGATTGTTGATTTTGTGTGTGTATTTGAGCTGCAATGTTTTAACACAATGTCTTGTAACACACTATTCCTTGGCATGAACAACTGTGATACCGTTACAGCGGTGTACTTCTGATCCTTGATGATCTGCTGCACTTGTTATGTGCACTACTGTATCTTGCTTGAATGATTGAATGCTAAAATAAACATTTTTGCTAAAACCTGGCAAAAGTTGAAAAGCGTATTATTAATTTGAAAAGAAAATATAAAGAAATGAAAGAAATGCAGTACAGATTTTTTGGGGGAAACTTTGCATTGAGTTACACATTAGTATTAAGTTTTGTGTAACTAAGACTTTGAAAATCATTTTCATGAGTCTACTGAGAAACCATTAACCTAGTTTATGATTCTTGAGACACAGAAATATACTGTACATGGTTACAATAATCACTCAAAGTGGTGTCATTGCCTTAAACCTTGGTTGTGCACTTTGGTCATAATGTGTTTTAGACAACAAGAACAAATACCCTATCCACACCCACACATTCCATTGTCTGCCAGTGCCATCAGGTTTATCAATTGTAGATGTATAAATACAGTTTATACCTTCAACTACTTTGTGGCAAGTTACTAACCCCTTTGGTAATTTCACCCAAAAACGCCAAAATAACCCCTTTGGTATTTGTTGGTAAAAAAACAGGCATAGTAGCCCCTTTGCCAACTGTGGTTATTTCATCCAAAACACACATACTAAGCCCTTTGGTAATTTCAGCCAAAAACGTCATACTAACCCCTTTCGTTTTTTTGCGGGAAAGTCATACTCCCCGATTGGTATTTTTTTGGCAAAAACACGCATAGTAGCCCCTTTGCCAACACCCCCAGTGGTTATTTCATCCAAAACACACATAATAAGCTCTTTGGTATTTTTTCCATAAGATTCCCATTAAAGCCTATTTAGTTTTGAAAGCACTGTGATCTGATTGCCAACCAACACAAACGATTGCCAGGTGTGGTTCACAAATGAGTGAGTGCTTATGACAAAGTGTGACTGTCCACATGCAACTTTTTGTGGTTGTAAGGTTGGCTAAATGGTTAGAGAGTATGACTACAGATCAGGAGGTTGGGGGATCACATCCCCCAAGGTGCTTTTAGATGAAAGCTTTCAATTGAACATTGAACTTATGTCTTCAAGTGGAATTCCTAAAGACATAATTAGATTCCGAGGGAAATTCAGCAAGGCCCTGGTGGCCGAGTGGATATGCATGGGCTCTTGAGTCCTGACCCCTCTGGTTCAAATCTGGCTGGAGGCAGTGTACCCCATGCTTGCTTCCTGGCATGCAAAACATGTTAGTATCTCTTTAAGCAGAGCACTTTTTAAAAGATAAATACTACCTTCACATGCCGGAGGTATGGGGCCCCAGTGGCCTAATGGATAAGCATGCAGACAAGCAAATCCCAACGGCATGGGATCAAATCCACCCTCGAACCCAGAGAAATCCTTTGACTGAGCTTGCTCTAAGGTCGCCCCCAAGGTGTCGGGGGCTGGTGTCGTGGGCTGTGAGCCCAGATCCCTGTGACCGCAGATCCCTGTGACCGCAGCGCACTCCCCCGACTGTCCAGACTCCCCGACTGCCAGCCGGGATATCCCAACTGTCTTTGTAAGTACCCGACTGTCCCAACAGGAAAGACAGTTGGGAGAGAGGATCTCGGGAGCCGGGAAAATACATTTACCTTTTATCAGTTTTATATATAAGTCCAGCTTTTTTTCCAAGTCCAAAAGCAAGAATTGAGTTGTAGGAAGATCCTTCAGCCAGATTTGAACACAAATGTGAGGTCATTAAAGAGACCTTTTCTTGCAGCCTTCCATGGGGTTTGAACCCACAACCCTTATCTGTCAGGGTACACATGCTTATCCACTGAGCCATCAGGGACACAAGGAAACATGAACTCGTTGAAAATACATCCTTAAGGTGAAGTGTGAGGTCATTAAAGAGACAGTTTCTGTAAGGAAAGACCAACGCAGCCCTCCATGGGATTTGAACCCAAGACACTTAACGCTCATGGTACACGTGCATATCCACTGAGCCATCAGGGAGACAAGGAAACATGAACTCGTTGACAATACATCCTTAAGGTGAAGTGTGAGGTCATTAAAGAGACAGTTTCTGCAAGGAAAGACCAACACAGCCTTCCATGGGATTTGAACCCACAACCCTTAACGCTCATGGTACACGTGCTTATCCACTGAGCCATCAGGGACACAAGGAAACATGAACTTGTTGACAAATACCATCCTTAAGGTGAAGTGTGAGGTCATTAAAGAGACAGTTTCTGCAAGGAAAGACCAACGCAAGCCTTCCATGGGATTTGAACCCAAGACCCTTTAACGCTCATGGTACACATGCTTATCCACTGAGCCATCAGGGACACAAGGAAACATGAACTCGTTGACAATACATCCTTAAGGGTGAAGTGTGAGGTCATTAAAGAGACAGTTTCTGCAAAGAAAGACCAACGCAGCCTTCCATGGGATTTGAACCCAAGATCCTTAATGCTCATGGTACACATGCTTATCCACTGAGCCATCAGGGACACAAGGAAACACGAACTTGTTGAAAATACATCCTTAAGGTTAAGTGTGAGGTCATTAAAGAGACTCTTTGTGCAAGGAAAGACCATTGGAGCCTTCCATGGGGTTTGAACCCACAACCCTTAACTTTGAGGGTACACATGCTTATCGACTGAGCCATCAGGGACACAAGCATATATGAACTTGTCGATAACATATCCTTAAGATTAAGAGTAGTTAATTAAAGAGGCCGTCACGACAACCAAAGACCATAGCCACCTTCCATAGGATTTGAACCGACGACCCTCAGCTTTCAAGGCACACATGCTTATCGACTGACCCATCAGGGACACATGCATACATGAACTTTTCGATAACATATCCTTAAGATTAAGAGTAGTTAATTAAAGAGGCCGTCACGACAACCAAAGACCATAGCCACCTTCCATAGGATTTGAACCCACGACCCTCAACTTTCAAGGCACACATGCTTATCCACTGAGCCATCAGAGACACATGCATACATGAACTTGTCGATAACATATCCTTAATGTTAAGAGTAGTTCATTAAAGAGACCGTCACGACACGTCACGTTTGCAGCACTCATCATTATTATTAAAGCCTTTGCATCATCTAGAACAAATCTAAAACATACTTTTATTGATCATTTATAAAATCATAATAATATTTCTAATTTGAATCATTCCATTCATAGCATTAAATACATGTTAATGTGAGGTGAGACTTCTGTATGTTAAGCTCTGAGCACAAAAAGAGAGTGTGTTGTGAATGTGTTTGTGATTGGCTTAATGCTGAGGCCCATCCAGTTTTAAAAGCACTTACAGATCTAAAACAAGCAGTCAGTTTTGAGGACTTGGTTGGAGTCATTGTTAAAGCTAGCAGTTAAGCCAAAAAACGCCATACTAACCCCTTTGGTATTTTTTGGGAAAAAACAGGCATACTCCCCGATTCGTATTTTTTCCCCAAAAACGCGCATAGTAACCCCTTTGCCAACGACCCCTGTGGTTATTTCATCCAAACACCCATACGCCCTTTGGTAATTTCATGTAAAAAACGTCATACTAACCCCTTTGGTATGAAAAAAAAACACATAAAAAACACACATACCACTGGCAACTACTCACGATTTTAATAAATACATAAATAAGACCTTTCATTGTTTGTGATGGTAACTTGGGAGTCAACTAAATGATTGTGGGACAGTTATTATAACATCCTAACCCTAACCCAAAACAGGATGAATCAAGGCGTGGCGTTAACAGTGGAGTTAGCAGACATCCACTCACACAAGTACGAATTCAAGACTATAACTTAAGGTCATGATTTATTCTGTTAATCCCATCAAATAGCTACACTTATGAGACTAGCGTGGCATTTTCCTTGAGAACTGCATGCAGCTGTGTGTAACTGGAGACTCTTTTCTGTTCTTTCATTTTAACCTTGGCCAGTGACTTCTACTTCTTTAATGACCATTTGCAAAACACTTGCAAAGAAAGATTGTGAATGGCCTTTCAAGGTGCGGTATTGTGAATGAGGGTTGTCATTCACACAATATACCTCAGAGCAGGACTGCTGCCACTTTATGACCGTGTGGTCTCAGATGGAGATGTGTGTTTATGATGCCGATTCAGCTCCTATCAGCCACGTCTGTTAATCTTCTACATCACAGTTCTCCGTTCCTGCTGGCAACAAGCCTGTACTACTTCATTTGCATTGGGAAGACAGATCTACTATAGATAAATTAAAATATGTTTTTAGTGATGTTTTTCAGGCGTTTATATACAAGTGCCTACTTAAGGTACAAAGGACAAAGTTGTCCTTCGTTTCCTCGTAGATCTTTGGACTATTTTCTTACGGGCAAACCATTTGTGTTCACCTCATCTGAAAGTGTGACTTTGCCTTCTGGAACTGGCTGTGGTGCTTTGCACAATAGTACTTTGATTAAGACGATTATGGAAACGATCAACTTGTTATTACACTTGCATAAACTAGGGCAGCGATGTAAATATTTGCCAGTCTTGCACAATATTTATCGCTACTTATTATCATGTATGAAGTCTAGACAGATAACGTTACTAAATCAGGATCATAAGAAATCAAATGTATTTGAGCACACCATTTATAGCTTACTGGATTGATAGTATGTCATCATTGTTATCTCTATATTGTTATCTCACACATATATTATTATTATTATTTATTTATGCCCCCTAAGCCTCGGTCAATATTTGGACTACATGATTTTTACCTGTAAGTCAGTTTGGAACTTGAAGGGATTTTTACAGTGTTATGAGTGATTAGTGGTCAGTATAGGGGTGTAACAATATATCGTGGTACAAAACATTGGGATACAAAAATGTAACAATACGTATAGTGGAGTCATGACGATACATTTTCGATACGACATTCGCTTTCTCCTATTGGTTGAGCTACCTTCGTTCCACATCTTGCTCCTGCGTCTTGCGTTCACACAGCATTGAGCATTCACAGCTTGAACTGGGCAGTAGCCTAGCAGGGCAAAATGAGTTCGACTGTTATAGAAGATGCCCCGTCCACCTTTTTTTGTTGCACTTTTACTGCTTAAAGAATTTCTGTCTTCTAACTGTATGTATGCATGGCAGTTAGCCCCGCCTCTCTCCTCCTCATAGCATTTAAAGCTACAGACACAGAATTGGAACGTCCTAAGGAAAGCTCATTGTGGGACTGCTCGTAGTGGCTGTAATTCTGCACCGAGGCTGAATTTCAGGAAAGAGACTTCAGATACAGTATTAGGGGACCACTAAGGTCTATATGAAAGCATCCAAAAACAGCATGCCATGGGACCTTTAATAACAACCTCATACAGTATCTAGTAGATAACCTGGACTTTCAGGAATACCAGGAGTTTGATTCTATTTTTGACCGGTCATCATTTAACCACATAAGCACAACCTAAAGCAGTGCCAATAATAATAATTATAATGGTGATAATCTGAGAACAAACATTTCACACTGTTTTAAGGATTAGCTCTACCTGATCGAATCAATTAAGCAGCTGAAAAAACAGCGCATTCACACACTCGTGTTCCTGTCGTCTGAAACAGACTTTGAAGTGCAGCTCCTCAGATCATCATTGAATGATAATTATAGATACCGAGATGAGTATGACATGAGCCATCTATTCCTGATGAGGGCAGGGCTGAAGGACTGTTCATTAATCAGCTGGACTCTGATGAGGGGCTGCTCTCCCCTCTGTCATTAGTGCACCTCAGGCTCAGCCTGCACACTCAGCAATACCCGACCTCACTCATCTGTTAGTGTGTCAAACACGCACACATCACGCCACATCGGAGGGAAGGAACACACACACACACACACACACACACACACACCCTCTAACACTGTAACACCATTACAAATTACGGCAGCAGTTACCTTGACAGTTCAAAAGGGGGCGGTATTACACAGTTTTTTCTCAACCGTACTCCATAAAACATGTTCGTAGGGTCTCAGCCAGTTTCAAGAAGCAATATTTAGAATAAATAAATAGATCTATATTTGTACATTTCTCTCTGCCTGTCTCCTCTTAATAAGCATTAGATGGTGGGGTAATATAGTGATCCGCCCTGCTCTGCTACCCTGATTGGTTGAGTAAGTCTGTGGAGCTGAGACACTGGCTAGACTAGATGAGGATCAATGAGGAGATAGATGTTTAGTCCCAGAGAGCTTAGTAGGCAGGTTACCGCTTCCCAAACCCTGGCTGGCTGGCTGGCTGGTGATGGCTGGGGGATGGATGGATGGATGACTGGATGCTGATGGCTGACTGACTGGCTGACTGACTGGATGGATGATGGCTGGTTGCCTGGATGGTTGCCTGATGGCCTATCTGACTGGTTAACGAGTCGGCCAGCCAATTGGCTGACTGGCTGACTGGCTGTCTCATGACTGGCTGTCTCACAGCAAGGAAGTCACCTGACCATCAAGGCCACACAATAAACCTGGTGGCTGCTTCACAACATTGCGAACAGATTTGACTTAAGACCATGGAAGGATTTCAATGATTCTTTAAAGGCCAAAAGGCCGTCCCATGTTTTCTCCACATTTGACTAGATGAAAACCATCTCTGAGCCAAGTAGCAGATTTTTCAAAACTCATGAGCTATTCTCAGAACCGGCCATATGTCACAGCGCATCCAGGCCTATGGACGAATATGTTGTTCCATATCAAGAACCGAATATGTATCTTATTAGATGCAGATGTGGCTCTGTACATTTCTGTGCGTCCAGTTTTGAGCTGATGGTGTCAGACGAAGGTTGGTTCCAGTGTGAGGGTTGTGATCCTGCGGGGTAAGGCTGCTCTCTGGGTCAGGCCCAGCTGGGCAGGTACTGGAGTGGGCTTGGGAGAGCTCATCATCACAGAGTATAACTCAGAGTAATGAAGGCCACAGCAGTGGATCCTCTATAAAGCATGATAGGGAGGCAGGGAGAGAGTCGCTCGCACGTTTGACCCCCCCATTGGCAGTCCTCCATGTGGTGTAAATCTGGGGGGTTGGCTTCAGGCAACACAGAGGGGGAGACAGAGAGAGGGGTGGTGAGATTGGGGGGATAGACAGGATTTACACCTGCCCCCAGACACGGTCGGGTCAGAATCTTTTCTCTGATCTTTCGTTTGGGGAAATATACAGCCTGACTATTGGGCCAGATAAAGTATCTTGCATACGGCATGTGTGAGTTGAGAGAAGAGAGCTTGGGCTGCATAGAAAGACCAGACTGGAGAGATGTGTGTGTCTCTGGTTAGATAAGAATGGTGCACAAATGTGATATTACGAATTTGCAAAAATCCTTTTTTTATCTGCCTTTCTCTCACTAAACTTGTACTTTTTCTCTTTCTTCTGGCCTTTATTCTCTCTCTCTCTCTCTCTCTCTCTCTCTCTCTCTCTCTCTCTCTCTCTCTCTCTCCCTCTCTCTCTTCTTTAGTCCAGTCTCTTACTTTTCTAAACTCCCTCTTGTATTTCTCTTTCTTTGCCTTGTATTTTCTTCCCATGTTTGTCTGTCTGTCTCCCTCGCTCGCTCTCTCTATCTCTCTTTGGCTCTCTGTCTCTCTCTGTCTCTCTCTCTCTGTTCGTTGGTATGCAGGCAGTCAACAGCAGACAGTAGCTGCAGCAACAGCAGGTCTGCAGACAGACTGGACTGAGCTCCTCTCTCTCTCTCTCTCTCTCTCTCTCTCTCTCTCTCTCTACCGCCATGTCTGCTAAATGACAGTAATTATTTTCCTGGGCTGCGGGCAACTCATGCATGTTTTATTTCCAACCCCCGCCCACCCCACCCCATCTGCCTGTCTATGCATTGCACCCGCTGAGGAAATCATCAACAGTCTGCAACTCCCTCTCCCTACATCTCCCTACGTCCTTACCTCCGTGGTCCCCTCGCCACCCGTCCACCAGCTCCTGTTGGGGATGGGTACTGGAACCCACATGTGTTAGACCTATTCTATATACCTGAAACCCCCTCGCTTTGCTACTGGCACTGCGGCACAAAATGGCTGCCCTGCGTCGTCCAGGTGCATCCCACCCAGGGCTGGAGGGTCCAGGTAGTGGCACGTGTGAGTCTAGTATTCCTAAGGTAAACGTGTGCTGAGTTCCCTGCCACAAAATGGCTGCCGTTTTGCAGAATTTGTTAATGTTCAATTAACACATCAGTTAAATTGTTGTCTATGTCACCGTCAAACTGACAATCGTTCAATAAGCAACATTTCAGTTGCTTAATTGAACAGAAATGTATACAAAATAATGACAATCTCACTTTTCAATATATGAGCCACCTCCTGTTGTGTGTCACCCATCCGCGTTACACCCCACTGGTTTGGGGCGGTCCAGGGGATGCGTAGAAACCCTGCAGCCTCCATCATGAACATGTGGCTTCTTTCTCCAGGGGAACATTCTAGAGGGTTGCTAACTGGAGGAAAGGGTACCTGCCAGATGGTGTTCTGTCTTCGTCTCTGGATGTCCGTTAACAACAGGATATGGGACCTGCTCCTTTGTGGAGTGCCGGCACTGATTGTCCCTTCTCAGTATCCATAGTCTGGTGGTTCACCGGTTGAGATGACGTTGCGGGTGCTTGGCAGGAAGGCTATGTGTGTTACAGGCCGAGATAGAGGACATGTCTGCAGGCAAACAAAGGGTGCAACAGAAATATGGAAATATGAGACAAAACCGAAAGCAATTAATTCAGATCAAATGTTAAATCCGTGAAGACAATTGAAGAGGACATACACACACACACGCACAGATACACACACACACACGCAGACATACACACTGCTCTGCAACTCAGCCTTGCGTGGCTCTCACTTCATCAGTGGAGGTGTCAGGGTCCCCATGGCAACTGTATAATGGGGCTGCCCTAATGCAATCCCAGGGGTGTGTAAGGGGCCTGATGAGAGTGAGTGGTAGAATGGGTCTGGGCCCTGGGCCCTATTCAAGTCAGGTCTAATGTGTCAGAGAGCAAGTGGATGCACAGACACTGGAGACCGCCTCGGACGCCTCGTCGGATATTGAACTTTAAACACCCGCTCTCCTTCTTCCTCCTTCACGTATTCTTCCCTCCATCCTATTTCACTTGTCCCCCCCCCTCTCTCTCTATATCTGTCTCTATATTTCACTGTTCTGTTTCTATTTCCTTATCTCTTTTGCCTATGATCATTAATTTCTCTTTGTTCAATCCATACACCCATCCTCCACTCCAAATCTCTCTCTCTCTCTCTCTCTCTCTCTCTCTCTCTCTCCTTCCTGTGGCCCTCCCCCACCTGGAAGTGCAGATAGCCTGAGGGCAGTCCCGTGCTCCTCATCAGGCACAACACGATGACAGGAGGAGCACTGCTCCCCACTGTCAGCTGCCCCTCACCCCTGCAACCAGACACATCTAACAAGCTTCTTCTACACGCATCCCTCGACGGAGCCGTGCAGTACGGAGGCGTGGGATTGGACCAGCTCAGACAAACAACTGCTGTAAACAAACAGTGTGGCTACTGTACCTGCTTCCTGTGCGATCGTTGCGCCGCTCTTTCTCCCTCCCTCCCTTTTCTTATCTCTTCATCTGTCTGTGTCTGTGTGTGAAGCTAGCTCTAGCTTTATTACTCTAAGGTGTCGCAGGACCGTGCGATAATCCCTGTCTTCTTCAGGGAGGGATAACCACAACACCAGGAGGGCCAGAGATACTAATGAAACCCCATCAGGTCACGCCATCTGAATGTCACACTGAGAAAGAGAGAGAGAGAGAGAGAGAGAGATAGAGAGAGAGAGAGAGAGAGAAGAGAGAGAGAGAGAGAGAGAGAGAGAGATAGAGAGAGAGTAGAGAGAGACTCGAGAGAGGAGAGATGAGAGAGAGAGAGAGACAGAGAGAGACAGAGAGACAGAGAGACAGAGAGACAGAGAGACAGAGACAGAGACGAGACAGAGACGAGACAGAGACAGAGACAGAGACAAGACAGAGACAGAGACAGAGACAGAGACAGAGACAGAGACAGAGACAGAGAGACTGATGAAACAGAAAGAGAGACAGGAGGGAAAGAGGCAAGTGGAGAGAACAGAGAGATAGCAGAAAGGAGACAGGAAGAGGTGAGAGATGGGGAGGCTCAACCAAGAGAGGAGAGAGAGGAAGCAGACAGACAAGAAGGAAGGGAGAGCGAGAGGAGGAGGAAGAGAGAGGCAGGAGGAGAAATGCGTAGAAGCTAGGAGAAGAGAGATGGGAGAAATAAGAGAGACCGGGGGCAGAAAAGGACAGCGAGGAGGCTGGGTAGCACAGCATGAAGAGGCAGCCAAGATGAACCAAACACCATACATGAACAATGTTTTCTATCCCCGCATGAGAAAATGAGGAAAATGATACCTACAGTTTAAACGTATGCCATGGCTTGCACAAAATGAAAGTGTCGAAATATAAAGCATAGTCTTTAACTGGGGAGTCGTGAAAAGAATCCCATAGAGAACCATACAGATGGCTGTGTGAATGCACATCATGGGGTTGATATTTCAACACTTCAAAATCATTCTCCATACAATGTAGTGCATAGAACATCACGACGAACGCAGCCTTGATGTATGCGCTCGTTCTTTCCTCACCCTCTTCCACCATCTCATTTGTCTTTACCCCTTTTGTTCCTGCTTAGCGGAGATGGAATGCACGCTGAAGTAGAGAAAGGTGTGGAACCTTGGGGAAGACACCATACTGAGTCTTCTTATGGTTCATGTTTTTGTAAACAGTGGAAGTGAAGTGCTATCTCTTGCTAAAGTATGCTAACCTTGGCTAGTCGATTGCTCTTTCCTCATTCCCTTGCAAGGGAGAATGTCCCTGTGCTTACTGTAAATCGCTCTGGATGAGAATGTCTGCTAAATGACTAAATGTAAGCTTAGATGGGCTAAATTCAGATTTTCAGGTCAAAATCCTTTTTCCTCACAAGCAGAAATCAAAGCAATAATAAAATTAAAGGTGAAAATATATGAATTGTATCAAATAAAGGCTCAATAGCCTACAATATAATGAAATAAAAAGAATCATATCAGATTAACCCCATGCAAAAGGACTCAATGTTACAGTTAGAAACAAATACTTATATTAATTCATGGGGAAAACTATTCTGTCCCAGAGCTTATATTTATAACAGGAAAGAAATGCAGCTGTAATGCTGTGATATATTTCGAGAGAGCAGAGAGACAGGGATATATCACTTGGGTGTCGATGGAGTGAAGTGGATTTTCCCTCTGTGTCTCGGTCGTTCATGTGATTATTAACACAGGGAGAAAGATGGAGAATCTTCCACCGGATTCCGGCAGGGAAACTGGCAGAACGTGTGACCAAGAGCAAAATATTTCTAAGAAAGTGTCATGAGTACATAAATCTTCCAATGTTTGTTAATTGCTCTTTGGAAACCTTTTCAAACAACCTGGTGTTAGCTGAGCCAGAACTTATAAAGAAGAGAAGATGTGTGAACCAACTGTCTATCTAAGGTCCGGTCAGGAAAGGTCATTAGAGTTCACATTCATATACCAACTTCAGTAGAGCAGAATTCATCCAACAAGTGTGTAGGGGTGGATTAATGAATACACAGGCTGCTAAACCACCTAGGAGTTTTGTGAAATTAAATTCTGTTTCATCACTTGGAGTTTCAATGTAGTTCACATTCAGAGAGATAGAGTCCGATGAACAGTATCCTTATAGACACCATGTCTGAAAGGGTGGACCTTGGACACAGGATATAGACTTCTGAGGTAAAACCTTTATGAAGAAGACAATCAAAAATAAATAAAAGCAAATGTACCTTGGAACAATTTTCACTCCCTTTACATGCCTCGGGAAACGATTTGATAGTCGGAAATATAAAAAGATGGCCTACCAAATGTGCGCTCGGGGAATAAGTTATGGCTGGAACTTTCTCACTCTGTCAGGCGTTTTAACTCGCTGTCCTGGAGGACACATTAACTTAGTACCCTTAAATAAAGTCCTTTAAATAAAGCTGAGAGTTAAATAATGAGAGCCTCCCGCGTTCCCTTCTGCTTTAAATGAACCTCTCCCTTTTTATTTTATTAATGTCCCCTTATCGCTCATCGCGCCCGCTGACCCGTTCACCCGCTCCCCGCTCAACCACACCGCCTGAGATGCTCCCGCAAGTGGTCGCCGGCCAAAGACTGTAATTGAGGGCAATTTTCAAATTAAAATTTAAAAAAGCTCGTCCATCTCGACATGGCGGGAGGGAGTGGGGGACGGTGGGTGGATGTCTTGATCAGGTTCTGCGGGCAGGTACCCTGGGCCGGTGAGCTGGGATGATGAACGACGGGCATTAATCTCCATGACAGAGAGAGAGGAGTTAGCGCCGGTGATAGCGCAGCTAACGGCTTTAATTAGCATTTAATCAGACGCCCCGGGGCCGATGGAGGGGAAGAGGAGAGATCAAACTCAAACGGCCCAGCACTCCTCCGGAATGAGAGAGGAAAGGAGAGACAGTCCCAATGGTGAGCTGCCATAAGCACAGCTACAGAATAGGCCTGTGATCCTCCTTGTGCTCTGAAGGTTTAGCATGCGCGTTGCCACCTCAAAAGGGCCCCAACTCCAGGGTAGACATGAAGGAGAGGTAGTGAAGTTACCCAGAGGAAGGGCCCCTTGGTCATGAATATTCAATATTCTTGGATACCCAAACCAACCAAGTATGCAGATATCCGTTTCAGTGTAGCATTAAGACGACTGGTTTTGTACAGTGTCCCCTTCAAACCACACCGTTGAAATCCCATTTCACGCAACATCCCGCACACACATTGGTTCCGCATGCCTACATGATGTGATGATGAAACGCGTGTGTAATATTCATCATCGTGTGGGCCGACAACAAAGACGCAGCATGGAAAACAACATCAGATGGCCAGTGAGCGAACGTGACAGAAAGAGAGAGAGAGACAGAGACGGAGAGAGAGATGGAGACAGAGACAGAGAGAGAAAGGTTTGATGGTCGACGGTGAGGAAAAGTCATTTAGTCTGAATGTGAATGTGTGTGTGATCATGATGTCATTAGAAGGATACACCATGACAGGCTGGTGGATACGACTGCTGCTGCGGGAGACCCAGGGGATGTCATTACTACCTGGAACCTAGACGCAGGTCACACACACACACACACACACACACACACACACACACGTTCACGAGGTGGAATCCATCACATCACATATGGACAGCTCTGACCAGCCCCTGACAGTGTCGAACAATATTGTTGGCAAATCTGCGTCTTTCCTCACCCAATCCGGAGGTTCCATGTATGCACGTCTGTGGACAAATGGGCCTCATTAACCATCCGCACACCCAAGCCTCCGTGACACACATGCACACACTAACACAGACAGCGTGTGCTGCTAAGTTGCTGTGTGCACTTCTGTAGCAGGCTGTGCTTCATTACTGTTCACACAGAGACAGTTGCTGTGTTTTTGTGTCAATATTTAATGAGGGGCTGAGAGCCTAGGGACCCCACTGCTGTCAGGAGCTCCTGTAGTCTGGAGGTACCACCTGTTCAAACTCTCTCCCCAATGGCCACACACACACACACACACACACACACACACACACACACACACACACACACACACACACACACACACGCACACAACAAACTGACAAACCCCGTTCAAAGGTTTAGTAATTTTCTGGCAACATTGTCAATGTTATACGCGTGTAAACAACAACTTTTGCTAGCTTGACTGCCTTGCATCGTTTCCAAAGAAAACCATGGGAATATCAATTGAAACATGACATATTCCCCTCCTGCTAGCTCAAATGACAGGGGTAAAAAGCTGCCAACAGCTGAATGATTCCTCAGTTTGACTTCCCTGTGTCAGTGTGTCGGATGCTCTAAAACTGCTTGACTGATTTCCTCTTCCTGATCTGTTTCTATGCCGACCAGCGTATCACATCCTGTCCATCACTACTCACACAGTGCACCCATAACAATAACGGATTGTTATAGAAGATTGAAGAGAAGATGTCTGGGAGAGATAGCAGTCAGTCTGTGTGTGTCTCTGTGTGTGTGTGTGTGTGTGTGTGTGCGTGTGTGTGTAAGATGGGGAAAAAGTGTTGATTTAAATAGTTTAACTAGAAAACATTACTTTGTTTTGCAAGACACAATTATTCAAGTAGGTGGAAGTACCTTTCAAAAAAACTAACTTTAATTAAAACAAAAGAAAATTCAATCATCGACTCATTAACAAGATTATAAAACAGTGATTTAGTTACATAAATAAATTGATATTGGTGTATCAAATCTTAATTTCATAAGCATGTATACATGGATCGTTGTAATAAATAAAATGGGAAAACAAAACAAAAAAATATTTTTTCCTACACAAACAAATGAAACGGCTAAAGAGAAATGGAGGAAATTCTTTCAGAAGAGAACAAGAGACACAGGACAATGTAGGTCACTAAACACACGTGAGGAACCGCTGGGTAAAAGCAGGATTTACACAGCCATTCAGTTTACTAATAAAGGACACTAAAGCTGGGACCAAGGTGAGTTGGCCCTCGCCTCTTGGAACGCGTTTGGTTGTTAGAACGTCTGTTTGGTTAAAGTTAAAGCGTTAGGACAAGGCAAGAGAAAAGGCCGTTTTATTCTTTAAACAACGCAAGAGAAAAGCATACAAAAACAGCATGAAAAATGGAACAGAAATAAAAAGTTAGGGAGTATGTCAGAAATACACTGGTCTTTAAGACAAGCAGAGCAGGAGGAACCATCAATAGTTTAGATAGCCATGTCTTCCTAGCTAGGCTACATTATGATGAACCAGTGTTAGCTAAGCTCAGGTACCTGCCTGCCTCCGCACTGTAGGACCGACCTGCCATGAGGGACACAAGAGAGACAGTTACTGTAAACCGGGTGGCCATATTAGGGTTAGGGCAAGCAAAGAGGTTAATACTGCAACACAACTGGACCAGAGAAGACTAGCCACACCTCTGCTTCAGTCATCAGGGCATCCAACCCAACTGCCAAGGTGATTTCAGTCCCACCGAGAACAAAACAGTACGGAACCAATCTGGTTCAGTGGTATAAGCATAGACTCACCTTGTGAGCTCAACCAAACAGAGCCAGGCCAATCTCTTACTTCAGATATGTATGTTTTGTTAGAAAGAGAAGAAAGAAATCAAATCAAGAGGAAAAAGGGAGCGCAAGCTACAGCGGCTTCAAGTATTTCACATTACATAGAATACTCTGTATAAATTAGTTAACATATACTTTCAGGTCCTCCATATCCAGACATTTCACTATTGTATATATACACAGTACAATAAACGCTCGCTCATGTCGCTCCCCGTCGGTTGATCCTGCGGTCGTTCCTTTGTCCTTTTCCTGTTCTAGAAATCCCTGAGAACATTCTGTTGACAGTTGCTGAAGGTTCCCCACTGAATATCAGAGCTGACCGGGTTCTCGTTCTGTGGTTTTCATGTAGGGTTTTAATATGATACTGGCCCCGTTTTATACTCATCAGCACTAGGAAGTAGACACCTGTGTTCCTGTCTCGCCCCAGGTCGTACTGACAAACAGGCTTTGTCTTCTGGTTTGTCTGCTCTTTCTTACCATCAAGGTTCGAAACGACCTATGACTCTAGGGAGGGGGAGGGGGAGGTCCCGTTAAATGTCATTGTAAAACACTGAATTTTGCCATCTTATCTGTATCTTTTCCACTTTTATCTGCATCTTTTTCACTTTTAATGTAATAAAATCTTATGTTTGAAATGAAAACAGTTTAAACAATAATGTCCTACCTGACATGCCCCAGCCCTGCTCATTTCAAACCTGCTCACCATGATCAGTCAGCAGCAAAGTTGCTAAGTTGTGACAAGCACAGCTGACTGATGGGGATAAGATACTGTCTTTACGTTCCAGGAACTACATAAGGAATGCAGTCATAAGCTTGGCTTGTCTCAGTGTCTGTTTTGGCTTGCATCTGGCCCTACTGCATTAGTGGCAACGGTAATACTAGTAAAACTCATGTCCTTGTCTGTTAACCATGTGTCATTGCCGTAGGACCAGCAAACTGTCCATCTTTTAAACCACTTAATACTGTATTTACAGTGGGGCTAAAATAACAAGAGGAGCGAGATACTAGCATCATTTGGGGATGTAGTTAATGCCTATGACTCAGTAAAACTGGATGTCCGAGTGCTGCTGAGTCAACAGAAATGCTGATGGGGGGGCTTCTTCCTGGTGGGCGGAGCTGAGCGCTGCAGTGCTTACCAGTGCCCCCTAGAGGGCAGGAAGGGAGGTGCTCTGTGTGGGTTAAAGCCATAGTTTCTCTCTTTGAGGGAGCCTACTGATGCAACGTTTTTTTGTATTTTTTGTTTAACACAAGCGCTATCGTACGAGGGCTTCAGCTACTGGACAACACAATCTCAGTATAAACCAACTTAAAAAATTTTTTTTAAAAAATGATGCTGATTATAAAAAAACTTTTACTTTTCCTCTTTTTCCTCCCTTACACATGTGAAGAAGTAGGCCTACACACAACATTCACAAAATGACAAACAAATCCTCTCTTCAGAAAATAAAAGACTTCTGTACACATAGTAGTAGTAATAATAATAATAATAATAGTAATAATGTGTACAACAATAACAACAGCAAGAACGATAATACCATGTGTGGCTCTGTCAAGTTTTTTTTCCCTCCTCTACTTCTTTCGTTTTCTCTCTCAAGTTAATGCTCCGTTAGAAGTCCAAAAGGAGTGGAAAAAGGCAGACTAGAGTTCATAGAAAAGTTCTAGAAGGGCACAGTCCCCCTCGTCCAGGCCCAGTCAGCCAAACCTCTCCCTCACCAGCATCATCAGTTTCTTCTTGCCCTTGTAGATCTGTTTGAGGTTGTCTATGAACTGGGTGAACTGAATATGTCCGTCGTGCGCCATCAGGAACGTCTCCCGCGCCTTCCCCAGGAACTCGATGAACTCGCTGTAGTGCCGCGGGCTGATGTGCGTGAGGCGCGAGTGCGTCGTGTTGATGTACGCCCCGATGGTGGCGTCCAGAAGCTGCCGCAGCGGCGCCTTGTCCAGCGACATCAGCTTCCCGGAGTTCCTGCGGCTGTGCAGCGCCGACACGATCCCCGGCGTCGTCAACGTGCACCGCCGCAAAATATCCGACAGCACCGTGGCGCACTTCACGCTCTTCACCACCAGGGGGATGACGGCCGCCAGCTCGTTCTTGCCCAGCGAGTGGCTGAGGGCGCAGGCCCAGAGGACGTCGTTGATGGCCGGGTGCGTGTCCTGGTTGTAGCTCAGGTTCAAGTGGGCCATGGCGAGCGTGGCCAGCTTGTACGCCCGCATGGGGTAGCCCCGGTGTTCCATGTAGCGGGCGATGGTGAACAGCTGCGTGTAGCTCATCCCTGTGGACGCGGCGTCCAGGACGATCTGGTAGGCCGTCTCGAAGGCGATGTGGTCCTTCTCGCAGAGCGTGAGGGCGGAGAGGGCGCAGTTCTGCGGGTCCTTCATGGCGCACTGCAGGGCCAGCGTGCGGGCGGAGGACGCCAGGTTCTCCTGCTGGTGACAGTCCAGGTGGAGGCGGACGATGGTGCTGTTGGACATGACGGTGGTGGCCACGATGCTGGTGGCCTCGGTGGGGGTGAAGAGGGTGAACCAGCTCTGCATGATGCTGTCCAGCGCATACACACCTGGGACACAAACACACACACACACACACACAAACACACACACACACAGGGTTAAGGAAGAACCAATAACAAGCAGATGGAGCAAAAATAATGATAGATACTAGATTTTCAATCGCATTTTTGTTTTCGTATTGAAATGATAACCTTACCAGGATATCTGTGTGTACTTACCCACTTCTGTGGCACAGGTTACTAACCAGCGCACCATCTCTCTTCTCCTCCAGTTCAACGTGGACAGGGTTATCCTCATCACCTGGCAAACGCGAGGAAGAGGAGAAGGAGGGGCGTAGACAAAGATGGAGAGGCGGGAAAGACAGTTCACATAGGATTAGGATTTCATTGAATTCAGGATTGTTCATTTAGAAACATGTAGGATTTTAGAGTAGAACTTTTTGGACTACTAGGGAACTATCAGTAGGAGCACAATCAATAATTTCAATATACCTGTACTGTTTACAAATGACGAATAAACTTGAGAGAATAACCAGATTAACCGGCATTCTTACCCATGATACTTGATTTCACAGTACCAAGGATTTTGTTTGTAGTTTTTGAAATTGGGATGGCTTATTCACAGTACGCATACACATTGTGTCTATATGCATCCCTGTGTGTGTTTCCTGTGTATGTGTGTGTGTGTGTGTTACCTGTGTGTGTTTCTGTGTGTGTGTGCTTGTTACCTGTGTGTGTTACCTGTGTGTGTGTGTGTGTGTGTGTGTGTGTGTGTGTGTGTTACCTGTGTGTGTGTGTGTGTTACCTGTGTGTGTTTCCTGTGTGTGTGTGTGTGTTACCTGCAGGCCCAGCTCCAGAGACACTTTGAGCAGCGTGATGTCAGGCAGGCTGTCCATGAGCGTGGCGATCTTGAAGGCGTCCTGGGCCAGCTTGAAGATGTGAGATGACGAGTGGATGTTCTTCTGGATCGACTCCAGCACCGTCTCCAGCTTACGACTGTCACCTGGGCCAGACGGGGAAACAGCAAGACACTCAACACCCTCTTCCCACAGAAACAAGAACAAAAATAAAAAGGTGAAAAAAAGAATGTTTTTGTGAAAAGTGTCCCTACTGGGTGTTCAGACGTGGTGTCACATGGGTGGGTGAGTGCATATGTTTGAGAAAGTGAGGACGCCTGTGTGCGAAAATGTGTGAATTTGAGTGGCTGTGTGTGTGTATATGTGTGTGTGTGTGTGTACCTTTGGCTGCGGTGAGCATGGTAGAGGCCAGCTCACACTGCTGGGACTCGATGTGGCTGAGGGTGAACCAGCGAGGGTAGCGGTTGGGTACCACGGAAACAATGTGATGCGGCCGCGACAGGTCACCCGACGATGCTGTCGACTCCAACACAGGTAACCTGGCAACACAAACACACAAACTAGCATCACGTCACACGGAAGGAGACGCCATCTCATTTAGAAACACCAAGCAACAGTCACACTCATAAAGACTGACTCTTCCCGCCTCTCTCTACATGTAAAAGCAATCTGGCCATTAGAATCTTTTGCATGTGAAAGACCCAGACAAAAATACGTCGTTATTTCTGCTCCGATAGCAAGCCTGGGATTCATAAGGGGACTGATGTTTGCATATTTCGACCATTTACTTTCCAAACCTAGTTGTTAATCACCATGCTGAAGTCACCCCAGCATAATTAGCAGTTCTTGCACTTTAATGGGTCTTAACGAAGTCATGTTCCAGAACAGCTGCCAGAGTATACAGGAGTCCCACTCCTCTCTCTCCTTCTCTCTCTCTCTCTCCTTATCTCTCTCTCTCCATCTTATTATAGACAAGATCCTATCACCATGGTGGACAGCTCATCTCAGATTCCAGCCCTCTCCTCTCCTGCCCCATTTCAAAGGTCTCCCAGCCTTCTGTAGACAGGCAAACCTGGGCGCCTCTCAACCAATCACAGAGCTAATTGAGTCTACTGGGAAATTAGTGGATTCACCTTGCAGTCCTCTGAGGTTGGACACACATCAAACACATACGGTGCCCGTGCGCATGCGCACTTCTGCTTTTTTCTTCTCGCAGATCCACACATAACATCTGACAATACATCAAAGCAAAGCTAGAAAGGTCATGCTAAATGCCCGTTTCATTTTCAGGGCAGAGCAAGTAAGATACTGTTGCCACCAAAGCACTATCCACATTTCAGTCTGTAGCACGTTAGACCAAGAGAGGGAGGAACAGGTATAAACAGACTCGCGAAAATAAAGGTGACAAAATTGAAGGCGAGAGATGTGCCGAGTGTGAACACCGAGGCTCGGTGTGAAACGGGGAGATGTTTCAATGCCATAGCAACGAGGGGTTCATTCCAAGCACATCTAAAGAGCTGCTAAAAGCTCCGGAACACTGGGGGATTCTAGAAGATTCCTGGGGTGTAGCAAAGCAACACAAAAAAAGGCCCTAGCTAAAGATGGAGGCCTCATCAACATTCCTGCCTTTGTTTGCCTTTCACAGGCGAGCCACTGGTCAGGATCGTCTAGAAATGGAAGAGAACTGACGAGTAACTTATTCCGAATGTTTCATGAGGGAAAATAATACCGGGTCATTATTTTTAGAAAAAAGGTTAGCAAAAGATGCACCCCTTCCTAATAACAACCATGTAAAATCTTCAAAACGTCCTCGGCTGTAAACGTTACGACCCCCCCCATCACGAGTACACTGTAAACCCTCACATTTACGTTACTGCCTGTGCTCAAAAAACAACAGTAAAAGTCAAGGCTCGTTTCTTTCGCAGCCGCGAGTAGCCTGAACGTGACTCCATTAAAGGCAGAGTTAGGGAGGAGGCGAGTGGAGGCGGGGTCAACCAGCTCCCCTGGCGTTCCCCCAGCGCATCAGGGCAGAGCGTGGACGCTCACACACTCCTCACGCTGGAGGTGTTAAAGGGTAACAGCGACCGGCTAGCAAAACCACCAGGGGCTCAAATCCCTTCATTCAAACACACGTATGCAGGAACACACACACACACACACACACACGTGCACAAGGGTCTTGCAAATGCACACATAAACACACACAGTGAAAAGTCAGAAGGTGTCTCTTATAAACCGAGGTCCTCCGCCCTCTCCTCCAGGTTTCCTGGTGAACGTCAGGCTGACTCGTGAACTCTCTACCTCCAACCTCTTCCCCTTCAGTGTGTAAACACCGCTCGCTTCCCCTCCCTCCATCCATCCACACATCCGCTAGGAAAACTTCTCTCTCTGTCTATTGTAGCTCGAGCTCATCCATCCCGGTTCTCCACGGAGGAAGGAACTGACAGCTCGGCCTGACAGGAAGTATAACAGCCCTTCACATGCGTAAGGTCCAATAGCCTACAGCCTGTAGATCCAACAGTGAGTAGCCGACGCTGCTTTACCGGAAAGATCCAGCGCCGTGTTTTTCTAGGACCCCGTGTGAGAGGGCAAGAGCAATGTGGTGTGCGTGCGGTGCTGCTAAATGGCTCCTTTTCAGTTCCCTCGCTCAGTAGCTAACACTGTTGTGTCCAACTCCACATGCATATACAATGGAATAGTTAACCTGCAGACGCTAGAAATACCTCCTCGTTGCCCTCACCAGGACCCAACAGCTCTGCTGAAGTCACTCCGAGGTTAAGGCTGAAATAGGCCTTGAAATATATAAGCGTGTCACGGCCGTGTTTGAGCCATAGACGTGGCGAGAACGACGTAGAAAGGTAGCGAGCAGCATTGCGTTAGCATTACACCGACCGCCACTGCACTAGAACATTACAATGCAGAAAGCACCTGAGCAGACAGCAGCACTGTGTTGGGTTTAGCGTGGGACAAACAGAGCCAGGAGACGGGGCCTCCCCCCTCCTTCACGTAGTAACCAACCTGCCCAGAAGAAACCCAACGCCGCACTACCCAACGCAGCAAAGTCCCCTCTGCACCTGTAAAAACCTGCCTCTCGCCCGACCCAGAGTCGTACCGTGCGTGTTTGTGTGTTTTCTGTGTGTTTTAAGAGACTCTCTGTATCAATGATGCCGTAATGGGAGCCATTAAATGCGGGTCCTTCTAGCCTCTCTCTGTGTTTAACTGGCCGGTGTCCCCAGGGAGCAGAGAGGTATACGCTATCATATTACAGCACGCTACATTACACACATTCATTACCTGCTGAGTAGACACCCCTGCTCCCAGGAGCTGCTATAAGTGGACACATTATTCTAAATCGGCCGTTTCACACGCCAGGGGTGGTGCTGAGGCTGGGGTGTGTGTGAGACTGGGCGAGTGTGTATGTGTGTATGAGAGTGTGTGTGTGTGTGATTAAGAAAGATCAGGTTGGACACTGCAGAGACCAGAGGGAGAGTGCGGTATACAGCTTGGTGTGAACACACAAACATCTAGAACATACAAACTCATGAATCGGCCCGTACATGTTAGGGCCTCTGACATCCGCTGTACTGGGACTGTTGACAAAGACCACTATACTTCCCTTGACTGCTGAACAGGTAGTTGACAGGTAATCTGGTTTACACTGCATTAGGAATATCAAAATGTGTAATTCTCTGCTTGATTGTTAGTGTTTTCCCTGCCTTTTGCTACAACTGAACATCTCCAAACTGAACATCTCCAAACTGAACATCTCCAAACTGAACATCTCCAAACTGAACATCTCCAAACTGAACATCTCCAAGCTCAACATGCCCCTGCTGAACACCCCACACGCGCTCCTTCCTTCCTTCTCAGCGAGCAGCAGCGGTGCTCTGGGCCAGAGCCACGGAGAGCTAAACGATAGTGAAGGTGTTTCTTTGTTCTCCCATCCCCAGGCTGGGCCAGCTCGCGTGTCCCTGTTGGCCCCACACGTGTGCGGCTGCACATCATAGCCACTAATTACCGCCTAATTAATCACATTAATATTCACTGATCCAGCTCCCCGTACACACAACATCAAAACAGAGTGTCTTCGTCTGCAGAACACACACACACACACACACGAGCACGGACGCTACACACAGGCATAGACGTATACTGCGCCCACACACACCACACTCACGTGTACACACCCGCAAACACACACACACACACACACACACACGCACGCACACACACACACACACACACACACACGCATGGTGGGTTAATGACATGGAGGGACTCACCGCATGGCTCTCAGTGCAATCTTGTACGCCAGTTCAGCGTCGTGAGGTAGGAGAGAGGTGAAGAGATAGCGAGCAAAGGTGTGCATGGGAACACTCTCTCTGTGAACAATCTCCCCCAGACCACTGTAAGGCCCACCTGCAGACCAGACAGAGAGAGGGCGGGGGGACACGAGGGTTATTGACACACTCGCCTAGACGCACACACACACGACCAAACGACTCCACCTGAAAACACCTTTGTGGACTGGGAGAGGGGAATCGTTTTTTTGTTCAGGTGGATTCATACCAGTGAATTCATACCTGAATTTCCCTCACGGGATAAATAAAGTATTTATCTATCTATCTATCTATCTACCTATCTTTTTTTCTGAAGCATCTTCTGAGTGATTTTATTTCAGATTTATAATAATCAGTTCCAGTCCTACGGAGAGAGGGCCGGGCTAGACGCTAGCGTCCTTGTTTTCTTTCCTGAGGAAAAAGGCCACGAGGCAGGAGACTAACCGTGACGTCGTGAACACCGTATGTGCAGAAGCCTTCCCTCTCCCACCCCCCTCCCTCCATCCCTCCCCTCATCTCCAGTGGGTTATTTCAGACACGACAGGCCACAGACCACATCACACGTGGGGCTCCACTCAAGCCTCCACAAGCCTCAGGCCCAGAGTCCTGGGGCTCTATTACGAGGCAGCCCCAGAAGTGGGTGGTCGTCCTGGGCCAAGGCAGGGCCTGTGACTGGGGTTAGGGTGGGACGAGAGGGTTCCTGAGGGCTGAGTCTACAGGATACGCCACCTCACCCATTTCCAAAACCCCAGGCGTCACATTCTGTTCCAGCACAAGACCTCGATACGGGGTGTGCTTCAGAGTGTGTGTTTGTGGTTGCTTACACAATACACCCGATGGGCTTATTTCTGTCTGTCTTTAAAAGGCGGCTGTAGTTATATTTACACCACAAAATGGAAAAATAATAAATATTGAGACCGACTGAAATGTGTTTTTTCCTGTTCTTTGTTGAAGTATGTAAGCCAACATGGGGGTAGGGAGACGAGAATAGAGAGTTGGGTAAAACGCTTGGAAATCTATCCCACCGGCGAGCGAGCGTTCCTCACCCTCTAACAGGAAGACAGCTTGTTTGCGGAAGATCTTGACCAGGGTGTCGTCTAGCTCCACTTCCTGCAGCTTGGCCAATAGCTGCTCTTCGTTGCGACACACCTTCTCCTGGGCGTACAACCCATCTGGCATCACCCTCTGCTGGCCTAGGCCAATCAGGGCCGTTTCCACAGCCAACGCCACGTACGATTCGCCGTCGCCTAGCAACCGCTGCACTGGCAACCGCTGCAGCTCGGCCCGACTCACTACGCTAGAGCAGTCTGAGGGTACGAGAACGACACACACAAACAGGAGGAGGAGAAAGAAAACCAATGAGAAGAGAAGAACACAGCAAAGAGTTGAACAATTCTACTAAACCCAACCAAGATTTGAGCAAGTTTGACGCGTCTGTGTCACAAAACTGAGCTTTGAGGAAGACCATAACATTCGATAACCTTTAAAGACCCCGGAGAACTCAAAGACAAGAAGGGACCGTGTGCGATAGTGTGCATGGAAGGCCTGCGTGAGTGTGAGTGTGTGGGACCCCCAGCACAGTGACCCAGCATCAGCAGTCTCTCCCAGGCCCCCGTACCTGAGAGGTCCAGACAGGTGTTCCCCCCCCTCCTCCGACCCTCGGCCCGTCTCCGTCAGGGTGCTGAACAGGGTCCCGATGGGATCCAGGGGGTGTCCCACCCAGCCCTCCATGTTGGTGATGGACGTGACACCTTTATGAAGCAGCTCTGTGACAGAGACACCACATGTTAACCACACACACAAACACACACAACCAGACCGATGTGTATGACCTGTGTGGCGTTGTAGGCCCCGCCCACCTTTCTTGTGCCGGCGGAAATGCTCCAGCTGCCTCTGCTGCTGACGCTTTAGTGTGTTCACCACTGCAATGGCCAATCGGAGGGCTTCCCGGGGGTAACCGTGGGAACGCAGGGCATCCACCCTGGCACACGCCGTTGGGACATGCTCTGAGGGACGGGGAGAGGGGCGGAGGAGAGAGGGGTTCACTTTTTGAAGAGCGTACTCTGTCATTTCACGAGAACAGAACACACCGACATCACACGCACGCAGGCACGCACGCACACACTCACCGTGCCACATGGGCCAGCCGCGAGTGTCGAAGAGGGAGCCGTCCTGGTTGTCGTGGTAACAGTAGTTGGCGTAGAGGTCGCTGGCGATAATGTGCTGCAGGTGGCGGTCCTGCCAGTGGAGGTCGCACGCCTCGATCGCCCGCGTGAACACAGTCCTGTGAGGGCGCGACTCTGGAGGAGGAGAGAGAGGACACCGTTCACCTTCTCACAGAGGGAGGGAGGAAGAAAGAGAGAGAGAGAGAGAGAGGGGGGGGGATTGAGAGAGAGAGACAGAGATAGAGGGGGGAACGAGAGAGAGACAGAGAAGGAGAGATAGAGACAGACAGACAGACAGACAGATAGAGAGAGCAAAACCTGTCCATCCCTCACCTTGGTTTCCATGGGCACCCTGAGGCAGCGAGTGGGTGAGGTTGGGCAGCTCGTTGCCGTGGTTACCGTCCTCCCAGGGGCACACGTCCACGCTGTTCCACCGCCGGAGCTGCCGGAGCCACCAACACTTCTGCTCGGCCTTGCAGTGGGGGTTCAACACTATACACATCCACAGGGCCCCTGTACACACACAGTGAATACAACACACTTTGTTATGCATACGCTGGTTGTCCCTCAAGCTTCTATCATCATGTCTGACTCACATGTGACAACAATTATCTGTTTTTACATTTACAGTACAGGTCAAAGTGGCAGGGCTGCCGTTAAATCATTTAGAGGCAGGAAAAGGATTTCACTTTTCTCTCCACCCTCTTCAAAGAGGTGGAGAGAACCTGTCCAGTTCCCTTTGTCTTTCCAAAGGCTGTGCTCAAACGCAGCCTCGCACAGATGCACATGCCCAAACTCACAAACTATTTAGAAACTGGAAACTTTATTAGTCCGTTTTTGTGACAAGAGACGCGCAGCTCAAAGTGAGTTGAAAAGAAGAAAAAAACCTGAAAAGGGAGGAAGGTGTCTGGGATATAAAAACAGGACAGAGTAGAAGCCGAGAGATTGCAGAGTGGCCGTGAGACACACAACAGCAATCCAGGTCATGGATGTGTATGTATTCTGTATACATTCTAAAGTACTAGCTGGAATGTCTGTTTAAGCTACCCAGCTATTGAGATGGGCTGAGCGGGAGAGAGAGAGAGAGAGAGAGGAGGTCGAGAAAGGAGACGAGAGACTTGCGCAGACAGAGAGGAAACGAAAAATAAAAATGAAGGCTGTGTAGATAAATAGATGGAGAAATGAAGGAGGGGTGGCTTTGTGTCTGGAGGAGAGGAGAGGAGTGAAGGATCGGGACAGAGAAGAAGGGAGCCGGGAGGGCTGCATTTCCCACCCATCGGGAGAAAGATAAGGAGGTAAGGGAGAGGGGTTTGAAGTCTGCACTTCAAAGCAAAGTTACACTTCTAACTGTACATGAAATTCAAGCAGATTAAAACTCAAATGACTGCACCATCCCTAGAAAGCGGAGACCGACAGCAAAAGTGGAGAAAAACAACCGAACAACAACACGTATCGAAACATTAGACGACAACAAAGACTGACGACAATTTTTTGCCGTTGTCCTAGTAACAGGGCCCGCAGGACTCTGGAAGTGTGACTTGGTTTTTCAAGTAAACAGGTTTTTTTATAGAGCGAACGGTAAACAGTTGGTGAGGACTTAAAGAGCACCTTGTGGACCCATAGTTTTCCCACACAAGCTTACACACACGAAATGTGTAGCTAACCAGGGCATGTGTGTGTACAAAGCTTCGTAGACATGTGTGTGTCCATAAAATGTAAAAAAAATTATAATATATATATATATTTTTTTAAATGCCAGTCCTTTGTCTCCAGTGCACCAGTGACAGTGCTCGCTGGTGAGAGAGAGAGAGAGAGTGTGTGTGTTCTCACCTAGCTCGTCCCACAGCTGTCTGTACTTGTCGGTCATGGTAGTGCCCTGCTGTCTCCACAGTGCCAGCCGAGGGTCGGCCATGAACTGTTCTGTGATCAGTGTTAACATCCGCGCTCCGTTCGAATCCCTCATCTTCAGCATCTCCCTTACCTAAAGAACACACACACATACGTCAGTCGGTCAGTCAGACACACGGAAATATATACAAAACACACACACACACAGGCATTTCTAAATGGAATGTAACAGGCACATTAGGCTTTCATCCTCACTACGCTTGATCGTGAAGAGTGTAATCGGAGTGTGTGTGTGGTCATCAAAGAGCATAATGTAGGAGCACATTAAAGTCCCTGGTTAATGGCCAGAGCAAGCAGTCTTTATGCAGGAGAGACAACACATTACAGTTCTACCCCTTTTTAACAGCCAATCACAGGGTCGGCCTTGCGTCTGGAATAGCAAACCAAACACAAATCTGCGACTTCATCTGTGCTTCGACGCGATTGGGTGTTTAGATCGAGAGCGCCTTCGAACGACGGAAAGACGACTCGTCATCATACGGGGTTGAAGAAAGGAGGGTTGTGCAGGATTTCTGTTAATGAGGTTGTGCGTGTGATTGTGTGTGGAGATTTCCTGTACATGAGGTGGTGCGTGTGTGAGTGTATGTGTGTGTGTGTGTGTGTGTGTGTGCGTGCTACCTTGCTGAACAGCAGGTTGAGCTGTTTCCCAGAGCCGTGGTATCCTCCCTGAGAGAGGAAGAGCTTCACCTGCTCCTGGACCTGCTCCTCGTCCAGGTGCCAGCAGTTCTCATCGTCCACACTGGCCCCCGCCGTGGGGTCCGGGGCCCCTACACACACACACACACACACACACACCACACACACACACACACACACACACCACACACACACACACACACACACACACACACACACACACCACACACACACACACACACACACACACACACATACACAGAAGTACACAAACACACACACATACACAGAAGTACACAAACACACACTATATGTTACTAGACAGTCAACATGACCCCTTTCCAGACAGTGTCAGTGTCTTCCCCCGTCATCTCTCTGTCCTTCACCCTCCCCTTCCCAGAGGTAAATAACAGGTCCATAGTGTAGACTGGAGGACACTGTCTCTCACTGTTCAAGGCAGGATCACCCTAATGAGCTGCATCGATCTGCCCAGCCCCTCTGCCTCAATCACAAAATCAATGTCTCTCTCTCTCTCTCTCTCTCTCTCTCACACACACACACACAGAGAGACAGACACCGCGTGTTCAAAGCACACAAACACAACCGCGCCCTCTCTTACCGTGAACCTGGTTGATCTCGGAGTTCTGCGACAGGATCTCGTCGGCCAGCTTCTGGGCGGTGGGGCAGCACCTCCGTGTGGTGGACGGAGATGAGGTACTGGACGAACTTCTGCAGCTGGTCCCTGCTCATCTGGAACAGGGTCTCCGAGATGGGCAGGTGCAGTTTGACCTGCTCGGGCTTCCGTACGCGGTACAGGGACAGCGCCACCACGTGGGCGCAGTAGAAGATGTCCTTGTTGCCGCAGGTGCAGGTCACCGCGGTGATCTTGCAGCGGTCGAAGCTGACGCTCACGCTGCACACCAGCTCGGGCTGGGCGGGCGTGGCCGGGTCGGTCACCGTGCCGCTCAGGTGGAACCCTGAGCGAGAGAGAGAGAGAGAGAGCGAGAAAGAGAGGGAGAGAGAGAGAGAGAGATAGAGAGAGAGAGAGAAAAGAGGCAAAAAGAGAGGGGTTAATAAGACACTCTGACGCACAGACTATTATGAAGACCGCATACTTTAGACACAGTTTTACTGTACAGAGATTGACTAAGCAGGGGAGAGATCGAATTGAATTAGCTAATTGACCTATATTGAGTTAAATGATCGAGCTAGCTACCTAGCGAATTACATGGCTGTAATTCCATCACAGCAAGCCTTTGAAAAGGGAATATCACAAAGACTCCACCCCGACTACGAGTTAGAATCAGTATTATGGAGGGATAAGAGGTTATATAAGGGTAGCAGACTCTGTAACATCACAGAGAAAGAGGGAGAGGGAGCGAACGAGCGACAAAGAGCTCCACCATTACCCTGATGTGTCTCCGTGTGCGAGAGAAGGTGTGTGTGTGTGTGCGCGCGCATGTGTGTGTGTGTGTATCAATAATGGAGCCTTTTCATTTGAATAGCATTTGATCTTTTCCTCACCGCACGATGAGACAGAGGTCATTATGCGAGAATGAATATGCATGAGCAGGGGCGGGGCGTCGAGCGCTGGCCTAAAACACACACACACGGACGAGCAAATGAAAGAGCATATGAAACACACATACACGCACACACACACACACACACAGCATGAGATCATGCATTTATTAATAGCAGGGGAGGGGCCAGGGAGATGGAGAGCGTTATGAATTCATTTATGCGCTCGGGAGAGAGGATAAGGCACGCTGGCCCAGGGAGGACATCCATCTATAAATACGTTTATCAAAGGAGCACGTTCCCTCTGATAGCAGGTCTGTATTAACATGGATATCAAAGGGGGCCGCTTCTGCTCAACATGCGCGCCATGCGTTGGGATGTGACATGGGGGAGGGGAGGATGTGTGTGTGTGTGTGTGGGGCGGAGAGCCTTTTCTCACCACACACTGTTTGAGAGTTACACCTTGATCTGGCAAAGGGTCACGAAACCGAACTGTGTCCCTACACTCAGAGTGCAAACCCCAACCTGTCGTGTGTGTGTGTGTGTGTGTGTGTGAGATTATGGCCCCAGAGGTAGTTCAGGATGCAGTCGAAAACTCCTGAATTTCCGGAGTGACACCACAACCCCAAAGAAGGGGGAGGGGAGCAACTCAGAACATCCAGAACATCAAGATGAGAACTTGCGTGGGCCAGAAATGCACTTGTCACCATGTAAACACCACACACGTAGGCCTACCTGTAGGCCTAATATATCAGCATGAGTATTCATATGGCGAGATGTCAAAGTACAAAAGTCTCTTCTATGACTGAGAAGTCACATCATATATCATATACTGCCATGGTCAATTTGTATTTCTTCTAAAAAATCACAGGTTTGCCTTGAAGTCACGTCTGATGGAAACTCCCTACATTCCCTACCTTTTCATCCCTCCATCTCCATGCCTCCCCCTGTTCGGCATTCTCTCCCCTCTGACAGATGGGTGGGTAATGAGTTTTGCCTCTCTCCTGTCCAAGAATCTGGGCACTGAAAGCTCCCCCCAACGCCAAAAAATGCCCTTTTAATTTAGCCGAGCTCGCTGAGCAAAGGGATATTACTTTTTATGATGACACACCCAGACAAGCAGGCACGCATGCATACACAAACAAACACAAACACACACCCCCCTCACTATCTCTCTCCTGCTCTCCCATGACTACTGCTTTGCCAGGAAACCGTGGGCTTCTCACGTGCTAGCTATTAGAGCCTCCGCACCCCTCACCCCCCCCTCACCCCTCAGGACCCCTTCCAACCCCGGGCTAAGGGGCTGCTTCTCTGACAGTCAAAGAGGCCAGGGCATGCTTTCAAAGGAAGCACGGCGGCCATTTTTAGCAACAAGGCTTCAGTGAGGTTGCCCTAGAAACCCCTCATGACCAGCCTGGTGAAATCACACTTGGCTCCGGGCGCATTCAGTGAGCGAGTGAATAGATGAGAAGAAGAAGAAGAAAAATCTTCAGCATTTTTTTTTAAAGGAGGAGGAGGGGGGAGAGAAGAGAAGAAACTAGAGAAAGTGTATGAAGTGTGCATGTGTAAACCCATCAAGGCCCCTGGACCACCCACACACTTAGTGCGGGGAGGGGGGGGAACACATCAAAGCACCCGACGCCTCCCAAATAGCCCCGCTCCCTCTCTCCCTCCACTTTTGAGTCATATAAGTGCCGATAAGCCAGCGAGCCTTCTCTTGACCAGCTACAGTCACTTGTGTTGCCGGTACCAAAAACAAGGGGCCCCCCAAAATACCCAAATCCTGCTCGCATTTCAGGGGAAGGAGGAGAGGCCACAGGCAGACCCACAGTCTCAGGAATGCAGCGTTTATATAGGTCCCATAAAGTAGGGTTTAGCTGGAGTCTCTCTCTACCCACTTGAAGGGGCTATGGGGTGGAGGCTGGACGTTGCTTGCCTAAGCACAAATAGCTCTCAGTGTGTGCTACCACTAGGGCAAATTAGATTGAGCATCATACATATATTTCCCCGATCAAATTAAGATTCCAAGTCAATGGAGACATTTCTGGTGGAGCAGCAGTGAGAAGGTCATTAACTTTATTTGCTGAATTGGTTCATGAGTGACTGTCACCTAAATCTAATATGGCACCACACGGTTCAGACCAGCCGGGAGAGAGGGAGAGAAGAGGAGAGGGAGGGGGAGAGAGAGGAGCGAGAGAGAAGAGGAGGAGGGTGGCAGGAGGAAGAGAGAGAGATAGAGAGAAACAGGAAGAGGGAGGGAGATAGAGAGATAGAAGAGACAGAGAGGGGTGGAGAAGGTGGGGCCCCCATCGACGGCTGTTCTCGTTCTCCACTTTAGCTGTGAGTGCTCATCAAATGACCACACGGAGCTCCAGTTCAGAGCTCCAGTTCAGAGCTCCAGTTCAGAGCTCCAGTTCAGAGCTCCAGTTCAGAGCTCCAGCCATATGGGAGCTGGGGGCCTGGGGCCCTGGTTCTCACAGAACAGGATCCTCTCGTCGGTGGAAGGATCCAGTGATATCTAAATAGCACGTTAATAGGATGGAATTCCATCCGGCCTAACTCAGAGGCCCCATGAAAGGAGAACTGAGTGGAATCTCAAGTGTGAGGAATGCCACTGCTGGGCAGTATAGGACAGAGCGTGGACTAGGAGATGTCGTGTGTGTCGTAACACCTTGGCTGATATTAACTGTACATGCCGTGTGTTTGTGTGTGTGTGTGTGTGTGTGTGTGTGTGTGTGTGTGTGGTGTGTGTGTGTGTGTGTGTGTGTGTGAGTGAGTGAGTGAGTAGAGAGAGAGAGAGAGAGAGAGAGAGAGAGACAGAGAGAGAGGGACAGAGACAGAGGGAGAGGGAGAGAGAGAAAAGACTGAGAGACGAGAGAGAGAGAAATCCGTGTGTGTGGTCCTATAGCCCCATGGAGTGACCATAAACACAGATCAATCCATCTCTGTGGGAGTTCTTGCTCCAGGCGTGCGCTCATGCCTGTGTGTGTGTCTCCAAGGTGTGGGGAGACATGAACAACACAGCTGAGCGCCCGGGGCGGCCATGTTTGTTCCATGGACCTTCCAAGAGAACAAAGGCCTTGTCCACTGCAGGTGCTTTTTTCATCACACACGAACACACACACACCACATACTGACTTGCATATATTTACATACACATGTGCAAACATATGCACACACTAGAACACTACCACTCTTAACAGTGTCAGTGAGTGTTTTTGGACATTCTATGAATATCAATTCTATTATCTCTACTTTAGAACTTGACAGCATATCTACGCATTAATCAGAGAGAGAGACAGAGAGAGAGACAGAGAGAGAGACAGAGAGAGAGAGAGAGAGAGAGAGAGAGAATAGAGAGAGAAATAGAGTGAGAGGTAGACTGATGAGAGAGAGAGAGATAGAGAGAGATCGAGAGAGATAGAGATGATAGATAGCTAGATATGAGATCGAGACGAGATATCGAGAGAGAGAGATCACCTAGAGCGAGAGCATCTGTCTACTGCGAGTCTCGCGTAGCGTTCGATCTAGCTCGCGACTAGCGCTCTGCGCTGTCTAGACTCTGAGAGCGAGTCGACGAGAGTGAGAGGTAGCAAAAGAAGAGAGAGTGTGTGAGTGTGTGTGTGTGTGTGTGTGTGTGTGTGTGAGTGTGTGTGTGCGTGTGTACTGCGATGTGTGATCGAAGGTGTCATCCTTGGCTTGCTGTGGTGACAGTTGACTGCAGGTCTGTTGGGGTGAAGCCGCCACTTAGTTTGCCGCACGATATGTCAGGAATGACTTACAATTTCAAAACTATCACTTACAAAATGGATTCTAATTCTGTTGGATTGGACTGTCAGGGCCCCGCTCAGTTCTCTGGGAGGCTGGAGATTCTGCTGCTAGGCATTAGTATGCCTGTCTGGCTGGCTCGTACAGAGAGAGAGACAGAGAGAGAGAGAGAGAGAGAGAGAGAGAGAGAGAGAGAGAGAGAGAGAGAGAGAGAGAGAGAGAGAGAGAGAGAGATATAGAGAGAGAGACAGAGACAGGACAGAGACAGAGAGAGAGAGAGAGAGTAGAAGAGAGACATAGAGAGAGAGGACAGAAAGAGAGAGAGACAGAAAGAGAGAGAGAGAGACAGAAAGAGAGAGAGACACAACACACAGAAGAGATACAGAAAGAGAGATAGAGAGATCAATAGAGATTCACAAAGACAGAAAAAGAGAGATATAGTAAAGAAGAAGAGAAAGTGGAGGAGAGAGAAAGAGAGAGACAGGTGGACAGACAGAGTGAAAGAAAGAAACAGAATAAGAAATAAGAGAGAGAGAGAGCCTCGGCCAGGAGACGACTCTATGTTGAATGATTTGGACTGCAGTGTCCTTCACTAGCTAGAAAGCCCTGTAGTTGGTAAGCACAGTAAGTTTCAAAACCAAGATTGTCCATCCCATCATATACTAAAGGAGAAGTCCTACATATAAACCCCCTCTCCTGGGCTAGTCCAAGGCATGTATACAGATACACATCAAGCAGGATTCGTTAGCTGAAATGGATGGAGATGATCGTGTGTCATTCACATCTGCTGTTCCTAGAGGCCCACAGTATCATGGAATAGGAATCATGGAAAAGCCATTGTCTGTTCCACCAGGCTGGAGATTGTATTAGACCATGTTACAATGGGGGAAGTGAGTGTGTGTGTGTGTGTGTGTGTGTGTGTGTGTGTGTGTGTGTGTGTGTGTGTGTGTGTGTGTGTGTACCAGAATGGAGGGTGAGAGAGGCCGGAGGGTAGATCCTATCGGACACCTGACACTGGCCCACAAGATTAAGAAGAATCACGAGGAGGGAATATTGTAACGTCGCTTTGATTAGCGAAAAAAAACAAAATGGAAGGACATTACGTAAGAAAAGAACAAAGCAAAGCATGAGCGTGTGTGCGGCGTGTTGTGCGTTTGTGCTTAAAAAAGGAAGCGTCGTTGTATTTCAGCCCACTCGTCTAAAACAGGAAATAGCTAACCTTCCCTTGCCCCTCCCAACTCATTTGGAAAGCCACCCGACTCACTGCATTACACACGCGGGTACCAACACAACACACACACACACACACACACACACACACACACACACCAGCCCCAGACTTACACTCACGACGCAAGCATGCGTACAGACATGCTAGCTTTGCTGACTCCCTTAGTCAGCCTACCACAAACACAGCCCCTCCGCTTCTCTCCCCTGCTCTCTCCATGTTACTCTCCTCCTACCCTTCCCCTGACACACACACACACACACACACACACACACAGCGCTGCATGGCCCTAAGCTGACCTGCTGTGTGTACTGACGTCACACACCAGACAAGGAGAGGCACCATTCCAGACACACACACACACACACTCGTGCGTGTCCGCACACACACACACACACACACACACCGCCGACTAAAGGGGGGGAAGCGGCATTCCAGCGCCTCCGCGCAGCACACACACACACGCACACACAAACACCACGCCTGCCTGTAGGAAGCATGGGGAGAGCTCAGCTGTAGTGTGGGGGGGGGAGGCGGAGAGGCTTGGCAGTGAGCCAGAGTTCCTCTGAGCTCAGCACTTCCCCTTTCAGCCTCGGCCAGCCGCCGTTTGCGTAACGCGGCCCTCCCTCCCGAGCACCGGACTTAACCCCTCGCTTCCTGGAGTCGCCCCCGGGCGGGGGAGGAGCTGTTTCACCACGGCGTCGACCACCCCCTAACCTCCACCCCCCCCCACGACCCACGACCCATGCAAATCATTGGATGTGAGACAAAGAAAGAGAGAGATGGAGATAGAAAGAGAGACAGAGATAGAGAGACAGAGAGAGAAAAGACAGTGAGAGAGAGATGAGAGAGAGAGAGAAGAGACGAGAGAGAGAGAGAGAGAGAGAGAGAGAAAAGACAGAGAGAGAGAGAGAGAGACAGAGAGAGAGAGAGAGAGAGAGAGAGAGAGAGAGAGAGAGAGAGAGAGAGAGAGACAGGAAATTGGGACGGAACCTATCCCCCATCTTCCCAACTAGTTAATTCACAGGATTTTGTCAGTGGGGATGACCGACGCAGCTTTTTCCCTTCGTCACCCTCTCCTCAAATATTCACACATCTCTCAGCCACGCTCTCAGGTCCTGCTCCCCTCACACACAGGGAGTCTTTAGCCTGCTTTAGAAGATCAGCTCTTCCAGAGGACAAAGTAGGCTGCACACATCAGTGCTACAGCAGCAGAGATAACCCACCTAAATGAGCCCACAAACTAGCTTCATCATCAACATCCCTCCTTACCAGCCACCTGGGGATCTCAGTCTCTCTGCCGTTTAATTACACTTAGACCAGGGCACACCCACTGCCTTCTCGGAGAACTGCCTGCCTTGTTGCATCTGCCGCATGACACTGACCTTCCAGAACAATCCCAGCTCTCGGCCTATGTAGGCCAACCTGTCCACCCTGCCCAGCACTGACCCACGGCTAACACATCCGCCACAGCGCTTTTTCCCCCCAAAACAGAGATGACAAGTGTCATTCCTCACACTAACCACAGCAGACGTTGGGCTGCGATGGGGGGTGGGAGAGAGGGGAGAGAGAGACGGTGGGGGTGGGGGGTGAGGTGGGTGGGGGGTATGAGAAGAGTAGGGTGAGCTCACGTTTAATATCACTTGACACGCGTCATCCAGCATCGCCTGAACCGACGCTGAGCCCCCCCGTGTCAAAGCTTCACTCACTCACTCTCACACACACACACTCTCACACACACACACACACAAAGAAAAAGCAAAGACAAACATCATGACTGCCCTGCGTATCTAATCGACAGGATACTGAAGAGGGACAGGGTTTAGATGGATGAAAGGGATGATGAGAGAGAGAGAGAGAGGGGGAGGGAGAGAGAGAACCAGAGAGAGAACGGGTGAGTGAGAGAGGCTGGAAGCCTTTCTGTAGTGGTTAGTCATTCTCCTGCCTACAGGCAATTCCTGTAAATATTGACACTGATGTTGAGACGCTTCTCTTAAGGCTCAGCCCGTACAGAGTGGTAGCTTGATGCACTCCTGGCACAGCCAAGCATCTCTAATCACATCCCACAGCAAAGACCTGTGTCAGCACACTGAGAAGAGGCCCGCTGCTCCACTTCAATGGGACATGGTTGGATAAGCCACAAGAAAAGAGAGCTTTCTGACCAGGTCCGGATGCTTCTCCGAGTCCTTTCGAGTTCCCACTGAAGAGACTATTTCGGACATTTTAGAAGAGGAATCCTATTTCGCACAAATGGCTGGTAAAAAGATGTCATGATCCACTGCTGGCTTGAGAGAAACGTTGCCTCTACTGGCTGGAGGCAGAGTAGCCACAGTGACACAGGTTAGAGGCTCGGTCCATTCTAAGGTTCCTGTCTCTAAAGAGTTTAGCCTCATAGTTGGCACCCTGATTACCATGGCAACACCTATCTGCATCTTGCCTGCCTGGCTACACCGAGTCCCCCTGTCACCAGCCACCACAGTGCAGACGCTGACTCTCTCCTGCTCCCTGTACCTTGGGAGGGCTGAACGAGGGCTCCATGTGCAAGCTTTACCTGGTTTCCTACCCACATGAACCTGGCTGGGACAACACGTCTAGCCGTCTAGCCGGCCTGATCCATCAGTGCTCTGGAGGAGAAAGGATCCTAGGTTATGATCGTTTATGGTTTGGACTGGAGCAGAGATTAGAAGACGTGTAACCTCTTTCTAATCAAACAAAGGCTCTGCTTCACCCAAAGCTATACATGTGTTTGCAACAAGATCTTTACCTTCGTCTCAATTTCAATCGAGTGTCATCATCTCAATTTGATTCCACAGTGAATAAGTGGTAAAGGTGTGTGTGTGTGTGTGTGCTGAGCTAAGGAAGAGGACAGGGGACAGAGGGACATAGGTACACCTCAGTGTCATGGCAACCATAATGGGGGACTGGAGGGTTGGGTGAAGACCCCCTTCTGAAGGCAAGACTGCATCCATCCACAAATTAGGTCAATGAGATTTGCCCAAATTAGGTCAAAGGCAGTCAGGAGTACCATCCTGGACAGCCAGGGAGAGGAGTGAGAGTGCAGAAAGAGCTAGGTTGTATGTGTGTGTGTATGTGTGTGTGTGTGTGGGGGGGGGGTGTTGTATATGAAGATAAGTGTGTATAGAGAGAAAGGACAGAGAGAAGCAAAGTAAAAAAGGTGGAGGTGTGTACATGTTTTTAAGTAAAACTGGTAAAGATAGTATGGAAGAAAGAAAGAGATGGAGTGAGAGAGAGAGAGAGAGAGAGAGAGAGGAGAGAGAGAGAGAGAGAGGAGAGAGAGAGAGAGAGAGGGGGGAGAAAGAGGAAGGGTAGAAGGTTGAGAGAGCAGAACCAAGTAGCTTACTACAGCTGAGCTCATCACATTATGCAGCTAATTACTGCTGTAGGCCAGTACACACACACAGGCACCAACACACACAACAAACACACCGATTTAGGTCTAAATATACAAATGACTAAGACCAGACTGTGTCACACGCACGCACACACACACACACACACACACACACATAAACAAACTAAAACTTCACCTGGCTCCCTCAAGCATAAAAAGTTCAAATGTTTCGGTTCGCCTTCAACATTCAGCCAGAACATCTTATTACCCCCTAAACAGATATCCGCGTGATCTATGTTTCCAGCTTTGTTTAGATCAAGATGCCTTTGAAAAACAGTCAAGTTCAGTTACGCTACTTAACAAGAGTCGAGCACCCCAGCTCCTCCCACTCATCCTATCTCACACCCTCTTCCCTCCCTTCTTCCCATCTTTCTGGCTGTTTGGCTGCTTTCTTATTTATCATCATCAGCTCCTGTTTGCGTTTCTTCTCCTCCAGAAGCGTGTTTTGAAGAACCCATATCGGGGCTCGAGGTCGTCGCTCGTAAACGGAGGGGAGACGTCTTTTGAAGTCGACGACACGTCGGGTTCTCTTTCATCACCCCGGACTGTCAGCGCTCGGTTTTGAACAACTCAAAAGACGAGCGTGACTCCCCAAAAAAGAAACGCCATCTCTTTTCTCCAAATTCCACAATACAGCGGCAAACAACAAAGGGGGTCGGGAGGCAGTCAGTCTGATGGGCCCTGTGGTGTTAGCTGAGCACATTAGCGAGGTGTTCTGGAACACTGCTGCAGCAGCCCTGCCTGTGGTGGATGTCAAACGAGAGAGATCCTCATGGATGTCCAAAGGTCTGATCTGGCCCATCTTCCTGTGTGTGTGGTGTGTGTGTGTGTGTGTGTGTGGTGTGTGTGTGTGTGTGTGTGTGTGTGTGTGTGTGTGTGTGTGTGTGTGTCATGCTGTGGCTCTGGGGCTCTTTCAACTCACCGTTGTCAGTGGACTACTACTGTGCTGGACTCACTACAATGGCTATCAGAGAGAGAGAGAGAGAGAGAGAGGAGAGAGAGAGAGAAACAACCTCAAACTCGGCGATCAAACTCCGGCCCCCTGGCCTGCAGAGGGACGTGACGGGCCTGTCTGCCCGCTGCCAATCACGCCGTGTCACCCGTCTCTCGCTCTCACACTGGCACAGCATACACAGCGACAAGTGTCGAGTGTCCCTGTATCTGCACGCAAGAATGGCTGTCTATACTAGTTACGGCCAGGGAGTAGAGAGTGTAACCAGCTCTTTATCTACCGGCCAAACCAGCCCGTTTATGGGCTCAGCTGGATGCGGGGGGGCTGCCAAGACCTAGTTGGAGTTGTTTTAGGCCAATGTTCTGTGCATTAACAAGCAGCCCTGACCAGTATTGGTGAGAACAACGCCAGCGGTATAGAGAGAGGCTGGGAAGGAGCCACGGCTCTGGACCAGGGCTAGGAGCCAGGCTAGAGGAGGCACAGGACCAGGGCTAGGAGCCAGGCTAGAGGACACAGTACCAGGGCTAGGAGCCAGGCTAGAGGAGGCCACAGGACCAGGGCTAGGAGCCAGGCTAGAGGACACAGTACCAGGAGCCTGAACAGAGGCTACAGCCAGCGCCCGAGAGCCAGGGCTGGGGCAACGGCAGGGCCAGAGGAGGGTTCTTCACAGGGGCTCTGGGTTGGGGAGCTTTGGTTGAGGGCCAGAGACGTTTCACTGGAGGGGCTGGAAAAGCAGGGTTTGTGCTGGGGATGGGACTGGGCTTGGACGGGGAGATGTGGCAGGGCAGGGAGTATTCAAAGGCAGGGAGTATTCAGAGGCTTGGGGGCCAGAAGAGGGAAAGTAAGGAGGGGGGTGGATACTGGAAGAGGCTGTAGCAGGGCCAGGGGCCTCAACCTCCAGAGTTAGTCAGCTGTTTCCCTGGCCAACAGCTGGAGGGAAAGAGGGAAGGAGGGAGGGACTAGAATGAAAGAGAGAGTTGGACAAGTGAGAAGGAGAGGGAGGGGTCCCAAGTGAGACAGTGGAAGAAGAGCGAAAGTGGAGAGAAAGAGGAGGAGAGAGAAAGGGGGGGAGAGGGGAGGAGAGGACCCGGGTAGGAGAGAAGGTGGTAATGGAGGTTTGGAAGCCGGACAGTGGAAAAGCCATTAGATTCCTGTGAGAGAGAGAGAGAGCAGCGAGGATAGCAGCCAGACGGAGGGCGGTTAAGGCTCGCTGCGTCCTCAAACAGCTCTTCCCTTTCACTCTCCGTTTCCCCCTCTTCATCCCTCCTTCCTGCCTCCGTCCTTCGTCCGTCTCCTCTCCTCAGCTATCCATCACGGCCGCTGTTATTCTTCGCCTGCCCCCTTGACTGTGCAACAGTCATGCTATTCATTACACAAACGACCTGCAGCCGTGACCCTCAAAAACACAGTGAGCTTCCAAACAGGTGTCCCTCGCATGCAAACGCACGGGAGCACACGCACGCGCACACGCGAACAATCGGACACGTAGAGCCAAGTAAGGAAGAGGGGAAGGGGCTAGGGGGGAGAGAGAAGAAAGAGGAGAAAGTGTTGAAAGTGCCTCATACGTGCCTTGTTTCTATAAAAGTGGCAAAATGAGATTTGGAGTGGGAGAGTGAGGGTCGGGGGCTGCCATGGGCCAAGCATCCTCTGGTCGAGAAGCACTTTACAGGCTATTAGATTCCATTCAGATGAGCCAGTTGACTGGGATAAAAGCATCTGTCTCTGCCTCAGTGTGTGACTCAGCGATTCTGCCCCCCGCCGCAGGTGGACGTTGTCGTAACGACACACTGCATATCAATGAGGGATTTCAACTGCATGCGCGCATCTCACACTTTGACACCTCTCTCTTCTCCGTCGTTCCGGTCTTTTCTCCTCTGCTAACACTTTGAATGCCTCGCGTTCTTTGGTACGATCTCTTCGTTCCTTTGCCTCCCCTAATGATTCTATTTTGGCTTCTACTCCTCCTTTGCTATCTCTCCTTCAACCCTCATTCTATCGCTCTGTCATCCTCTACCTGTTTCTTCAATCCGTCACCGCCCTCCTCTTCCACCTCTTACTGTGCGGGTAAATGGGTAGACAAACCTCCTCTCCTCCTCTCCTCCCTCTCCAGCCCACCCAATTCCAACCTCTGTGTGTGGATTTGTTCCCTCTCCTCCTCCTCCTCTCCCTCCTCTCCTCCCTCTCCCTCCTCCCTCTCCTCCCCAGATGCGAGTCTTCCTCTCTTTCATTCCTTCCTGTCCTCAGCTCCTCTTCCCCCCCCCTCGTCCCCTCCTCCCATCGGCTCCTCCTCTCTCCATCCCCCCTCTCGTCCCCTCGCGGTGGGCTGATGGTCGAGGGGTAGAAGGTGTGGAATATAGATCAGGGGGAGATGGATGGAGCACCAGGAGCCATAGCCAGTCCCACAGGTCCCAGACCAGAGATTAACTAAATATTAGCTGACAGAAACAGAGCGAGACACACAGCTGCTGCCTGCCTGCAGGACAATGGAGACTGCTTTTATCCTCTGCTCACTGGAGGAGACATGCACACACACACACAGACATAGACACACATACACACTGGATATACATTTGTTATGCATACGGTAGAAAGTGTGAATCCCGTGTTTACCGTGTATCTATTATAGATTGCGTAATAAAATACTAATTATACGAATAAATATAAAACATAAATATACATGTGTGTAGATGCTAGTACGCAGATACACAAGCAGAGAACGCACACGGCAGATCAGGGGCGACCTATAACCAGTCCACTAATCACATTCTCTCCTCCCCCTCTCTGCCAGCTAGGATGGAGGGAGGAAAAAAGGAATAAATCTTGATTAGAAGATGTGTCCCCGCTCTATCGATCCGTCCACTTCCTCACTCCGCCTCCTCCCCTTCTCTCCCTTTCCTCTTTTTCTTTTGTTATTTGAGGCGTGTGTCGGCCATCCACTCCAATAGAGTCTGACTGTACATCAGAGAGAGTATGCTATTACCCATGTCTCCCTGGGCCACTGGCTGTCGCTGGGAGGATGGTGTGTGTGTGTGTGTGTGTGTATAAGTGAACCGTGCCACCTGGGGAAGGGGGGGGGGTAGAAAGGGGAGGGACATCAGAAGGGGGAGGGAACATCACTACACTATAGAAACCCACTTTCTAGAACAGACCCAACCATTTTAACACCCAGGTTTCTGTAGCACCATGTTCTTATGTTAGCAGCCTGATATTTACGGTAGATCACTACACTGGCAACCCTTCTAGTGGATCACATCTAAATGTAATTCCAGCAATCTCTGTGTGTGTGTCTGTGTGTACCTTGATTATCTTGAGAACTGAATATTGTTTGAAGTAGAAAATCGTCGTGTGTGAAGTCGTTTGGATGAGCAGGTATAAATAAATTGAATATACAAACGTGTGTTTTGAGCGGCACTAAGCAATCACAACGGGCACTTTACTTCCGTTCGCTGCCAACTAGCGCCCCAGCACGCCCGACAGCTTGATGCGTGTAAATTCCAGTGGAAACTCAAGATTGGGGAATCTGTGTGTGTGTGTGTGTGTGTGGCTTCATGATCTCTCCACCCGGGCACTGTATGATGCTGAAGTGGGGCAGGTGTATCGCTCAGGCAGCAAGGACGTGCAGTGTTGACTGTTCGCTACAAGTAAGTAGTAAATGTATAAATACGACAAATGAATATAGGCTCGCAATCGACCCACAGGCACAGCACCTAGCATTAGTTGAAGACACAGCAGCGTGACTCAGAAACTAGCTACTGCACACATGGATTTCCCATGAAAATAGCGTTAGCTACCGAGCTATTAAGTCTGTCTTTCAGCAGTTAATGTTAATTAACGGGTTATATAGTCAGCTAACTGTAGCAGTTGCTATCTGACTGTTATTACGCTAATTGTTCCTTGAGTAAAAATTGGGAAACGTACTAGAGGAACACACATTCTGTCTGTTAAACTACAACCAGCTAGACCACAAACACCGAGCTGTTCCTGTAAGTCCAGTTAACTTCTGTTCATTCTGTTCAACCTGTTCTATTGGTCGTCCATCTATCTGGAGCACACTGGGAGAGAGAGTTCTAAAAGTGGAAACAGAGCAGTGGTGTGGAGCATCAGGTCTGGCTCACGGGGACTTCCTGTGGGACGGCTGCAGACACAGGAAGTAGCAGGGAAACGTGCCGAGTCCAGATAGGCGAGCGTCAATAAGATATGGGTTTCTATTGCTCTGCTCGGGAGGGAAGTGGGAACATCGAGAAAGGACAAGAAAGGGAGTGGAGAGAGAGAAAGAGAGAGAGAGCGTGAGAGCAGAAAAAGAGAGATGGGGAGGCAGTCGGGAGGGGGGTGGGTGTGTGGAAGAGAAAGAGAGTGCAAAGAGGAGGAGGAGCAGCTAGGATAAAGAAGCTCTTCTGTGGAGAACTCTTCAGAGGGCCAAACTAAATTCCATCGCACGCTAAAAGCTCTACTCCTCTCCTTCTCGTCGCCGTCCTCCTCCCCTCTCTTCTCCCCCCTCTTCTCCCCCCCCCCGTCTCTCATGCCTGGAGAGCCATCCAAGCTCCACTCGCTTGGCTCTCCACACAGAGGTGAGTGCATGTCTCACATGCCAGTGCACAGCCATGGCATTCTCCCTGCAGGCAGACAGGCAGGCAGGCCCACAGGCACCCCACATACTCAAGGACCTCGGCATACCGACACACCCTAACCCCCCCTAGCAAGAAGAGGATGGGCCAATTGTTCCTATGCCATGTTTTCTCACGGCCGCAGATCTGATGCTCTCGTAGATTAGATGGGATTTCATGACTACCTGGGCATCTGGAAAATAATAATAATACAAACGAGGGGTATTCATCTCATCTTCGCTGAAACGACAGGGTTCTGACTCCAAAACGCCTCTCTGTCGTTCTCACAGATACACACAGGTGAACCAATGGCTTGCTTGCTCATTGGACAACTGAAGGGGTGGATGGGATTCAGTTGTCGGTTCATAGCAATGACCAGGCCGAAGACGGTATTTATACTGTATGTGTATAACCTTCGGCCCGTGGGAAATCCTTGCTAAATGACCAAGTTAGACTTAGACCACCTTTGAGGTAGGGGGCATCAGTAATGAAGGCTATTAGGTGTGTTGTTTTGTTTTTCTTAAGCACCAATCCCCAAGACAAGCTTGCGTGTGTACCTGTAGATGTGCATGTATTCCGTGGAAACTGAATATGTTCACACTGATTGACAGGAATGCCATCCACCCTCTTATTATAAGCATGCCTCAACTGTACACACACGCACACAGAAACACACACACACAGACACACACAGACACACACACGCACACAGACACACACACGCACACAGAAACCGTTGAAATGACTCTGAACTGTGGACCAGACCGGTCGTGGAGGAGTTGAGAGCAAGAGAATGCCTCCCTGTCTCCCCTGTCTGCCCTGTGTGATGTGGGGTGATAGGGAACTTTGCTCTCAATCAGAAGCAACCGTGAGCACTGAGCAGGTACTCTTCAACAGTCCACACACACACACACACACCCCCAGCCTTTGGGCTTTTTCTGAAGTCTGCAGCTTCTGTGTGTGTGAAGGAAGAGACAGCTGTTGACCATGGAACACAGTGAGGCACTGTGCTGTGGTAATAACGAAAGCATGTGTGTCACACACAAGCACACACACACACGAGCAAACACACACACACACACACACTTGGATCCCCTTCCTCCCACAGTCAGCAGTGGCCTGGGCTGCGTAGTGCTTATTTCAGCAGCTCATTGGCGCAAAGAGAAATTCATTAAAGAGAAAGAGGGGAGGGGGGAGACCGAGCGGGAGCTGAGTGTGGCGTTCCCTCGTGTTATTATGGCCAAATCGAAGAATGAGGACGCTGCTAATAAAAGTCATGATATGAAACTGGGAAAAAAACGACGACTTTTAATGGTGCCTTGTCATGGGTGGATTTAGTGTGATGGCCTGTGCCCTACCCCCCCCCCACCCCCAATCCTCCATCCTTCCCTCCCCCGTTCTCTGGGTAGGAGTGTGTAGAGAGGAGTGGAAAGGGGAAAGAAAGAATCGAGGAGGAGAGCCACAATGAATGTGAAGCCCACACTGTGAAGCCCATTGTCTCCAAGTAAGGGACTGGGACAAACAGAGCAAAACACTTACGCACACCCACACACATACAACACACACACACACACACACACACACACAAACACACAAAGATAATGCGTTTCCATTCCAAAGCAGCTGAATAGCATCCTATCTTACATCCACTCAACTGTCTAAAGAGTGGATGGCATAGAGGCTTTGAACACACACACACACTCACACACTCGCATTATCCCCTAAACACATTCTCCGCGCTTGGATAAGGTGCCCGCGCTCTTCTCCCCGTTGGAAAGTCAGCTGTTTACACTAGCTCGGGCTCAGCCATGTTTCCATGACGATGAGATCCCAGGGTCAGTCACGTGGTGCGGGACTCCCGGCTCCTGATAGGAGAGGTTTCTCTGAGATAGCAATCCAGGATCAGCCTCCCCTCCTTCTCCTCAGCTTGACCCCGAGCCACCAGGGGACCATCTCAGATCTCCGCTCAGAGTCCGCGCCTGTGCTTGTCCAGCTCCACAAGGACTCGAGTCTCTGTTCTATCAGCTAAACCACTTAACCAGGTTACTGGGCCAAGGCAAAAATAACAATCGCTACTTTTCCCCCCACAGCACAAGGACAGAAAGGTCTGAACTATCGTCAAATGGACTGGTTGTATCACACGTTAGCACAAAGAATGTTCTCATAAAGATACCTCGAGGATTGACTTAGACGGCTGGGATCTTTTACTAGCTGGAAGAAACAGACTGAAATGTGGAATACATATTTGCTTTAAAAAGACACTGGGTTCACATATAGGAATGAAGAAGCTAGGCTAACATGAGACCTAAACTAAAACAGAGAGAAACAGAAAGTGGCCTAGTCTAAATGTGTTCAACTCACTGAAAGCAAACTCAGTCACCAAGAGCCTCAAAGACAACATGCTCATGCAAGATTTAAGTTCCAGATCTTACATTCTGCACTTCTGTGGACAAAATGCTTGAAATGTCAAAGTAGGCCCCTGAAAGGCCCGGTGAATTCTTAAGGTGGCTTTTGTTAACGCTTGGAAGCACGGAAACCGTGTGTGTGTGTGTGTGTGCATATGGTGAACATTCTTATAAAGACGTGCCCCCTACGTCACGTTGGCTCTAAAGTCACAGAGAGACATTCTCTCACACAAAGGCAACCTTTCTGATCTGGCTCGAGCACCTACAGACACACACCTTTGGAACGGGTGGAAGAGGTCACTCGGTCGTTTTATCCCCTGCTAATGAGGCAATCCCCCCCTCCCTCTCAATCTCTCTCTCCCTAACTCCCTCCCTCTTGGTGATTTGCCCCTTGCTGTGCTTGTGACAGAGGGCCCGACATTCAGCTCACGGCTGCTAATATATAACTGTGATTTATAGTCGACGTAAAGAGGTAAAGTGGGATGAAATGCAGACTAGCACGGGCACTTACATACTCATCGCTAGCTGGTCTTTGAGACTCGCACTGTGAGACTTTAGCGGGCCCGCAAAAACACACACACACACACACACGTCACCAAAATAGGTGGACCAAATGAAAATGACATTCACACTCTAACGGGTACAACACCCACATACATTCACTGGTATTTTGGGCAGGGCAAAATATGGGCTAGCCTATCAGCTAAGCCCATGGAAAAGCCACTGGAATAGGCCTCCGGTTCTGCATTCTACAGACGCTTCTCCCTGAGTCTCACAGACCCTTTACACTCTCCCCCTCATCTCCCACACACCCTCCACAACAACATAAGCACAAAGCCACAACCCTTCACTTAAAGGCTCGGCTAACATTGGTTAGCATGGATGCTAGCTATAGCCAGGCAAGGATAAAGCTAATCACGTCAGAGGGAGTGACATATGCCGGGCGTCAGTGTGACCGTCCTGGGGGATGCAGGGTTATAGTAACAGGATCAGGGAGAGGGGTAAGCCCCAGGCCCTGTGCCTCATGGGCAGGTGGAGGGGGGCCGAGGGGTCGGAGACAGAAAGAAAGAAAGGGGGTAAGGAACCGATATCGGAGACAGACAAGGAGAGAGGGACATACACCTGACCCAGATGAGAAGTGAGAGACGTAGTGACAGTTATGGGATGCGTTCATCCATGTTCCGATGCCACCCCTCCCAGGATGGTGAGACCCAGAGTTGTCATAGAAACGGCACATACTGGGTCCAGTGTTCCCAACTATCTTAGCTCCATTTAATGAAGCATCCAGTGTTGATATGGCGAGGAATACAATTTGGGAAAACACAGCGCTTATGGCACAAGAGCCTAGACTACTGCAAAGCTTAACTAATGGGTCAGTGTATTTGTCAAATGAATGTGTAACTGTAAAGGTGTGCCTTGTGAGTAATTGTTTAAAGAGCTTAGTAGTTATCTGCTCAATATTTTCCTTGTGTTTGAATATCCGGTGCCACGGCATTCCAAGAGCGACAGATCCATCCCTCCATTTCTTCCCCTCTTCTTCTTCCATCACGCTCTCTTTCAATCATTGTCTATTCCCCTCTCCTTATCTCTCTTCTCCTTTCCTACCCATCACCCCATCTCCCCCGTTCTCTCACACAGTAACACCCCCCCCCCTCTCCTCCGCTAGCTCAATCCCTTAGTCCCAGCATTGATGTATGGAGGGGAAAAAAAGGGAGTGTGATTAATGTCTTTCAGAAAAAGATAAATAATCACGGGAGACTGGGGGGCTGGTAGTTGGCCTTAGGGGAGTAAATATGGAGACTTTTATAGCTGCTTGGGGAGAGAGGGAGACAGGGAGAGAGGGGGGAGGAGAGGTACAGCAGCAGATCCATTCAAGTATATTAGCTTCTCCCCATACACAATAACCTCTGGCTCAGCTCTTCCTCCACTGTCTTTCATCATCAACACACAATGGCATCCCACAGACAGCTCACGCACATGCATCACACGCACGTTATGCACACGCACGCACACACACAGGGGCCCACAAACACAATTTAAGGTCAGACCCTCCTGTGTTTGATGGGCCAATACATGGGGCTGGTGATGTGGTTGACAGCCCTCTCCCATGTCGCCCTGCTTTTAAGCCCTCCCCCAGAGGCTGCCTGTCCCCTGGAGAAGATTGCATCTTTTATTTATCACTCTTTTCCTTAGCTGGGTTTCCCTGCGAAATTCGGGGGCGAATATTGCAATCAGCACAACAGGCTTTCCTCCTGCTGTGTGCTTGCCTGTCATTCTTTCCTTCTGTGAAACATGCAAGGATGTGACAAACAACACACACACACACACGCGCGCATTCTCTCTCCTTTACACACACCCCCTTTCTGCGCTTCCTCTCCCCATCTCTCTCTCGCTCGCTCTCTCACACACACACACACAAGTCCCTCATTGGTACTGCCGGACAAAATCAGAGATAGCATTCATATTCGGCAGACCCTTTAAATCTTTGCCTCGCTGAAACAAATAAGCCTAATGCTGAGGAATCTGGTAAACAGGCCAGATAGGAGCTGGTCTGGGGCTCCCATTGTGCACCACAACACATTCTCCCCGAGCCAACAAGAGCCCAAGCTCAACACAGAGATTCTTCAGAGGCAGAGAGAGGGGAGGAAGGGAGGGGAGGAGAAAGATCATGCATAAAATCATGTTTGCAGATTGCATTAGAATTCAGATGAACCGGAGAGGGTAATGGGATTAAAATCCTGAACCGTTTCCAAGGGCGGGGAGCAGGAGTGACAGCTGAGGCTATTGCACTGACGAATGCAGTGAAATATTGTGGCTCTGGCAGAGGGAAAGTAGGGGGGTTGTTTTCTACAAGCCTAGCCTCTCTCTCTCTCGCCGACATATTCCCATTCGGAATGCAGCACATGATTGTGTGTTGGCAGCCCAACCTACCGCTTGGGCAATTTCATCTAGTCCCAGTTTAGAAAAATATCAGAGAACGCAGCAGAGCAAAGGAATTAAATCTCACAAAGGTGTTTGGCACACAAATAGAAGCACTGTGTCTTTAAATCGCCGTCCCTCCCACCCTTTCTAAATATCTGCTATTTAGCCAGCGGTGAAAAGATATAGGGGGCTTTTGTCTCGTTACCCGTTGGTGGGGGACAGAAAGCTGGAAAGACAAAAAAAATAGGAACAAAGTGCCAAGCTGTCAATTTGGGTTGCTAGGGGCGATTTAACCGTTCCCTGGAAATGAGATATTCCCAAAAGTGATTGAAAAGGAGGAAGGCTTCACACGCACGCAAACAAAGCTGCTCTTGGTCCCTGCAGAAATGCAAAAGATGTGGACAGGGTCTGCTTATTCTCAATATGACCAAAATTCCCCGTAGCATGGCTGCTGACACAAGCTAGCCTACTCACCGACTTGCAATACGTTGTCCACCCAGCCACCCTCCAGGAGAGTGACACCCCGTAGGAAAGGCAGCTGGGTCTCGTCATTGTTGTCCCCGCTAGTCCCACTCTCCTCTCCCCCCGCGTTGAAAGAGGAATACATGCAGATCTCCTTTTCGCTTCTCGGGAACGACCAGTACACGATCCTTCGCTGGACGGGTTCTGGAATCCTTTCGAATCGTTCCTCAACCCTCTGGAAGGGCCACTTCTCCGCGACTCTACGCGCCGCGATGTCTAGTAGCGATTCGGGGTTATGAGTCTTTCCCGACCCACCTGGAGCGGACCCCGGACCGCCGCACAGAACTCCTCCAGCCCTCTGCCCCTGCCTGCATGCCGGATTGTAGCCTGGCCGGCAGCAGAGCCGCTTGGCCGGGGGCTGCTGGACTCGCTCCGCCATGATCGCACCGCTTTAACTCGCAGCGCAGTTCCTCTCCGATCATATAAACGGGATAAGGAAGAGAAAAGGACACTCTCCAGCCGATTGTTTACCGTAGATGGAGAGACAAGCCTTATTTGGAATAGTGGGAGGAGCCTCCAAGTTCCGTGAAGTCCTTTGTGTTGTCAAATTAACCGAGATGGGTGGGACTTTGGACTGATGCCAGCGCACGAGTGGCACTAAAAAGGAAACTGGAGGCGGAATTCCCGAACGTCGGCAAATCCTTTGTGAAGCCATTCGGGAGCGAGAGGGCGGGCTTAAGCGAACGAAGTCTTTGAAGTTTGGTTCTGTTTGAGTTTGAAGGCGGGGTCTAATCCATGGGCGGTCTCTTAGTTTCCCACAGGGGCATAAGGGGCAAGAGAGTTGAAATGTAGACGTATTTTCAGACAGTCTTCAATAACCGCAGGCTCTCCTCCTCTCAACAACATCACGAGGGTTGTGTTTCCTGTAGTCCAAGGGGCTCCAAGCTCAACTGTCATAGAGGGAAAGGGCGTGGGAGGAAGACCGTAGGCTGTGTTTTTATCCATTAACCAATAACTAGATTCTGATCTTTACCAAACGCACAATCAAATTAAGACGAAACATCATTAAAAATAGCTTAAATCTTAAATACAATGATTTGTATACCGTTGGCCTCTTCTGCATATGTTTCCGGCTGACCTCCCCTCGTATCCCCTGAGTGCATAGCGGTGGCCTTTGAACTGCTCTGAAAGTGATCCACGCCTTATGGACGGAACAGATGTGAGCTAACCTGATTTAGTTTCAATACTTCGCCACAGGAAGTTCAGAAAGTCAGCAGGTCCTTTGTTATGATCTTTTCTATTCTTTCTCGTCGATACAATTCATAATTTGGTGCATATAGCCTACATATTGGCATTATTTCTCAACATACCTTACACACATTATGCACAGTACCTGTATGCCTTGAGATATGTGATTTTATTACGTTTAATCTCCCTGATTATTGAATGTCACGTATTATCTCAGTGATTAAACCTTACTATACGGCCACAGGACTACAACTCCCATCTTCCCACGATAGCACATACGTCATTACAAGTGGCGAGTTGCGACAACATTTCCTGGTGCTCAAGTGCTGCTGGAGTACCAGATCAGCCCTTTTCAAAAATACAAGTCTCTGTTAGGTGAGTGTGTACAAGTTTATTATACTGGTCAGTGGTCTATCATTAGACAACAAGTACTCTTGTCTATGTCCAACTTTGGCTGTATCTGGTACTTAGTTCTGTAGCTGACTTTTGCCAGAAGACAGTTTACGTTAGCTAGCTAGCTGTAGCTTGCTCGTTACAAAGAAGTTGGGCCGGTCCTTTAATCATTGTTGCGTCTGACAGTGTGTCCCTAAGAGTTTTATATTAGCGAACTTTACCAGAGCTTGGGAAAAAGGCACCTACAACATGATTTTTAAAAATGGTATTTGACGTTATAAGCTATGAATAACTGTGAATAACTAGCTATCTGGGAATCTTACAGAGAAGATGTATAGCTAGCTACAGTAACTACCTATTCGATTCTGGATATAAATCCGACCATAGACAAATAGCCTAGCTATGCGGACTGCCTGCCTTCCCAACGAATTGGTTGGGAATCATGGCTAGAGGATTCCGTTTCCTAGCTATAAGTTTAGAGTTTTTGGTGAGGGGAAGTATCACCCAAGTTAAGGTATTTCAGACTGATTAATACAATTATTCTATTAATGAAACCTTTATTTTCTCTAAATAAATAGGTTGCTCGTATAAAGAGTAGATTTCGTACTGCAATTTCAAATATCTTTTTTGGCATTGATTCAGATCCAGCTTAGTTTGTGCTCATAACTTTGTTCTTACTATTTATCTCCCCCAGATCCGTTTTAATTTGTTGTTGTTGATCAGGATGATTGACGTGCGAGCGTGGGCAGAGTATGTGGTGGAGTGGGCGGCCAAAGACCCGTACGGCTTCCTGACCACGGTCATTTTGGCCCTGACCCCACTCTTCATCGCCAGTGCCCTGCTGTCCTGGAAACTGGCCAAGATGATCGAGGCGCGCGACCGCGAGCAGAAGAAGAAGCAGAAACGTCAGGAAAACATCGCCAAGGCCAAGCGGGTCAAGAAAGACTGAGCCGTCAGGGATGGAGAGAGGGATGAAAGACGAGAGATGTCAGCGACCACGCTCCGTGTTCTCCTCTCCCTCCCCCAGCCCCAGCGCAGGCCCACTGCCTCTGTCCTATACCCAGGGATCGGAGACAGGATGTGGGCCCCGCCTTGGAGCCTTGCAGCACTGGGAGGGCCAGCATCCAGGACTCTTAGCAGCTAGAGGACAGTGAACATCTTGATCCACAATAAGGATCTGCTGTCTGGCTGTTGTGATGGTGCAGTACCTTGCATTCCATTTATATCAAATCTTCTGATTTCAATACATAAAGCATACCGCGGTTTGAATTATTTTTGCTTTAAATTAAGTTACTAATGAAATGTTTTTTTATTAATAGTTGTTTATGAAAAATGTTTTATGGATCTGGAGAAGTTTAACACACCAACCACGTAATGCCAAGGCTGGGCAGACCATGGGGTTTTCACCACACAGATGATTTCCAGTTTATTTTCTCTCTGCTTAATAAACAGTTTTGTTTGAAAACGTGTCACCTTACAAGTGGGTCTGAGGAATATGAATGTGATATGTATAGGACAATAATGATATTATGACATGCAGAAGATATTTATTCAGCTGCCTTGGAACATAACTTACTCCAACACTGGCAGTTTTATTAGCAATCCACATTATATAAATATATATCTCATTTTATAAGACCAGCTACAGTATCTCCTACACAACACCTGATTTTACCATGGCTAGGATCATTCAATCTTAAATAATTCCATAACTATGACATTATCAATGGTGTTTTATTATATTTCTCCGTTTTACATATAACCCTGAGGGCCAGGTAATAGATAAGTCAAGCGAACTGCACCAATAATAGCAGCTTGTGTGACAGAGGAAACTCGTACCGGTTAACAACATGAAGCCCATCTGAGTCCCCAACAACATTTCTTCACTCAAGTGACCCAAAGCAGTGACTAAGGAGCAAAATGTAGCAGTTTTACTCCAAATCCCGTCCACACATTGGAGCATAGATGTGCATGTGTCATCCTGAACACACGGTATCCCACGGTGTGTTATGCATTGTCTACTTCTTGGCGTTGGGCGTCCAGGACCCGGGCTGAAACGTGTTGGCCGTGCTGACGGGCTCCTCACTGACCTCCTCCCGGCCGAAGCTGGTGGCTGCGGCGTGACCTTTGACCTGCGTCTGGGCAGGAAGGGCCACCAGGCCGTCCTCGTACTCCTTGGCTCTCAGCAGCAGCTCCCTCTCGTCTAACTCCCTGGCCTTCTCCTTGATGTTCTCCCTGTAGCACTGGTTCTTGTACAGCTCCTGAGATTAGACATACAGACAGGATTTGATCATGATGGGTTGAATATTTATACAATAGCATGTACAGAGCTACAATGTACTGTTGGGAGACTGAAGGAGTGAACAAACACATTGGAATGGCAGGATTTCGCCAACCTCTAGCAAGCCCCAACCACTAGTGTCCAGTTCTGTCATTCTTTACAGGCACAGACAGCTAGGGAGGGGGAGGGCTGGACAAGTTGCTGTTATGTGTTGGCAGGACGAACACACTGGAAAGGAGAGAGGGGGGACCATGGCCAATAAGCCCTGCTCGGGGAGGAGGGGGGAGGGTGGCAAACATACTGAGCTGCTTTTCCAGTCTGTTAATGACAGGATTTAATCCAATCAATTCATGTCGACTTGGACAGGGACGAGTGGAAGTGACAAGGGGGCAAGGTAATGTGCCGGGGGAGTGTCATTTGGCCGTGCCACCACAGTCCAGCTGTTGATGGTTGCGACTGGGCAGAGACGGGAGGCATGAAAATTGGAATAGAATGTTCTGGCAACCGTAAGGTAGAGATGGCATTGGCCACTGGCCTGCAGAGCAGAGAGAGCTGCCTAAGCCTGGGTATTTGCCTTCCAAGGGCTTTCCCATAGCAACATTTCACGAGAAAATAATCCGCCATTCTCCTGCTGCAAAAGCAATAAACACAGCAAGGGATGGAGGAGAACTGTAGCCTCTCCATGGCTAGAGCCAGACACTCAACACAGAAACCCCATTTCTCTTCTCCCACGGAGAGAATAACTCCTATCCAAAGTGGAAGACCGACGTAGTAAGAAGAAGAAGAAGAACAAAACAAAACCTTGTTGCATGATGGCTTCTGTTCACCATCACACTTCAGCTCAGGTTTATTTTAACACCTGTCCCCCAAAGTTGCTGCCTCGGTTAGAAACTGCGAGAGACGTGGAATCAAAGGGATTCTCTGAGCTTCCCTCCCCTGAACTCAGTCCCCCAGAGCCCCCCCCAACACTCAGCAGGGGGGGGGAGGAGGGGAGAGGAGAGAAGGGGGAGGGTACCTCGATAGATGGGGGCTGCTTCCGTCTGCCTCGGATCCATGCTGAAAGAGAAAAAGGGAGAAGTTAGAATACGCACCCACATATTAGTACATTCACTAACCAGACCAGCTGTCTCGTTGTATAGGAAGTGATACCATGCAGTAACCCACATACAGTACACATACAACCATGGAAGCAAACAATGTCCAATTGCTCAGATACGTTTAGTAACTAGCATAGGTGGCCTATCGATTTAAATGCGTGTCCATGTTTGGAAATGATCCTTATGACTGCGTATACGGGGTCTTATCGCTGGTCATTGACTCACACACACACACACACACACACACTCTGCAAACTTACAGGCAGCTTGACTCTGATCTGTTAATAAAGCAGAGAGGGAATTTCACAATCTCTTCGCCCGCCCCATTCTTAGACAAGCGCACTCTCTCACTCTCTCGCTCGCTCGCTGTCTTTCTCTCCGTTTTCTCTCCTTCGTTTGCTTAATCTCCTTCTTTCTCTTATTTTGGCAGAGCCGGGCTGTGGAACGGGCTTGAAGAGCCAGAGAGAGAGAGGGGGAAAAGGGAGAGGGAGAAAGAGAAACAGAGAGATTTCCCAGCTCTCCCTCTTGCATACAGGGATTGAGGCCTCTTTTATCCCTCTCTTATTTGCATCCTGATGAAAATGCATGAGGGATGGGGAGAGGCAGGAGGCATGCTTTAAGGTGGATAAAGCAAGTCAGAGACAGAGAACAGTTTGTTTCCAAGTTGTAGGGGGGGGTGGAGGGGAGGGGGGGAAGAGAGAAACAAAACACAATGTTTTTGTCTTAACATTGGCAGGGGGTGTCTTTGATGAACTCATGAATAGTTTCGTGAGCTTAATCTCAGCAGAACAGGATTCCATGGCTTTGACATCACATCGTGGACTTGCTACATGCTAGTCCTCTTTTGAAGGCCTTTTTCGTGTGCACCGTGGTTGATTAGTGTCAAATGTGTTGTATGGAAGCCGGGAGCATGCATTTAGTATAGTCAACGGCTGATTGGCTGAAGCCTAGCTTCAGAAATAGAGCAAAAGAGAATCCTTACCGTCCCACTCCGACGGTATGCTGCCCTCCAGATACTCAAACTCTGTCGGGTTCGACGCCACCACCATCCGCTTGGCTCGAACCATGCTTCCTAGGGACAACAATGAGAGAGAGATGCTTATAACAATGTACACACACACACACACACACACACACAAAAGGGTGACAGTCCTCTGACAGGCCATGGGTGATTACCTCGTGGCCCTCAGGCCTTCTTTCTTAGATCTCTCTTCTAAGAGAGGGTCTAAATCTGGGCTAAGCCTTTATGTAAATCGGTCTCCGTAACCCACCAACCACAGCCCCACTCACTGGCAACCTCCACCAATGGCAGCCCTCTGCTAACAATGCCCTCCAAATCAACGTCAAACCGTGCAGGAGACAAAAGAGGTCAGATATCACAGGGAACACAGGAGGCACGAGCTGCACTGAATATTAAACACGCTCTCTCGCTCGCTCCCTCGCTCGCTCTCTCCCAATCTGTTTAGAGAAGCAGCGGCGCTAGCTAGCTAGCTAGCCTGGCAGCAAAGCCCCAACCAATTATTTTGGCAGAATCTGCTGATTAAACAATTTCAACTGGCACAATGACACAGACTGGGGGGAGAAGGGGGGGGGGATAAAGAAAGTGAGAGATTAAGAGACGGAGAAGGGGGACAAAAAAAACGACTGCTCCCCGGCAAGACTCCCCCAATCCGATGCCCAACCCCTCCTCACACTGTATACCTTCAAGTGTGTGTGTGTGTGTGTGTGTGTGGGAGGGACAGACAGAGAGAGACAGAGAGAGAGAGAGATGATGTACGGCGAGCAGAACTGAGTGTAATGGATAGGCAGTGTAAAGCACGCTCCAGAACACAGACAATCAGTCAAGATTCCATCACCATCGCCTTCCAGCTGACTGGACGTAGACAAATGGACTGAGAGCTCCTCAGACTGGGGACAGACTCACAGACCTTGATCTCAGCCCACTGACACTAGATCCATATGGCATGTGAATGCTTGGAAGCAGTCCCACTGTACCTCATCCAAGAGATATAGAAATCAGGTCAGTTAATTAGGCTACCAGCCCCTCCACTACAGCTTTAACTAAGCAATTTAACTCCATAGGCTCACTCTGTTCTTCCTATAGAGGCCCCATTCTATAGTGGGAAGTTACTAATCCCACTGTACCCCCCCCTATGTGCTGGCTGAATGTACTCTGTAGCCTAATTGTTCCGTTTGTTTACATGTGCGCCTGCCTATTCCTTGGCTTCACTGAAGACCCTCAGGACGCGGAAAACTGCACAAACAAACAGAACGGAGCTCTCTGTAAGGCAGTAACCACGATACATCAAATCAGGTAAACTCATTACGAAGCGCTGTTATCCACATTTGTACCAGGGTGCGAGTCGAGGAATATTTTTCCAAATCTATTTGGACTTAGTGTTTCACTAATAAGCAGAGAGGGAGACGGAGAGTGGCCCCTCTCTCCTCTTCCTCGTTCTCCTCCGCTAGCTCGACCGCATCCCTCGCTCTCCGACGCGGCTGTTCTCTTGTCTTGCCACTTTTGCATCGCAGGCATGACTAAATCCTTACTGCATGGCTTTTATCCTTGGATTTGAATAACAAATATGTACATACGTTTATGAAAGGGGTGCAGTCGTCCTACTGCATAAACACAGGGGAGGAACATGTCTGTTTGTCTGGGAAGGGTCAAGAACTAATGCAAGCTAGTGTGGTCAAAAATAAAGAAATAAAATGTCCTAAACCAAGTCTAAACCGACATTTACAGACATTTAGTCTTATGACAAGAAGTTTCCTGTAGTTGGGTGTGTGCCTTTGGCAAGGCACAACCTAGAGCTCTGGAAGAAATGTAGAGACCACTGCACCGTTTTCTCTCATTTAAAAAACAGTTGAGGAGGACAATTTTGAGTGAGGAACAGAAGGGTCAAATTTGCAGTGGCCTCTTACATTTTACCCTTCTGTTCCTCACTCAAAATGGTCCTTCTCAACTTTAAAAACAATATATATAAAAAAAAGAATTTTGGAGGCATATTTTCTGTTTAGAGATGGTACCGTTTGAATCACGATTCCAGCTAACATACTGACGACATTGTTGAAATCAGCTAGTCTCAAAGGAGGTTCTTTGTTAATGAAATACAATATGAGTAAATGCTTAAAAATATCACTAGGAGGAAAAAACTTGGGAAGTTTCAATCATAATAGGTTAGGACCTATTTTTACACACGATTGCCCAATTTCCTCGTTTGATGCAACTGTTTGTGAAGCTGCCACATAGCCTTTCACCATTCCCTCTTGCACTAAGGGAAATGACAAGAGAACCCTGCTTCATTCTACACTTCACTCTTAGTATTTTGAAGTGTAAATGAGCCGATGCAATCTTCATAAATACAAAGTATGCATACTTATTTCAAATATACAGAGATATTAGTTGTAAAATGTAAGTAAAAATCGACCCATCTGCAACCGACGCAAGCACACCTCACAATTTCCCCCCAAATTGTACCCTCTCTACTTTCTTTAACAGAATGAATTTGAACGATCTACGAAAAATGACTAAGGTAGAAGAGCCAGCTAGCCTCGGTGTACATTTTCACAACCAGCATGGTTGAGAGACCATGGAAACATAGCTTAACGTAATAACGCAAACACTTTCATCTTAAAACCTAGCCTGTCAAATCAAGAATCTTAGTGAGTCAAACACGAGGGAGCTTCCATCTACCTCACAGTTCAGAACTGATCCCTCTTTCTGTCTGGTCCTGTTGGCCCCCTCCTCTGCTGCTTCTCTAAGACCTGGTGGCCCTTGAATAGTGTGTGTGTCTGTGTCTGTCTGTGTGTGTGTGTGTGTGTGTGTGTGGTGTGTGTGTGTGTGTGTGGGAGGAATCTCTATATCAGTGGGACCCTTATGACAGGCCAGCCTTCCCCTCACTCACCAAGAGGGCTCACACACACACACACATTCTCTCATGCATGCACACACTCTCTCTCACACACACACACACACACACACACACACACACACACACACACACACACACACACACACACACACACACACACACACACACACACACACACACAAACACACTCTCTCTCACGTATGCACGTGCATGCACACACACTCGCTCACGTGCGCGCGCGCACACACACACACACTCTCTCTCTCTCTCACACACACACACACACAGCTAGCTAAACACCCAGATTAACCTGGGGGATCAGTGCGAGGACGCTGCCTCTCACCATGAAGGACAAACGCAGCGCAGCTGAGGAGAGGGGGGAGGGGCCACCGGCAGGAAGATGAAATCCCACCTCATGCATATTTATGAGCCATCTCACCTGTCTGCACACGATTCATCTGTGAGCCTGCTATGAGACCGGGGGTGGGGTGTGTGTAGAAGGGGGAGGGATGCGGATGAGAGGTTGCCATGGCAGCCAGAGCGGGAGCCAATCGGAGAGCAGGGGGGAAGGTGCTCCCCGCCCCTGCTCTGAAGGATGATGTGCTCTCGGAGGGTGCTCTTTGAACCCTGAACAGACACTGTAAGAACGCCATCACCTGCCTCAACACCTTGACCCATGCTTTGACGCACGCACACACACCCTCCCCCACTCACAGCCCTGGGTCCCAGGTGAGTTGGGCTGAGGTCAACCTGCTACATTTTGATCCCACACAATGTCACTCATGGCACTGGGCCAATCCGTCTGTCTGTCTGTCTGCAGACTGAAGTATTTGATCCTGATCCGATCCATCTCCTGACCAAGTCTATCTGAGCTATAGGGAGAAAGGTGTTGAGATGACTAGGGATGGGGTGCGGAGACTTAGCTACCAGAACGCAGGGACTGGTAAAAAGAAGGACTAGGGTAGGTAGGTGTAGACAGTAGTAGGACTAGGACAGTCCGGTGTACAGTAACAGACTACAGCCAAGTGAAGATGGAGTGGTCATGTAAACAGCAGTGATGCAGGCAGCGGGCACCACGGACACCGTCTCCATGACCCCCCCCTCCCCAAACACACACTCACACGCCGACAAGGAATGTGAGGGAGCCGTAACCATGGAAACCAGCTAGCCCCGGCAATGGGATGAGGTTTGAAGAAAGAAAAAAAAAGAAAAAAATGGCCAGACGTTGTTTTCGCATCAGTGGTGAGTGGAAGAATATTGGCTCGCTTTCGGAAGAGCAAGAACGCCACAGTAATGCCCTTCCATCCCTCCCTCCCTCTCCTCCCCTCGCACTGTACCTTCAGACCATGAACAGTAGACATGCTCCAATAGGAGCACAGGGAGGGTTGTATGCAAAGTAAAGTGTGCTTGTGAATGATAAGAAATGTGGCTTTCTAAGCGGTCACAATCTTTCAGTATATTTCAAGGGTTGGGTATAACACCATACAGTCCACCAACGGACCTTGTACCCTATACTAACTAACCGACGAGTGTAGGAGCAAGGTTCAAGCTCGATGTGGGTCTATGAGAGAGGAAGTCTGGAAGGAAGCTTGGTTCTTTGTCCGGCTTCTGCACGGAGCCTTAGTGCTGGAGCCGTTTGCCCTACAGCCCCAGCCCCAGCCCAGCCCCCCACCCCCCAGCCTCCCCCAGCCTCCCCCCAGCCCCCAACCCCCCAGCCTCCCCCCAGCGAGACATGTCCCTGCACTAAGCTGAGCTGTCCACCCCTTTTATTCACCTCCATCACACCTGACAACCCCTCTCTCATTCTCCCTCTCTGTGTTACCTCCCTCCACTTTCACCATCCAGCCCTCACTCTCTCTCTCTCTCTCTCTCTCTCCGTCTGTCTGTCTCTGTTACTTCAGCCTTCTCTTCTCTCCACCTGCTCATTTCGCCCCCTTTCACTGTCAAAATCCCCCTCCGTCACTTTCACGCTCTTCCCCCACGCTATAATTTCTCCTCTCTCTCTCTGTCAGTTCCCTCGTTTCTCTTCCCTCTTGCTCCGTTCTGTCAGAACTTCCCCTCATTCTCTGTGTCTTATCTCTCTTTCTCTCTGCTTGGATCTCTCCCTCCGCCTCAGCACCTGAATGCTTTATGAAAATACTCTGAATTCAATCAGCGGGGCCAGATTGAGGCTCTGTGTGTCTGTCTGTCTGTCTGTCTGTCTGTCTGTCTGTCTGTCTGTGTGTGTGTGTGTGTCTGTCTGTCTGTGTCTGTCTGTGTGTCTGTCTGTCTGTGTGTCTGTCTGTCCTGACAGACTGGGTGTCAAAGCGGCAAGCATCTAAAACAGAGAGATGAGAACACATCGTACAATGAATCACCAAGCTGGAAAAGACTCTAAAAGAGCCTTATTTGTATACGGCTCTCTCCCCCCTCGCAAACAGACTGTCCATCTCTGCTGTCTGGGAAAATTACAGGCGAGGAGAGGAATGCCCAATCAGATTTGTTTCAGAGGAACAGACTAGGGGCGAGTATGCCTTGGTTGTAAAGAACTATTTTGTTGTCTTAAAAAAATAAATAATTCTGCATCCTGTTTTACAGCACATTGAGCACCGTCCTTCCTGACAAAGTCAAAAACAGCATCAGAACAGGGGTCGACGGGATGGATGTTGGCTCGTGCTTAAATCCTTTTTAATACGTTTAATGGGGAAGCCAGACTACTCTGGGGTTCCTAAAGAAGTCCATTGAGCCGTTAACGTGTAGGAGGACCGGCTTAATCGCTTTGCAGAACGGGTAAACAACCTTCATCACCATGCCATGCATGGCAAAGCTGCTAATCAATTAAGATGATTTACAGTGAAGCGGGTCCTGGCCATAGGCCTTCATGATAAACACACTGTGGAGAGAGAGAGAGAGAGAGAGAGAGAGACTGCATCTTCATCTCACCCAGGGGACAACTTGTGGCAGAATGAACAGCCCATTTGGACCCCCAGACTCCCTCTCCGTCTTTGCAGTGACTCCCTTCCTCAGAAACATTCGTGGCTTGAATGAACGCTCTGATGACACGCGGCCATCTGTTGTTGTGTTAGCCAAGTGTGCCGCTAAGGCACCGAGTGTGCGGAGCGTTCACGAGCGCTAGGCCATCTCTGTCGCTTCCGCGCACACACACACACTCCTCCCCACACCAGTCACCCAACCTGAAAAGGCAGAACAGAGAGGCCTTTCACGTCATAGAACAGAGCTCACGAATCACAAACACAAAGGGAGGAAGGTTGTGATAGGAGGGCAAGTCAGGAGGCCCCATTCTTCCCCCAGAGTGCATCGCAGCACCTTGGAAGAACCTCCCGGATCCCTTCAAATCCCCACGCGGCGGCGAAGGGGGCCGATAGATTAAAACGGCGTGGCGTTCGCACGCCGCTTAAATGAACGGCGGCTAAAAATACATCCTTTTCACGGCAAACATGAAAGGGAACTGCCTTTCCCCCTGTCCAGTATTGAGCCGCCATTGATTCCAAGACAAAGGCTACACCTCCTCAAAGAGGTAAGGGAAAAATAGCAATCATACAGGCAATTATTTTCAAATGTGCCTGCAGCGGCCGATAATGTCAACTATCCTCTCTTCCTAAATAAAGGGAGAGGGAGTCATCAAAGCAGCAGTCCTGCCGCTAAAGACGAATGGGCCAATCCCCAGGAAGCGTCGCTTTCACGCGGGCAGCATGACAAGGCGTCTCACGCGGTGTGATGCTAGGCCAGGAAGGGAACGGTATAGATTCTCCATTCTTCTCGTGTGGATTCAGAGCTGAGGGGCTGGAAGCATTGGGACTAGCAGGATAGCCTTGTTCTTCTGTTGCGTATTGGATGAGGAACGCATCGCTTGCTACTTCAGGTCTGGTCTGAGGGAGGCATCAGTCTGGTTTATCAGGGCAGAGGAGAGAGGGGCTGTAGTCTGCTGATATACAATGCTGTAAAGCAGTGGTTCTTAACCCTGTCCTCAGGGAACCCTGTCACTGCATGTTTTAGATGATACTTGGCTCCAACACACCTGATTCAAATACATGTTCGTTACCAGGCTTCTACAGAGCTAGATAACGAGCCATTTATTTGAATCAGGTGTGTTGGAGCAGGGAAACATCTAAAACATGCAGTGACAGGGGTTCCCTGAGGACGGGGTTAAGAACCACTGCTGTAAAGGATCCTCGGGAGGCAGCGTAAGCAGTACTACTACATCACCATCCCGATTGGCCACCACATTCTGTTTCAGTCCAGAGACACTGTTGGCTGGCATCAGAGGGCCAAACAAAGGGAGGAGTACAGAACCACAGACATAGGGAGAAGCAGACATTTTCAAATCATTAGAAACTCCATAACAACTGATTTGGTTCCATTCCAACCTACTCCGACGTCAACAACGTAAATGAGCATGCGACTTTTACTTACGCCCCAGTTCACCAGTCAGCCGCCGGTCAACGCAACCGAAAACAGGACGGACAGACACAGGGGCCGACAAATGAGGGTAAAATGGTGGAGAGAGAGAGGGTGATATAGAAAGAGAGAGATGGAGGGGGAGAGAGAGCATGAAGGGAGATACTCTTCACTTCTGACGTAAGACGCCCTGCAGTAGAAGCCCCAGGCCCAAGGCCCACGCTTGGCCTATCGGTTTAAGATCAAAAAGAGCCCGCTTTAGCAAGACATATGGACTGAATAATACATCCACTTTATTTCCATCAGGATGGAGCGAGCAAAAGAAAGAGAAGAATGTAAATGTGCGAGAGAGAGACAGAGAGAGAGAGAGAGAGAGAGAGAGAGAGAGAGAGAGAGAGAGAGAGAGAGAGAGAGAGAGAGTAAAATGTACTGCAGGTGTTGTCTGTCAGGAATATAAAAGTGGACAAAATCAGAGAGATAAAAGTGAAAGGAGCCCATAGGCTGTGTAGGAGCAACACCTCTACAGGGACAGCACCGGCTGCCTAACAGAGGCCTGTGTGGTAGCCAACGCTCAGCCTAAAGCAGAGCTCTGATGTCTCGTTTGAATAGCCTGACAGCCACAGGCCGAGCAGTAGCCTTAGATGAATTATACATACGAGGTGGGCTGACGGGTCCCAGCAAACTGCTGAGAAAAGCCAAAAGTGCAAAGTTCAGAAAACAAAACCAGCCTTTGGTCTCACTAGATATGGGCCTAAGCTGGGATGAAAACCACAGACCAAGTCTATAGTATAGGGACAGTGAGTAAGTCCTCTTTTTTAAATGGTACACAGAGAAGGGAGGGTCAAAAGATTAGCCAGGGTAAGTAGTCTCGACCCATGACCCCCATCCTGTATTCTGGGTCCCAGCCTCAGCCCCTGACCCCCATCCTGTATTCTGGGTCCCAGCCTCAAGCCCTGACCCCCATCCTGTATTCTGGGTCCCAGCCTCAGCCCCTGACCCCCATCCTGTATTCTGGGTCCCAGCCTCAGCCCCTGACCCCCATCCTGTATTCTGGGTCCCAGCCTCAAGCCCTGACCCCCATCCTGTATTCTGGGTCCCAGCCTCAGCCCCTGACCCCCATCCTGTATTCTGGGTCCCAGCCTCAAGCCCTGACCCCCATCCTGTATTCTGGGTCCCAGCCTCAAGCCCTGACCCCCATCCTGTATTCTGGGTCCCAGCCTCAGCCCCTGACCCCCATCCTGTATTCTGGGTCCCAGCCTCAAGCCCTGACCCCCATCCTGTATTCTGGGTCCCAGCCTCAAGCCCTGACCCCCATCCTGTATTCTGGGTCCCAGCTCAAGCCCTGACCCCCATCCTGTATTCTGGGTCCCAGCCTCAAGCCCTGACCCCCATCCTGTATTCTGGGTCCCAGCCTCAAGCCCTGACCCCCATCCTGTATTCTGGGTCCCAGCCTCAAGCCCTGACCCCCATCCTGTATTCTGGGTCCCAGCCTCAAGCCCTGACCCCCATCCTGTATTCTGGGTCACAGCCTCAAGCCCTGACCCCCATCCTGTATTCTGGGTCCCAGCCTCAAGCCCTGACCCCCATCCTGTATTCTGGGTCCCAGCCTCAACCCCTGACCCCCATCCTGTATTCTGGGTCCCAGGCTGGGTTGGCTAATAATGCATAATTATAAGGCATTATTACCCATCGAACAGATACAAAGTATTCCTTTGTTGATGAGTAACACTCAATGGCCTCCATGTTGTCTAATCACCTGTCAACGTGGCACATGAGATGTGGAACGACACTTAAGGATTTGTCCTTTGACGTGGCTAATGACAGCTAAAGCCATGTGAAGGGCATCACCTAGACGTCATGCCTTGGATTAGCCTGCTGACACATTGCAAGCCCTAGTTTATGAATTACATCCTGCTGATATCTCAAATATGTCAGCTAGGAGAGCTGACCTGAATATGAAACTCCATACTTAGTCTCTTATTTTGACTGAAAGGAATATCAATGGAGATCATTTTGGACCCAAATTCTATTACGCATAGTTGAAATTGTGGACGTTTACGTGATTTGTTTTAGTCACGAACACCATCTGGCGGTGTACTTAACACACTACAAAATAACTATAAACAATGCAATGTTGATAATTCCAAACAATTAGAGGTAATTTTCAGTGATGAACTAATGACAAATTCAGCAACTGCAACAATACCAGTACAATTTCCTATCTACCTATAATGTTGAATGATTATCTTTGAAATGGCACGACATAATGTAGACATAATGTAGTTGTGCGGTCAACGTAGCCTAGTAGTTTACTTGATAGCTACAGTAAGTAATTATAGCCATGCTATCTAGCACTGCACATAATGTTACGTATTATTTATAGTATTAAAGCCTGCAGTATAGGTTGGCTAAAAGACAGGTAGGTCAAATCAACCAGGAGATTGGATAGGTCAGGGTCGGTCAGCGTTTCTAGAACGAGCAAGGCAGCTTGCTAACGTTATCTAACTACCTGCAAGCTAACTATTTACTTACCCATCCAAGTTTTTTGTTCGGGTATCACGTAGTACTTATTCCCAAAATGGTCTGTACCAACATGTTCTTTCACCATCCCGAACGTCCGCCGTAATAACCCCGCGATCCTGCTCATACTTTGATAGGACAGATGTCAGTGTTGTGTTGCTTGACCGTTGTTGTGATACTTCTCTTCCACTTCATGTGAATCGCGCATGAACTTGTATGCTACTGCCACAGCACAGCCGTTCCAGCAGCAAAGTACATTCTTATTGGAGAAGGGAGTTGAAGCAACCAATGAGGATCCTTGTTCTTTGTTTGTCAGCCGTTTGCCAGCTACGACGTAAAAACATCATGGCCGCTGCCTTTGCTACATTTTGTACTTTTTGTGCTATTTTGTCTTACGAGAAATGACACGATTCGTTTTTTATTGGATTGTAAAAACGATTAGATCACCACCAGTGAGTGAAATATTAAGTAGTTGAATGCATTTTCAAACCTGGCAAGTTCAGGGAGAAAACGTTATTTTGATGTGGTTAGATAACCAGCAAACATTAATCATAAATAACAATAGAAAGCACCACTCATCCGCTAGCTACTAGTGGTGTGGTGTTTATTGTTTAGAATTATGTTAAATTTTCTCACAGCAAGACAGACAGGACTTGACGATCCACTTCGCCTTAGACGTGCAGAGTCAACAAGGAGGTAGGGAACCGTTTTGGGATGGAATTGGCTAATGCACATAATTAGTTAGTTATAGCTAAGTAACTTCATGGCTCAATTAGCTTTCCCCACTATTAATCTGCTATCCCAACTGCGCTCTCTCTCTGTCTCTCTCTCTCTGTCTCCCTTTGTCTCACGCATTTTGCACGGAAGGGTCCTAAATTTAGAGCTCAACCATGATCGAGATGTGGACAGAATCCACGGCAACGGGATCAATACAATTGATATTGAGGTCATTGAAGGAAGATAGTAAGTGCATCTAATCTCGAGTTTGCCTCCATCTGTCCAGCTAGTTGGTGTGGTCTCCTCTGGCCAGGCTATGTATACGTAACGCATTATATCAGTTACTACTGATGTCTGTTCTCCAGCATGCTGTCTGGAGGAGCTGATGGGGTTATAGTCATCTATGACCTGGAGAATAACACGAGGAAGCCACAGTATACCTGCAAGGCAATCTGCACCATAGGCAGGTGGGTCATTCACTACTTATCTGTCATTCCCCCGTCATCCACAAGATGGGAGTGGTGCTTAATTGTCTTTCTCTTCAAATTGATTTGTATTGTAATGAATTTAGATGAGTTAGCTGTTCAAACGTATTTCATGTTTAATAGACATACTGAAATGACTGTGTTATAATGTAAGTTATTGATCAGATGACTGTTTTTGCTGCAGGTCCAGTAGGTATGTCCACAGGTTCAGTGTAGAGACGGTCCAGTGGTATCCTCTGGACACTGGCATGTTCGTCTCCAGCTCGTTTGACAAAACAATGAAAGTGTGGGACACAGAGACTCTTAAGGTAAGTGGTTTGCACACTTGTTTCCCTCTCTGGGGCAACCAATTCCGTCTCTTTTCATTGCTCGTCTCATCCACCCACCCACCCACTCACTTATTCACTCACTCACAACACACACAAATATTATTTTGCTATCTCTTTCCCTATTCTTTTTCTCACTGTCCCTCTCGCTCCACCATGCCCATGTGTCAGGCTCCAGGAGCAGCTAGGTGCTCTGGTGTAACGGCTACTGCACAGGGTCACCTGAGGGACAGGGGCATAATCCATATCAGTCAGGAATCCAGACATAGGCCAAACCTTTCATGAGCAACTAATGACATGCTGCATGGCAAGGGCTGGGAAGGCTGCCATGTAACTCGTTATGCATTGGGCTAAGCAATGAGCACACAAGTGGATATGGCAGCCTACTTTCTGTGTGTGTGTGTGTGTCTGTGTGTGTGAGTGTGTGAGTGTGTGAGTGTGTGAGTGTGTGAGTGTGTGAGTGTGTGAGTGTGTGTGTGTGTGTGTGTGTGTGTGTGAGTGTGTATGTCCACACAGAGGGGTCTCTGTGTGCGTCCATAGGCTTAGCCCTCAATGGCTTCGGCACACACTGGCAGCCAGTGTACAGAGAGCGGACTTGTGTTGGCAGAGGGAGTTGCATTGTTACCACGGGCCGTCCTGGGACACACGGCTCTGTTCAGTCCTCTTCCTCCAGCCTCCGCTAGGCTTCACAGTGTTTCTGTTCAGCCCTCTTCCTCCAGCCTCCGCTAGGCTTCACAGTGTTTCTATTCAGCCCTCTTCCTCCAGCCCTCCCCTAGGCTTCACAGGGTTTCTCTTCTCCATTCATGATCTGAGATATTTAGCCTAGCATCTCATCGACGGCCATGGAACTTTTGTTATTTTCTGGAGAGAGTTTGGAGGCTTCCTGACGTTGTTTGTTCCTGTTTACCCCCCCCCATCCCCTCCAGCCTGCTGAGGTGTTCCAGTTTGAAGGGAACGTCTACTGCCACCATATGTCCCCTGTGGCCAGGAAACACAGCCTCATCGCAGGTGTGTGTATGTGTGTGTTTGTGTTTGTGTATGTGTGTGACAGCTTGATGTACTGTCGGGTGTACACGCACCCATCAATCTATTTGTGTTACATTTTATAGATGTAATAAACGACAATACAAAAGTAAACGTGGACATTGAATTAAAACTAAACAATTCCTGGTTACTTCTCTATAAAGTAAAACATACTTTTCTGTGAAGTCTATTCAGTCTAGTATCTATCTCTACTCGGTCTAGAGAGCAAACACCTGTTTCATGTAGAGATTACAAATTGATCTTAGTGTTGGAACTCGTTTTGTGTACGTATGTCATGGTGCTATTGTTGTTTTTCTTTGCACCACTACACTATTTTCACTGCATGCTTGAATCACCATTGTTCTTTGTTATGTGATCCGTATTTACAACCCTTTCTGTCCGGGTTAGAAAACAGGTTTGTTCTACACTAATTCATGGCACCTGCCAGTTAGACATGAACTCGACTTGTTTTTCTGGGAATGTCCTGTTCAAGCCGTTTAGTTTTTATGGTCTGAGCTCCACCCTAGTTCCAAACCCTTTACCCTGTTCACCGGTATCCTAGACCAGCCTGCTTCCTTCTCCCTGATCCCTGTCCTGTAGGTCCAATCTATAATCTGTCATATTACCCTAAATCTTTGTGGTCTAGTTCTCTTTGCTACTGTCAGTCATATCCCTTGTTCTGTTACCTAGTCTGGTGAGATATATATATATATATATATATATATATATATGTAATGTTCAGGAACAGCTCTACACACACATGGGCTTTTGGTGAGACACGATTGGAATCTAAACACCTCGTCTATCTCCCTCACCCTCCTCCTCCTGTTTCACCCCCAACTTCCTCCTCCCCTTTCCCTCGATGAGCAGGACTGACAGGTTGCGCATACCTGCTCCCCCAACACACTCACACACTCACACACACACACTCTCACACACACACACACACACACAACTCTCTTAATACCACTCTCCCTTGGTCTGCCTGCCTATCACTCTATCACATTTATGTGGTTCCTAGTTATTACCTGTGAGTTGGCAAGGGCCTACATAAGAGAAACCGAGTACATGTATTCATTTATTTCTTTTATCCATAGTGTCATCCAAGAGAGAGCTTTACATAAGTACATAGGTCAATGATCATGAACAACGAAATAGTCCCAAAAACATTGTGGGTAGCCAAAACAGACATTGTGACAAGCAAATAAGTGCCAACGGGAAGAGTAAAGACCTGAACTGAACCTGGGGGAAGTCTAGATCGACCAGTACCACAGCCCATATATGTCCTGTTTCAGATACATCAATGTTCACCCTGTTTTTACCCTGTTGTTCTTAAGCTCTTTCCACTGCTGGGCGTGTCTGCTCGATGCCCATGTTTAAGATCAAGGCTGTTGTCAAAACATCATCCTTTCTTATCTAACTAGAAGGCCTCCATGTATTTTCCCCACCGGTGCAATTTCACACGCTCACACACACACACACACACACACACACACTCACACCACACACACTCATCTCACACTTGCATGCATGCAGGCATGGGCTCGCTCATTCTCTCACCCTCTGCTGCCCTCTTTGTTCTCAATCAGTGCAGTTGGCACCAAAGACCCCAAGATCCAGCTGTGTGACCTGAAGTCTGGCTCTCGCATCCACGTTCTGCAAGGTGACTCTTTTCTTACGCACACACACACACACACACACACACACACACACACACACACACACACCGAAAGGACAGACATGAGCAGAAACACACACATACTGACCATCCTATGTGTGTTCCAGGTCACCGGGGAGAGATACTGTCTGTGAAGTGGTCCCCCAGATACGAGCACATCTTAGCCACAGCCAGGTAGGTAACCTCATCTACCAGAACCACTGACAACCTTCATCTAAAACTGCAACTGCACAGACCAGAGTTCACACCAGTCGACTTATATTACTAGACCACATCAATAGAAAAGCCTAATGCTAACCGTCAAATGTAGATCGACTCCAGACAGAGCTAAGTAATGCCGTCTGGTGGCATTAGCAGAACGGGTCTTAGACCGCGGCATCACTCGGCCGGGCCCTGTGAGCGCCCACTCAAGCGTACGGCAGGCAAGGGCACCCTACCTGCTTCACGCTGGATTAGCTCCCAGCTAACGAAGCCTCAGGGACCTGTGGGTCGGCCCCCGCGGCTGCAGAGTGATTAGAGGCGACTCGGCTCCGGCTAAAAATACGTCGAGCCGCGGGACAGTTAGGAGAAGCTCGCCGTGCCCCAGCTGTGTCGGTTTCCGCTCCCGACAGTATGTTGTGCCTCACGTCGAGGAGGACAACATGTGTTTGTAGTAGAAGGGAGTCACGTGTGGAGCTAGCTGGTAGCCGACCCTACAGAGGTTTTAAGGGGTCACATGGGACCGTTTGTTATTGTTATTGCCTCTGTAAGAGATTGCGTGGAACCGTGTTATTTTGGATGAATGTATTAAGGAGAAATGATGTAGCAGGGCGTTCTATGAAAGATAATTGCAGGGCCGGGAAGGGAGACATGTGATGAATTATAATGATAAATCAGTAGGAACCTTTACCTGCAGATCCAGAAGTCATGGGGAGGATTACGCAAGAGGGGCAGATGTCACTTAGGGCCTGGAGGGACTGTCATTGGCACAGGAAGGGGTGGGAAGGCTTCTAGGCAACCCTCTGGGGCAGAGGAATGCATGAAAGCATGCATCAGGACACCCGCATCCTTTTGATTTGTTAGCTTGTTTGTTCAGTATGACCTTTTAACCATGCCGCTTATAACAGTTATCTGTTTTTTTACTCTGATCTTTCTTATCTCTTGATCTCACCGTGTCTCTCTCGCTCTCCCTCCCTCCTCAGTTCTGACAGCAGGGTGAGAGTGTGGGATGTGCGAAGGGCTTCCGGAAGTCTCTTTACTCTGGACCAACACAACGGGGACAAGTCCAAATCCTCCGCCGAGGCAGGTATGAACGCACCTCTCCTCCCTCCAACCTCCTCTCTCACTCCTCCTCTCCTCCCTCCAACATCCTCTCTCGCTCCTCCTCTCCTCCCTCCAACGTCCTCTCTCGCTCCTCCTCTCCTCCTCCAACGTCCTCTCTCGCTCCTCCTCTCCTCCTCACTCCTCACTCCTCCTCTCCCTCCAACGTCCTCTATCCTCTCCTCTCCTCCCTCCAACGTCCTCTCTCTCTCTCCTCCCTCCAACGTCCTCTCTCCTCTCCTCCCTCACGTCCTCTCTCTCCTCCCTCCCATCCCTCCTCCTCCTCCTCCCTCCAACGTCCTCTCTCCCTCCTCCTCTCCTCCCTCCACTCCTCTCTCACTCCTCCTCTCCTCCCTCCAACGTCCTCTCTCGCTCCTCCTCTCCTCCCTCCAACGTCCTCTCTCTCTCCTCCTCTCCTCCCTCCAACGTCCTCTCTCCTCCTCCTCTCCTCCCTCCCCTCGCTCCTCTCTCCCTCCAACGTCCTCTCTCGCTCCTCCTCTCTCCCTCCAACGTCTCCTCCTCCTCTCTCCTCCAACGTCTCTCTCCTCCTCTCCCTCCAACGTCCTCTCTCGCTCCTCTCCTCCCTCCAACGTCCTCTCTCGCTCCTCTCCTCCCTCCAACGTCCTCTCTCGCTCCTCCTCTCCTCCCTCCAACGTCCTCTCTCGCTCCTCTCCTCCCTCCAACGTCCTCTCTCGCTCCTCCTCTCCTCCCTCCAACGTCCTCTCTCGCTCCTCTCCTCCCTCCAACGTCCTCTCTCCTCCTCCTCTCCTCCTCCAACGTCCTCTCTCGCTCCTCCTCTCCACTCTCCTGTGTTTCCCCGAGCCCCCTCCATCCTGTCATCACCCCATCTGCTCTATCCTCCTATCACCATCTATTAACCTTCGTACACCCTCCCTCCCTCCTCTAGTCCCCCGCCCCCCTATTCCTCCTTACCCACCCTTCCCCTCCCTGATGCACAGGATCTGATGCAATGTTACAAATGATGCAATCTGTCCGCCTGTCATGTGGAACAGTTGAACTCTTCAGGCTAACCCATCGAGATCGGAGAGAAATTTCGTTAAACGAGCTTTTAGAACAAGATGGACATTCTCCACATGTTTGTCACTCTTCTCCCAGCTCCCACAAACCAGTTTCTCTGAGGCAGCTGTGTGATAACCCAAATGAAGGAGTGACTGAGAGAAACAAAGAAACGCAGATAAAAAGGCCAAAAAGTCAAAAACAAACAAAGAAAATGTGTCTGGAAGTTGCCTAAAAGAGCCTTTCTTAATCATCGTGTGTATGTTCTCACTAATGTGTGTGTGTGTGTGTCTTTGCCCATGTATTAGCGAACACAGCCCATGACGGCCGGGTAAACGGTCTCTGCTTTACGGCAGACGGCCTCTACCTCCTCTCCGCCGGAACAGACGACCGCATGAGGCTCTGGAACAGTGCCACTGGAGAGAACACACTGGTGTGTGTGTGTGTGTGTGTGTCTTTCTGTATGTCTGGCAGCCTGCTTTCATGCATACCTCCGCCCCAGGGGCTAGACCTTTAGCCCTCGACATCTCACTCTCTCTCTCTTTCTCTCTCTTTCTCTCTTTGTCCTCCAGGTGAACTACGGGAAAGTGTGTAACGAGAGCCGCAAGGGCTTAAAATTCACCGTCTCTCAGGGCTGCAGCCCGGAGTTTGTGTTTGTGCCGTGCGGCAGCTCCCTGGCCGTGTACGGCCTCCACACGGGCCAGCACGTCACCACGCTGAGGGGACACTACAACAACGTGGACTGCTGCGAGTTTCACCCCGACTACCAGGTACCAGGCCACTTCCCCCTGATAGGTTACAGATTAAAGTCAACACGCCCCAGTCAAACTGTCAGCCACACCTCCTGTGTTTATAGTCCCTACAACAGTTGGATCCTCAGTTTGTCCCTCTACCAATACTGTGTGGGATTGCTTGTAAAAGTCATCAGGAGTTTACTGAGAGCAACTGGAGGTTTGTTTATAACGATTGGGCCGCACCTCTCTCTGGTCTCCATACTCCCTCCTTTGTGTCCTCCAGTTTCTCCCCCCCGGTCATTGTCTCCCTCTTGGGAGTTTCCTCTCGCTCGTCAGACAAACAGATCCGAGCAGGCTCGAGCATTTTTGTGTCGAGTTATTTGTTATGGTGTTTTAATCCGCCACGTGGCTAGTTTATTACTACACATTTTCAAGAATGCAGAGGAGCTACTTGACATTCTGGGTAAGACTATTTGAAAAGACACCTTGTCTTGGCTGGTATTCAGTTAGCGTCTTGGTTATTCTAAGCTTCCAGGCATACGGAATGTGTCTGAAGAGAAAGCTGTCAGCGTTTAGTTGTACATCACATAGAAAACATGCTCCCTGTCTTGCCCTAGGATTCAGAGTCTCAAAATTTGAAATACAATTCCTCCCTTCTTTCCCCCCCTCCGACCCCCAGGAGTTGTACAGTGGAGGGAAAGACTGCAACATCCTGGCCTGGGTCCCTGTTCTACGGCCCCCCGATGTGGAGGAGGAGGGGGCCACAGCTAAAAAGGTAGGAGCTGGGATTCCGATGGCTTCAGACAAAGTCATAGTGACAACCACTCAAATAGACATAACGGTAGACAACGGTAGACATATGCATAACGGTAAGCTCACCAGGTTTGTAGTTAGTTGACAGTTTATTTCATTCAGCTACATTCATGCCACTCATCCCCATGGTAACCTTTCTTCCCTACCAGTCATATTGCCCCAGATAGGTTACACTCATTTGCTGCCAATAAAATAGATCATATTTATCTCTAATCACTTCCCGGTTAATCTTAACAGTTCAAGTATTCAAAAAAAAGAATAACAATATTCAACAACAATATTTATATGTCAAAAGAGTGTCCCATGTCCCAGTATTGCCTTACTGAATGTAGCATGTATGACCTGACTATTACCTCGCAGATGGGGGGTCCTCCCTGACTAAATGAATTTGGTTACAGACAACACAGATTAATCTGGAATATTGGACTGTTCCTCCTTGCCAGGTTGGTGGCCTGTCTGTCGTGAACCCTGCTTTTGAAGATGCCTGGAGCAGTGATGAGGACTGATGAGGGAGTCACCCCCCACCCACCTGGAGCCAGAACCAGCCGTTAGGGAGCTCCTATATCACGCTGGCAACTCAAGAAGATGGGGACTTTAATTAGAGAAAGCCTTTTGAACACCTCTACTGGTGTTCTAGTGTAGGCCTAAAACAGGCATTGTGTGTCAGAGTTGACAATTGATATTGCCAAGAAAAAAGTGTTTATTTGTATACACATTATGTTTTGGAGTTGTGCGATGTGCTACAGACATTGAGCAGTTGTTTTGGTCTTAAATGCGACACACTCACACAATTTCTTACGCCACTCCCGTTTGTTTGGCTGTCTTGGGTATGACAGAAACCAGTGCTGTATAGTTCTAGGTAGGGGTGATACTGAGGTGACCCCCCTCTCCATCCACTGGGTATTTGTTTACAAAAGATGATGTTATGAATCCATGCACCCAAGTGCTTTTTACCATCATGGCTTTCTTGATGATTATAATCACTTTGTATGTATTGTCAGCATTTTCCCATACATATAAATGTCCACCGGGGCTTTAATCAGAAGATCGGTTATTTGTATAAAATGTATATGACTCGTTGCTTCTTGTATGTTTGTATATAATGAGTAATGTGATTAAATGATTGCCTTTGCTTCTTTCTTTTGGACGATCATTTCTCCCTCATGGTTGTTTATCCTTGTGTGGGAGAGATTTGTAATATTTTAAATGTAACTGCATATCAAAAAGACGTGGATACACTTTTATCTAATTCCACTATTACCTCCAAAACATTGTGTTCAGAACTGGTATCATTGTCTCAAGGGGTTGATAAATCATTGACTATTGCTACTTGGACGTCTGTGTGGCCTTTTTGTTCAACCTGCATTTATTCCTACTATAGATTTCCATACCTCTCGTTCATTTGCATAGTTAAACCATGTTCAACATATTCTCATAAAACGTTCTCATTGTTCAAGACAGACAAAGATAGCAGTTTGATGACGCGGGTGGGTGGTGAGGTGAAACTAATTCAACTCTGATGCAGGATAAATTTATTCCTCCTCCTTTCCTCCTCCAATCCGTTTAGGCGACGTTTTGATAGCGCGTCAAGCCGGACCCTGGGCGCTTTCCCTAGGTCTCCACCCTCTACATCTAGATCAGTCAGTTCTCATCAGTGCATGGCAGTAGGCACCAACACGACAGGGAGGATATTCGCAGCAAAGTTCCTCAAAACGTCGACACACCTGTTTCGATTGCTCACAGCTGCGCCACAGGCGAGGCGGGAGGTATCTATTGACGGAGCTCAAGGACATTTTAACGTTGGAGTTCGATAGAGGTTTGTGAAGTGAATGTTATCTTGTGATTCTATGATGTTCTTGTAAGTGCAAGGGGAGTCTTGTAAACGATCGGAAACCGCCTCCCTGTATGGTAGCCTATTTTTAATTTATTTTTTATTCCCGGAAGAAGTTGATATGCTGCGTTAGAAAAGTTACCGGTTTTTGTTCTGAAACCTGGTGGCTTTTAGGGTTTTACATCTGGTCGCTTTTCTGTACCTATTGCGATGATCAAATAGTTATGTTCGTTTGACAATATATCTGCCACTATCCCAAAGTTCCTAGTTCTAATAGATTTCCGCAGGGTTTGATTTCACATTTTAATATGGCTCCCCTGCTGCACAAATAAAACGCGATTGAACGGGGTAGGTAGCCTATAAATGTTTGTCGACAGTCTTTTAGACTCCTATACTGGTGATACGTCTGTTGTGGTCCCGAGTTTCTTTTAATTAATTAATTGTTATAAAAGCAATGTTTGATTTTTTTTAACCTAAAACCTATTTTAAACTTTGTTCAGAGATGGCTAGTAGCCAAATAGGTAGCCTACCGGCCTCCCTGTGCCCTACGCACAGCGCGTGATGCGCGTGGTGGGAGCAGCGGCACTGGGTGCTGTAATGATTTTATAACCATAGACAAAGTATTGGGAAATGAGTGATGTATTCGAGTGTAAAGGCTGTGACAGTCAATTGTTTTACCTCCCCATGTCCCCAATATGGCCTAATTTAGGGGCTATTCCTGTTAGGAAATATCAATGGAGAATACCACAGGTTATATGGTTGGTTGTAGTGAGGGGCATTGGGTGTGACACAACATGCTGCCGAGAATCCTTATATCCCATATCGTCAGAGCGCGTGGGATCAGACACACCTATGCTCACGAGGCAAGGTGTGGTTGTGCAGTCTGTTGCTGCCATTGCCTAACTGAAATATCAGTGTTGACATAGAATGGTCTACACCTATGGCCTCAATCACATTTTCCGTCTCATTGAGAGCATGGCACTAAAGTACACGCCTTGTTGGTACAAGGTGGAACCTTGTGTGGCCTGTTAAATTAACTTAATATAAATTGCACATGTATTTAGCATTTTATGGATCAGGTGGAGCTGCATCTAGTCAATGAGTTGCAATGCTTTGTGATGGGATGCAGGGTATTTGAACCCCCCTGTACTCAAATAATGTGACCTTTGTATCAAGTTATTGTTTTCACAGCCGTTGGGCTTGAATGGGGACAAATATTGGTTTCCCCTGCTTGTTCAGGGTTGATTTCCGGTATGGAAATGTGTAGAAACGTGCGCCACAGGACTCCTTATGTAGTTCACATCCCATAAACCAGCCACATAGCAACTAGGCCTACTGATCACTGATGTGTTGTGGGGCTTTAGACACATCCATACTCTAGATCTAAAGGAAAGAAACCACGTTTGATAGAAAACTCTCCAATATGTGGTGTTCCGTTTCATTCGATATCGAGACAGTATTTCATCATGGTATCTGTGCAGCCGGTTGATCCTGAAGCGAGGACTAGGAAATCCAGTCGGTCCTCGCTGTAGCCTGTCATGCCTTTCTGTCTCGATCACATCTCACCGCAAGGATGTGATTCATTAGAAAGGCATTCATTGTCTTGACCGCAGGGGTGCCCTAATTGTTTGACAATGTTACTTTGTTGCAAAGGCCCTCTGTCATCACACTGTGGGTGTTTGTCTGTGGAGAGCAGAGTGGCCAGTGCTAGCCCCCTTCAAGCAGGTTATAATTCACCAAATACCCTTTTATCTTTGCCCATTCATAAAGGATAGTGGTGCCAAACCCTTCTCCTAATGTCAGATCCAATGAGTCTTCTATTTCTGTGACCTTTCTCTGTTACATACCCAACATGTCCACATAGCAACAGGCCCAAGGCCTTGGAAACCAGACTTACAGTAGCTCAGGTGGTGACGTACTGCTTAATCGCTAGTTTTTGTAGCGTTTTGATCATCTGTGCGTAAACTGAACCAAGGTGAGACCTGTGTGAGTGTGCGCATCCCATTGAATCCCATTGAATGATTGCTTTGCTGTGCTGTGCGTGTGTGTGTGTGCTGACCTTACCACACCCCAGAGAAAGGAGTAGAGAGAAGGGAGAGGAGCCTTGACTGTTGGTCCTTGTGCTCCCAACACTCCCTCCCTTGTCCCTGGGATGCTAAAGAAAAGGGGGAAAGAGAGAGAGAGAGAGAGGGGAGAGGGGAGAGGGGAGAGAGGAGAGGAGAGAGAATGGCAGAAATGCTGAGTTGAATCATTTGACATTGTCCACAATCCAGCCTTTCAGTATGAAGGCTGGTGGTGGGTTGTATCATGACATGAACCACCCAGAATAACTTTAGCTGACCGGGGTCTCTCTGGCTTTCTTCGAAGGTTGTTCTGACGTGTGTTGTCAAGTCAAATGTGTATGTGTGACCTGATATGGTCAAACTCCTCACCGTCCTCAGAATGGCAAGCATCGACTCCCACGACATGCGGCAAAACTAGCATAGCTGCGATCGGGCATGCGCGTTCTCCTCCGTCTTCGTGTGTGACACTTGCATGCTCTCGTCGTTGACCTCTGCCCTCTGTTTTCCAGGAGTGCTACTAGACGTCAGGGTCAAAATGGAGATCAGCGATTTAAAATCCAAGGCCATCCGCATGTACGATGAGTTCATCCAGCACGCAGGTGAGACTGACGTCTGAACGGTTGGGATCGTTCAATAATAAAGTGTCTGATCATTAGCCCCTGTTTAGTCATACTTAGGCCTTTGCTTAGTTTCGGTAAGCAAAATACTTTTACAAAATGCATGTCTCGGAACTTACACTATCCTATGCAATCTGGTCACTCTAGGACACTGACTATGGAATAATGTGTGTTGATGGCCTGTTCACACTCTGTTAATATAAAAAACGTGCCAGTATGAATTTCCGACCCTCTCTCTTTGTCGTCTAGACTCCAGGACGGGTGACTGGATGCTCATGTCGTCGCCCCTCCCCCAGACCATCATCATCGTGGCGTACATCTACTTTGCCACGTCGCTAGGCCCACGGCTGATGGAGAACCGCAAAGCGTTTGACCTCAAAGGCGTGCTCGTGGTCTACAACTTCAGCGTGGTCGCTCTCTCCCTCTACATGTGCTACGAGGTGAGTGAACGTCCCATACAACTGATCAAGCCACAGGTGTCTCGGAACATTCCGCCAGATTTCCTCCTTCTGATCTGGGCTGTAAGTTATGGGAAAGCGTTTGTCCAGGTAGGGGACAGGACTGTTAGCATCTGCCTGCCTCCCGATCTGACCAGCTCACATGCATCACTTTGTACCTCTTTTCATCTCCATTGGTCTAACGACATCCAAGAATGGCAGCTTGTCTAGGTATAGGTGCACCAGCCCTGTTTGCTCGCTGTGGCTTTTCAGACACGCTTAATTGCTTGTCTGAGCTATGTTGGCTAAGGCCAACTGTCATGCAAAATGACAATCTGTCACTGTTAACAGTTGTGATAAAGCTGAGTCCGTTACCCTCGTTTATTTAGAAAGGTCTTTGTCGTAAAGGCCGTATTTCAAAGTGCCGTCCTTCCTTGCCTCTTTCCTTTTCTTGCTCTTTTACATCCTCCTTTCTTCATTTTCATTTTCCTTTCGAAGGAAAAATATATAATTGGGTGCTTCCTTAGAAGGAACAAATCAATCTTTGTCTGAGGAATGGGTAAAAAAAACTGGCTGGGTTACATTCCTTTTCTTTGACTAGTGCTTACAGCCTGTTTATCCTCTGACTGATTGACTGAATGACTAGGGGTGGAACCTGAAAGGTGTGTATGTGCTGACAGCGTGGGTGACTAAACCAAGCACCTTGTTTCAACTTCCTTTTCCTCCTTTGCCGTCTATTGTGACTAGGGTTGCAAAGGGGCGGAAAGTTTCCGGTAAATTTCCGGTAAATTTCCGGAAAGTTTCCACGGGAATTTTGGCTCGGGAATTTTGGGAATTTTGAAAACAAAATCAGCCAACGTTTTTTTGCAAAAGCATATAACGGGGAACTTAAATGTAGTTGAGAACAAGTCTATGCACGCCTAGCTCAGCTGGACCCTGAATGCAGCTGGTTGGAAACATTGTCTGCCAGAAACATAAACGTAAACATAAAACGTTCTTTTTTGTCCGAACCTCTTTGTCATCAGTGTTGCGTCTGAACGTTTCAACCCTATGCCTGGCAAGTGTGAGAGCGCCGAATTGCGTAGAGGCCGAGAGCGGTATTGCAAACAGATAGAGATTTCAATTATAGCTTGCAACATATTGAAATACATTTTTGGAGCTGTGAACTTAGTTAAACATTTTGAATTATGAACTATGAACTGAACTAGTTCATTTTAAAATTTGTGAACTATGAACTGAACTAGTTCATGTAGAAAGTGAATTTTCCCAACCCTGTTTGTCATTACCTAGCCTATTGATTACTTGGTAAACTCAAGCCATGTTCATTTTAATACCAAGTTTATTTGGTACCAAAATGTCCAAAAAGTCAAAAATTACATTTTTAAAAGTTGTATTATAAATGTTTGCATGCATGTCTGCTTATGACAAGGTAAATACAGTTAAATTATCCCTATATTTCCAGTTTATTCCCGTTAATTCCCGTTTATTCCCGTTAATTCCCGTAAATTCCCGTTAATTCCCGTGGAAAGTTTCCAACTTTGAATATTCCCGGAATTTTGCAACCCTAATTGTGACGACAGAAGCATGTATCAGCATAGAACCTACGACATGTATGTGTGTACATTCATTGATGTTGAACTTGCCTATGTACAACTAGAGTAAAACTGGTTATTCTGCCATGTGAAGATGAGGGTTATGGGTAACACGGATGTCTAAAATGTAATGCTGCTGAATAATTGCTGTAATATTCGGAGGGCGTCATAGCTTTTGTTGTTTTTTTGTTTTTGTAGTATTTGTTTTCCGGTTGGGGGACAGGATACACCTTCCACTGTGACCCGGTGGACTACTCTGACTCACCCCAGGCCCTCAGGGTAAGAGCCTTAAAGCAAGGCTGGGCCACAGCTCTGCCTTCAGTCTCTCTCCCCAATCTCCCCAACACCACACACACTCTTCAATGGAGCGCTCGGTTCATTTCACAATCAAACTGTTTTCCCCCCCCCCTCCCCCTTCTCTCTATTTTTGATCTTGGATCCATCTCCAGATGGCAGCGACGTGCTGGCTCTACTACTTCTCCAAGTTCATCGAGATGTTGGACACGGTGAGCTCCCTCCGTTCCCACTCTAGATCGCCTCTTCTACAGTTTACGTTTCTCCCTTTTTTGTTGTTCTTCTTTCATGGACCTGTTCCATGCGTCTCATCCCTCTGTTCCTCATCCCTCTGTTCCTCATCCCTCTGTTCCTCATCCCTCGCCCTCCTCCTTCGCCCGTCAGGTCTTCTTTGTGCTGAGGAAGAAGAACAGCCAGGTGACCTTCCTCCATGTCTTCCATCACTCTATGATGCCCTTCAACTGGTGGTTCGGGGTGCGCTTCGCTGCAGGTAAGACGGCTCCCGCAACCGCCCACCCCCTAAGGATCTGAACACTCTTATTGGGTCAATTAGTCTGAATACCATTGTGGAGAACTACATACCAATACCAATTTCGAATTTTGCTGGAGCAAAACGAGTAACGGGAGATGCACTTTGTCTGTTTTCAGGTGGTCAGGGCACGTTTCACGCCATGCTCAACTGCGTCGTCCACGTCATCATGTACACCTACTACGGCCTGTCTGCCCTGGGCCCTGCCTACCAGAAGTATCTGTGGTGGAAGAAGTACCTCACCACCATCCAGCTGGTAAGTCCCTCTGCTCTGCTCCTAAACACAGCATCCACTGGTCCAACTTATGTGTACCTCAAGATAGTTACGTGGTGCTGGCCTCGTCTCCCACTGAACCGTCCATGTTCAAAACCTTGTCGTTCCGTCTCCCCTCAGATCCAGTTTGTGATCGTCACCACCCACATCGTCCAGTATTTCTTCATGAAGGACTGCGCTTACCAGTTCCCCATCTTCGTGTACATCATCGGCCTGTACGGCCTGGTCTTCCTCTTCCTCTTCATGAACTTCTGGTACCACGCCTACACCAAGGGCAAGAGGCTGCCCAAGGTCCTGCAGAACCAGCGCTGGGCCCACCACTCCAACGGAGTCATCAACGGCAACACCAACAGCATGCAGCACGACAAAGACGACTGACGCGGCGGCGTCTGGTCAGTCACGGGAGCGGGAGGCCGCTGTCTGTCCCATTTGAATCATTATGCACAGAAAGTTACTACCCTTCCACTCTACTCTGTTGCTAAGGCAATCTGTGCGTTACGACCCAAAGCTGTATTGTTTCAAGTTTTCAGTTTTTTTTTGTGTAGTTTTTTTTTCATCGACCATGTTCTCTCTTCTCTGTCGACGACACAGATTTACTGAAGAACCTCCCCTAGATTAACTGAAGAACTACTTCAGTCAATCTAGGTAGCCTTCTGGACGGTCTCGAATCAAACCGCTTGCAGAGAAAGATGTTCCGTGATGTTCCGTGTCCACTGGGGGCATCTTCCATTGTACACGGGGCGTCCTCATTAGCCATTCAAGCCATAGTTCTGTTAGCTCTGCACTGAGAAGGATGGGAGCTACCTGGTACTTTTGGACCAATGATAAGAGTAGATTCTTCTTTCTCCTACTGTATCTTTTTTTTTCTTCTTAATGAGACATGGTTTTAGCTCAGTTTCATTGAATGTAATTCTTTTTATACTGATCTTTTTTTTATATATAAATATATATGTCTGTACATTCAATTGTAAATGTATTTCTGAAACGGTCCTTAATGAGGAGGATGCACAAGAGGGACTCATTCATCTTTTTTTTAAATAACACCCTTTCCGCCGTCCCCTTGTTGTTGGTGAAATACTCACTTCTTTCTGAAAGGAGTCCCAGCTACTGTCCGAAGCCTAAGTGTTTGAGATGCTATCTAGCCTCCTTCAATGTTCTCGTCTCTCTCAGTATGAGGATAGTATGACTTTGAAGTGTAATGAGATTTGAGACCGGTAACGGTGCTTTTTGCAGGAACCGGAGCAGAGCTCATGTTGTAGCCGTTCGCTTTAGCTCACAAGCACGGCCTTAACACCCAAGTCCAAAAAATACTTGACAAATCACTTGACCTGCTGCGGATTGGCTGGCTGGCAAACTGAAAGACTGAAGCGCTTGGCACTAACCCTGCATTCACTGGTTCGTATGAAGTCTCCTAACTAGTACGTGTGGCAGTTTAAGCTCTATTGCTCTCCTCCAGTTGTGATTGAGAACGTGGCATCGGATGGTCCAACCGTTGTGCCTTGAAGTACGGTCTACCTGGGGAACCCTCCACCGTGCCTTACCCTCCACCACGTCTTCTGTCTGTAGTTATGAGTGTCCTTTTAGACATGATGCCACAAGGGCACTGATTGAATAAGAGTAATGTGTATACCTAGTATTTTACTATTTATGAGAATAAAATGCTGTTTAAATACTGAACTCTTGTGGTACTGCTTTTTAATTTGGTTTCATACCTCCTCCATATGGTGCATTTGAATGAACAAATCCAACAGAAATGCTGTACTCAGCATTCTGTGATGGAGACCCCAAAATCGGTTAAGGTACAGTATGCACAGTTGGAACTTTTACATCAGCCATACATTTGAATTTGAGGGAGACAAAAAGCGAGTTACCGGAAACTTTATCACCAGCATCCCGGGGTTGAATGATCTCCTAAAGAAATAAGGGCCACGATGTGTATGCTGGTTCATATTTAAAGCCCAATAGCATTTTCCCAAGTTCTATCTGCACAACATTCTCAACAATTCATTTCCCCCTGTTCATTAAAAAAGGAACCCGATTCCAGTTTTGTGACGCGTTCACCATTGTTCCAGAGGGTTCTATATCTGGGTGATGGACATGGGTCTAGTGTGTGCAGCAATGTGAGGTTTAAAGGCAGGCGTTTGCAGACATCGGGGAGTAACTCAAGCCGTCACCCAATCCATCCACAGCCCTCTCAGACGTGAGTCTTTACATCTCCCTGCCAAGGAACAGAACAAAGGACCTTATCATGATCACCCTGACTCGCCCAGTCTTTGAGAAGGTGAAAGCTGATAAGACGTCTCCAAAAGAGTTTGAAGGAAGTTCTGGCTGTTGTGCTGAAGACAAGCCTTAGAGCCGATGTGACAAACAGGCCTGTTTGTGAAGAGCAACGTGTTTTTATGAACTATGGCCCACATTCTCTCCCGTCTGTCAGTGAGACTCATTGTCATACTGATATTGACAAGCAGTCAAACAATGTTTGTGTAACTAACCCTGTTTACATTCCGTTACTTAGCATTTCACCACACTGAGTGTAATCCGACACTGAATCCCATTCACCCCTGACATGTAAGTGGTCACGGTATCTCATATCAGGTCATTTTCCCATAACGTGTGTTCTTCCAGATGACTACAAACGGTGCTGTAGTTTATCCCATCCTTAGAACTTCTCCTGAACTAGACGTGTTCTCTGGCCCAACAGACACCACAGGAGAAGCACTTCTCAACTCCTCTGCTTGGCTCTCATTGGTTTCCTGCTAGGTCTCCTGCCATTTTGCTTGCTTGTGGAGCACAACGAGATTAGCATCAGCAAGCAAGAGTGACAGGCCTGTGAGTGTCACCCTGGGGGACCCCAGCCTCACTGGGAGGTTGGCAAGAGGGCTCATAGCTGTAGATATGGATCTGGGCTCCAAGAGAACCATTAGGGAGACAGGGAAAATAATCCAACGGTAGTCTAGGTCAGACACACACACAAACACTGTAGTACTGTTATGGTGTTAATTATGCAGTGTTGTTGCACCCTTTTACTTACACTTACACCATAACATTTTACATTGTTGAACATTTCCGTTGTTTTAGTGCTACCTCTTTTACGACGCTTCACGCTTCAGATTAAGACGTTTACACCCCCCATGCAGTTTTAGATTTACTGTGTTGCTATTCATTTCCGAGTCATTTTGAAGTACTTTTTGGTTGAGCTTTTTGGAAATGGCTCTTACGCCTGACGCATACATGACTTTAACATGTCTGTAGGACATACAAGGTCATTACGCACTTAAGCTCTAAAGGAACAACTTGTTTGTTCGACCTCTACAGATTCAGAGCTATAATGGACAGGTATTTCTCCCAAGTCAACACTTGTTGACTTGAATCAGGTTTGGGCTGAGTTCCCAGCCTGAGTCAGTAGTCCTAATCCATCTAGCCTCAAACGCCCTCTGTGAGGCCTCAGGCAGTGCGTCCATCTAGCCTCAAACGCCCTCTGTGAGGCCTCTGAGTCAGTAGGCCTAATCCATCTAGCCTCAAACGCCCTCTGTAAGGCCTCAGGCAGTACGCTCCCTGACCACCATGAGTGAGAACCCAACGTGAGAGCAGATCATTCTGCCATCCAGCAGCTCCTGGCTGAGGAAAGGGCATCTGGTATAAGCAAGTACCTCAACAAGCCAGCTACCCACCCTTGTTCTGGGGTCTCAGACCAGGGGTCCCCAACCACGGTGAGTGGGTGATGATGGTGAAAGGGGATCACAGTGGCCCTGGTTAAGAGCAGACCTCCCTGACCTACCACAGGTTCCTAGCTCTTCCTGGAGCTATGACCAGCGGATCCAGACTCACATTGGAGAGTGTGGGCCACTTGCACAGGCTTACCAAAGACCTCCAGCTCCTGCTGAGCACCAGAGAAGAGCTAGCCACGCCCTCTAAGGGCCTCCAGACAATGGTTAGCCTCCCTGCCCTCAGAACCACCAGCTTGTTCCCAGACCTGTACACCTCCTAGGGCAGCTCTGGATGATGTGTTCCTGCCAAGCAGGATGTACTCAGCCTGCACTAAGGCAGGCAGCACCTGAGCACTTCCTGCCCTCCTTTCTCCCTCTTTCGTCACTCTTTCACCGTCTCTTAAAATAAATGAAAAGGCCCCAAAACTATCTTTTACAAACAGTCCTTCAGCACCTACTGACCCCTATAGTTAGCACTTCCTTGGTTCTCAATAGCCAACACTTGATACAGAAAAATCAGTAAGTAGTTAAAAACTTTAAGTGCTACTATTATACTGACATAGTTTATGGATGAAAGGAATGTGCATGTATTTCTAATAAAAGGGGTCTCAAGCCTCACGTATTCGCCGTGAGACTCACATATTTCAGCCATTTCTCACGCAACACCTTGTATTTCTCAAGCATTTCAAATATTTGTCACGCTGAGAGGTAAGGGATAACTTGTCCATTTATCCCTTAGAGCAGACTGCAGCGTATCATCGCGCTGCTGAGAAGGTGATTGAGTGCAATCTGCCTACCCTCGAGGACCTGCACACCTCAAGGACCCTGAGGCGAGCGAGGAAGATTGTGGCCGACCACTCCCACCCTGGACACTCCCTGTTCCAGCTACTCCCCTACGGCAGAAGGCTGTGGTCCATCAGGACTAAAACCTCACGCCACACAAGTAGTTTCTTTCCATCTGCTACTGGCCTCTTCAACAAGGCCAAGGACTCCCATGACATTTAACTATTATCTATTATTAGTCCATCCGGCACCTGTTGCACTACGCACAAGCCACTTGATTTGCACTATTTTCCATTCATATTCATATTTTTATATATATTTTATGTATATTTTATAATTTCCATTTTAAATTGTTAGATTTTTTAGATTGTTAGTTCCTAGGATTAGTTAGACTACTGTACTCTTTATACTTTTTGATTTAAGATCCGTATATGTTTATATGTTTATTGTTTGCACCTTCCGGCCACAGTCAATTCCGTGTTTGTGTAAACCTACATGGCGAATAAATCTGCCAAATTCTGATTCTGATTCCGGCTATAACAATCAATGGACGAGATGCAGGTCGCAGGCATACTGAGGGAAGATGTCTGTCATGAGGATGGTTGTCTCCAGTTGTAAAGAGTTCAATTCCAATCACAAAACCTCACCAGCAGCCCAATATCTTCTCTGTGGGAGCAGTAACAGATGCTGTGAAGATGACTCTTGATTAGGAGACGCTCTCTGCTCTGATGTGTGTGCCATTCCTCCAAGCCTCTGTAATGACTCACTTCCTTTTACTAACACATTCCTTTCATGAGGTCATTGTGGTTAAAATGCCTGTATTACGTTAGACTTAGTTTCGATTTTCATTGAATGCTATTTTGAGAACCACATGCAGTTCCATGTTTTAGTCTCTAGATGGTGCAGTAAGTAAAGTTATGAGTCATGAGAATTACAGTAGGAACAGTTGGCAAGGTCCTGCCAAACACAGACATGTACAGTAAAATCCAGTTTTGGATATTAACCTAATGTGTTAATGCTTTTTGACACATTAGACACATTGATTTATAAAAAAGAGCTAGAAATCATCAATCAATTGCAGTTTCTTCAATTAGTTATTTAGTCTCCAAGCTGAATGTAAAAATATTTTCCTAAATGCATACAGAATTTCTATCTATAGTAAGTATGTACAGTTTGTGCAACCACACTTGTTGTGACATATTTCTGAAGAGGTCCAACACTTGAGCTACAAACTAAATCTTCTCCGATTTAAGTCAAAACCCTGAGTACAGTAAGGCACAGACAGGAATTTGAGGTTATCCAAACATGCCCTCCCTATCCGGTCAACTGTACTCATAAGAGTTAATCAGCTGTCCCTAAGAATGTCTCATCTGTCATTTTGAATAACAGTTGTGCACTAACTGTTTGTGGCATATCACCACTTTAATGAGTTAGCGCAGTTCAGAGTGTGTTGGCCTTTGGCAGGAAATATGACCCAAATCAAGATGATAATGAATCTTTCCAGAAGATGTAGGGCTGTTGTGAAAGCTGTTGAGACTGGTTGCGTGAAACGCGTGCGGCATCACGTGTGAGAAATATTAGACTGCACTCATTCTGGAACGTGTTTACAATATACTCTCAGCAGACAAACATTCACACGCACCAAGACAGAAGAGAGCTAACAGCTAGTTAGATGTTAGCTGGTTAGTTAGCCAGCTAGTTAGATACTTTCTACTGGTTTGTGACAGGCACATAGTGAAACAGCCCATCTCAGTATAGAGCTTGTGGGCTCTTTCCAAAACAGTAATCACCCACCCGTGAGGCCAACACAGTCTGCAAGGGGAGTTGTCTCGTCTACCAGGGGACACCCCAAGACCAGGAAGACATTTAGCGATGGTCAGGCCAAAGAAACAAATATATAATACAATTGTTTTATATTTGATGAGCTTATGAACTGCCAGAGCGACATGACAGAGCTAGTTTAAGCCAGGAATGCTTTGGGAGCTGGCCTCAGCAAGGCCCTCATTCACTGTCACCTATTGTGCTGAACAAAAGAGAGGATCTTCAAGCTATTTGAGCGTCTGGGAAGTTCAGGTCATAGCGACCACCTGGCTCAGTGCTATGATGGAAGCAGGCATGTATGCTCCCTACTGTAGAGGACAAGGAGGATCCCCGTCTGAGCTGATATGCTCTAGCACACCCAGGGGGAATTGGCCTAAGTAGGTCAGCATGATAAGGCCTAATGTGTGAAGCGGATGGTCAGTATAGATTTGTGTAACTCGGTGGGGGTGACTGGTGGAGTCACCCGGCGTGGGTGTTCACTGTGAAAAACCTTTTTCCTGGATCATTGATGGAGAGCAGAGCACATTCTCCTGTACAGGAAACGTACAGTACAAACGTGCTTTTTGACATTGAATATGTCCAGTATCCTTATGTTTTTAATATGAATGATCTTTGGCTATAGATTATGTCTATCTATCTATCTATCCATCTATCCATTATATTGCTTTGAGAACTAAGCATAGAATCATGGGAAACTGCAACACAGAGACAAACAAAAGATGTCAGGCAAATAAAAATAGTAACGCTTTTCATACAAGGAAGCTGGAGAGATAGTAATTAGCCCATGATTTCACCGCAGTGACAAGGTGCAGTAATTTGGTTTTTGCATTTTGTAGGTTGGACTTGTAGGTTCACACATACCCACGAGGGAAAAGTTAGGACGATTCTAAGGGCCCCTGTCCAAAATAGGTAAAAACAGATATTAAATTACATTATATTATATATCATATAAACCATCATCATTGAGTATATATATATGTATATTTAAAATATAACACTACAATTAATGATCTCTTTGTTTTACTTGTATTTGGCAATAGAAGTTAAATATCCCCATTGACCAAAAAGTAAACATCCGACCATACTGACCGACCACCCCCCTGTATCGGCCTAAAATGGTTTGTTCCTGCCTTAGCGTACTTATCACTGACGGTGTTTACCTACTTGCAGTCATTAGACGCGCAAGTCGCCTGATATAGTGATCACAATGTCGCCTAGTATTAAACACAAATCAGGTTTTCAAAAAAGGTCAGACGTAAAAGAGAGAGGAAAGACAAAGGAGAGGTTTTCAATCTGTAACCCAGTTGTTCACCAAAAAAGGTGGGTAGCCACTAGCCAGTAGTCTGGTATTAACCTGTTGGTTTACGTCCATAGATAGATAAATAAGCTAGCTAGCTACAGACTAGTGTTAGCTAGCCTAGTGTCATCAACATTTAATCAGTACAAGGAAACGTTTAGCAATATATTCATATTAAGTCATTGTCCCGACTCCCTGCCCCTGTTACTGTTAGCAGACTTAACAACGGACGAGTCAGCTGCACCCCAGTCTCCCCATAACTACCCCTCCCTGTCCCAGTGAAGAAGGTGAGCAACATTGTGTTAACGACATGCCACTTAGCATTATTCCAGGGAGTCTGTGGGGATTTCTCTGTCTCTCTTTCTCTTTTTACCATAACACACACACACACCAAACAATCTATTGGATCTAATGTATGTAATCAAGTGGTGGTGATACAGAACTGTACGTAATTTGGGTCAATGTTCTGTAGTGTTTCATTTATTGGTATATGGCATATTTGTATATATACTGTATACATCACAGTATATATGTATATGTCACATGCATTGTGTACATCCTACAGAGCCAGGGCCCTCTCAGGTAGAGCTAGAAGGAGGAAGAGGTGTTGAAGCACAGGAAGGAGGGAAAGAAAGCTACAGTGATGATGAGGATGAGAGATGCATGGTGGAAGAAGACAGAAGTCATTCAAACGGACGAGAGGAAGCAAGGGAGTTCAGTCATTTGAAAGAGTTCAAAGCTGATATAAAATAAGGAAGGCCATTAGAAATAAATGCCACAAGTGTCCAGCATGCAGGCAAACTGAACAATCAATGTGGAATCAAGTGTTGTTTTTTCCAATTCCCGTCGATTGCTCACTTTTTAGTGAGAGCTGAAACTGTGTAACCGGATTCTGAAGTGTACCGAGGCTTTGCCTCAAACCTTTAATGAGCAAAGTTGTCCAGGTGTGCGTTACGCCCTTCACTGTTTATCAAGGGCATTGACCAGCAGGCTGGGTGTGTTTGCTTGTGTGTGTGTTTTTACAGAGCGTGTCTGTGTGTGTGTATATACCACTGAGTGTTTCAGATCATTTGTTACCCTGATACAGTAATAAACAAGTCTGCCTCTTCCTGAGAGTTTGGAACTCCGTACAGGAAGTAAGGAACCCCTGTGGTAAGACTGAGGTCCAAGACCACAACCAGGAAGAGCCAAGATAAACCTTGAGATTAAACAAAGATACCAAAAGCCAGAAAACAACCCAGACCTTAGCCTCTGTCCCCAGCTTGACTTCTTAGTCACCGTACCCCCAGTGAAAGCCCAGAGCAGGGAGGTTAGCTGGGAGCCTGCCTGGTGCAGGCAGCATGTTCATAATCAAACCTGTCATATTTACTTAGGTGCAGCCACTGACGGCTGCCTGCTTACATAACCCACAGCATCCCATTTTGCTCCGTTTAAAGAACCACGAAGCCATTCTTCATTTGTGTCGTCCGTTCTTCAGTCTTTCCAGTTCATCTGCTGTTCTTTCAAACACTGTTCCCTCCTGGTGGACTCTGAACAGGAAGGAGTGTGGCGATCTGCTTCTCTAAGTCAGAGTCTGCATGACACGGTTATGAGAATGAACAAGGGAACAAGACAGAGTGTTCACTTAGCTAGTTTCAGCATTTCTTCTCTGCTTCCAGCTCCGTGGTTCCGACATGCCCCTGGGGCAGGCTTCTACATTGGGCATGTCTGTCTGTCTGTCTGTCTGTCTGTCTGTCTGTCTGTCTGTCTGTCTGTCTAACCGTCTGCTTTCTTGTTTAACAGTTGGAATGTCCCTCTGTCTGTCTGACTGTCTGTTTGAACGCCTATACCTGCTTCATTGTTCAACAGTCAGCCTGTCTGACTGTCTGTCTGACTATCTGGATTACAGTAATGACTGTCTGCTTCTCTCTTTAATTTATTTGTCTTGCCTGTCTGTCTGCCCGTCCCCCCACACGTCTGTGTGTCTGCCTGTCTGCCTGTCTGCCTATCTGCCTGTCTGTCTGCCCGTCCCCCCACACGTCTGTGTGTCTGCCTATCTGCCTGTCTGTCTGCCCGTCCCCCCACACGTCTGTGTGTCTGCCTATCTGCCTGTCTGTCTGACCAGGCTAGCTCATCCCATAACACTCAGTCCTCCTCATTAAGATGCATTATCTGCAGAGGGAGAAACCAGGGGGGTCGAAGTTAGAGGAAAAGGGTAACCCAGGCAACCCAGGGTGCTCCCATTTTGGTGAATAAGATTCAATTTGAGAAAAAACAGACATAACCACAATGGGGGCGGAGGGGAGGAGGGGCGGAGGAGGGGAGGAGGGGAGGAGGAGGGGAGGAGGAGGGGAGGAGGGGGGGAGGAGGGGGGGAGGAGGGGAGGAGGGGCGGCCCAAATTGCAATCTCTTCCTGGGGCCCAACATTTTCCCTGCGCCTGGGAGAAAGTCTGGTTTAGGTTGCAGGACCCTTGGCTACCCTTCAACATAACATCAATATTTGTCTGTGAGAAGTACTCGTACAGTAGCATTTTCTTTTTTGTGTATGTTTGTTCAAGAGGGTACTGTTACATGTGTTTGTGTTTTGTGAAAGCCTTGGGGATAGCATGTATAAAAGATGAAAGTGTGATACCTTATCATCCAATGACGTGTGTGTGTGTGTGTGTGTGTGCGCGCGTGTGTGCATGCATATGTTAGTTTGTGTGTGTGAGGTGCCCACTTTCCCTGCTCCTCTACTAGTACTTCTCTTGTTCTTGTTCTTGTGTTGTATTCTGTGCTGCCCCTCTAACACAGAGCGGATGGGTGAAACCGTGAGGACTGGTAACACAACAACATTATTTTTCATGAGCCATTTCTCTGATCTCTACCAGTAGACCTTAGACATGACCAGAGGGGAATAGCAGGAAATGGCAACATTAGCAGCAACATTATCCAGCAGGGCTTTCACAAAAACACGCTTTGATCCGATGTGATTTTACTGCTGACATTTACTATCCACCTTCCTTACTGACACATCTTCCCAGAGGGGAGATTGCAGCATCCTCTATATTGTATCTCCCACCCCACTGATGTAGGCTACCTACGGTTTCCGTTGGGTCATCGGCAGTATTCTCTAGGTGATCGAAAACAGAGCAGCTATGATCTCTGACTCTCGAGTAAACATTCGATGTCACGGTGCTGTTTTGAAGACAACCCTCAATCCCAATCAGTCTGAACTGGAGACGGCCTGTCTCATCGATCTGTCTGCCTGTCTGTTTCCCCGCACGTCTCTCGCACTCACTTACCACACGAGCACATTTGATGTTGTCAGTTTTTTTGGTTGCAACATCATGTCCAACTCTGTTCAGCAGTTTGGCTGTTTGTACAGTACGTGCCCCGTCTGTGTGTGTGTGTGACGTGCCCTTGTTGTGCGTGCAACCTTGTGTGTGTGTGTTTGTGTATCAGTCAGTCTACGTTGATTTGACAGTAGATTTGACAGAGTATGCGCCAGCATTAGGGAAATGAAGCAGATCTCTGTTTGCGGAGCGGGCTGGAGATGTGTCCTGACATCCTCGTTTGCGATTGGACGATAACGAAGCAGGGGGGGGCAGCTGGGGCTCCATAGACGTCCAGCCCCTGTGTCTGCACAACATATGCCTGTGTGCTGTGTCGATGATGATGAAGACCAGTTCACATGCGGAAAGTCCTTCCAGGCAAACGGACTCAGAGCGAGTCCGCACGTGACTGGAGTTAGTTTGGCACGTCTTGTTGAGGGTATGACAATAGGCCACATGATTTCATGGGAGCCTCCCAGGATGCTTTCTCTCGCTTTTCTTGATTGATCGTTTGTAATCATGGATGATTTGTCCCCGGTTCCCTGCGTGTGTGCAATGTGATACAGCAGTCTCCATCGTAGCCAAGCCAGCAGCAGTGAGTGAATGGATGTCTGGCAATGCTGCACATATTACACAATAGAAGAGGAGAGGAGGGAGGGAGGGAGTGGTGTTGACCCCTGTCCCCTTCTCTTCTCCCAGTCTCAGAAGCCTTCATGTACGACTTCCCTTTTTTTGAGCATCTTTCCTTTTTTCGGGCTCGTCCTTTCCTTTGTCCACACACGTTTGTTGTGTGCTACCGTTGTGCTTAATGCGTTCCTTTTTTCCCTCCCCTCCCCTCTTTTCCTATCCTCTAGCCCTCCCCTCTCCTCTACTCTCCTCTACTCTCTCTCCTCCTCTCTTCGCTCTTCTCGTCTCTTATCCTTCCTCTCCTATTCTCTCTCTCGTGCTTTCTTCCATAGGAACTTCCAGAGGGATATGGAGGAGGAGGGAGGGAGTGTGGGAGGGAGGTGTGCTGTGGTTCAGGCTGGAGTGTGGGAGGCGTGTCATAGGCTGAGAGGCGGGGAGCTCTTGACGACAATTGGCCAGCTGGCTGGGAACTGCGAGTTGAGTTCCACCCTGCTCCAGAGAGCATCAGCAGTGTGGGACTGCTGGGGAGAGACACTGACTCACACTGCCTGTACTTTTCTTGTTTGTTTTGGTTTCTTTGATTGGGAATTTCAGACGGAGGACAAACCACAGGGCTGCAGTCCAGCTGCAGAGAGACTGACGAGCGCTCTCTCTCTCTCTCTTTCCCTCTCTCTCTCTCTCTCCCTCTCTCTCTCTCTCTCGTCCTCATCCAAGGGGAAAAGTAAGTTACTGCTTTGCCTATTGTCCTTCCCTATCATGTCTGTGTTTTACATAGCAAGAGGATGTCTGTGTACAGTCGTACGTTGCCCACGAAGTGAGCGCTGAAGAGACACGTGCACTTTGTATCAGTAGTGATGCGGCATCCATGAAATAGTCTGTGTGCAGTCAGAGACGGATGTACACACACACAGCTCCAAGGTGAAGGTGCGTGTGCTCGTGAACAGTCTAGAGCGATGGGACACGCAGCCAGTTCATGTGTGCATCTTTGTGCAATGTGTTTCACGGACTGTCCGGGGCTTAGATGTCCACGCCATAAGTATGTACGCACGGGTCTGTGAGTGTATGCGTTCCTGCTCATCCACAAGTGTGTTTGTGCGCGAGCGGCGCACCGTCGATGCGTGAACATGCGTGTGTTTTTGAACATGTTCGGTCACATGACGCACGTGTGTATTCATGTGTGTTCGAGTGTGTGTGTGTGTGTGTGTGTGTGAAGAGGAGTGCGTGGGACGGGGAAGCGGTGCAGTGTGACTTCACAGTGACCCACCTCATCAGCAAACTTGTCACCGCATTGACAGAGCAGCTCAAGGTCTGCCTCCCCAAAACCCTCCATCGGTGTGACTTTCAAGCTGGAGGGTGGAGTGCTATAAATAGGCCTCTGCTCCAAATTGTGCTGCAGTCACACTTTCATTCAGGGGAACGACAACTGACAAGACACTGTTTTGACAGTATGGAACAAGGAGATGAATGGATGTGCTTTTGTTTGGCAAGCTTGGATTCATTAAAACACAGAACAGGTGTTTGTAATAAATGGTGGTGGGATTGCGAGGATGAGATCAGAGAAGTGGAGCTGTGTTCGGGGCTGTGTGTTTGTTGGGATGTGTTCCCCCGTTCCATGTGAGGGTCAGAGACTTCTGGAGGAAGGTGGGTGTGTGTGTGTGTGTGTGTGACAGCTAGAGAGAGTGTGTCAGAGTTTCCCTCGTTAAACTAAGCCATATGTAGCAAAGTCACGTCCAGGACCTCTCCCTTTCCAAGCCCTGCTCCTCTTTCATGGCATCGTTCCATCCCTCCATCCCTCCATCCCTCCATCCCTCCATCCCTCCATCCCCCATCTCCCCCTCTCTGAAACTCCATAGTCATGTCGATTGAATAATTAGGCTTATGTAATCAATTACTGCCAGGATTGGCTGCCTTCATTGTTGGTCAGAGGAGCTTGTAAACATGGAAAACTGATAAACATCCCATAATGAACCAGGAAGCGATAACCAGTTCCACAGGAAAACGTACTGTACCGTAAACATCCATTGTATGGCTGTTACTGTAACGGCACGTGCACATCCACAGGCTGGTGTGTGTCCAGCAGGGCAGAGTCCTGCAGGACTGTGCCAACATGGTTATGACCGCACATAAACTGTGTTATCGTTCTTAATATCCACCTGTAACTCAGGAGGTAGCTGCCGTCTCAAAGCTGCATTGTTGTTGGAGAACACTGGCACTCTTGTGGGAGGTTGACCTCTGCCATGCAAATGGCCGCCAGCAATCCTGTGTTCCCCGCATGATGTCACAGGCAGGTGAACGATCACAGGGCCCATTGTTTGACCTGAGCGACGGAGAGGAGAGGATAGAGAGAGTGGAGGAGAAGGGAGAGGAGAGAAGAGAGGAGAGTAGCTCTCGGGCTCGATAGACGATCTGACCTACCAGATTCTCCGGTTTTCTCTCTGGGTCCTGCCGTTCTACTGGAGAAAAAGGCTCTCTCTCTCTCTCTCTGTGTCTCTCGCTCTCTGTGTCTCTCTCTCTCTCTCTCTCTCTCGCTCTCTGTCTCTCTCTCTCTCTCTCTGTGTCTCTCGCTCCTTCCTTCACACACCTCTCGCAGCTCCGTCCCTCTCTGTTTCTCTCCAATCGGCTGCGTTACTTATCACATCATGTGACGCACACATCCATAATACATACAAGATAAGACAACCGTCTTGCATCAGCGAGTCCTTATGAATACGTGATGAACGGGCATGTATTTGTTGACTTAACGCACGCTTTAGAACCACCAGCCCCTTCATGCATGGCGACGGCTCCTGCTCTCGGTGAACGGCGGAGGCCGGTGTGTGAAATATGAATCTTTGCAAACTTGGCCCATGTGCTTCTTCCATGTGGAGTTGACTCTGTGCTGAATCAGGACTTGTTCAGCATGTGGATGAGAGGAGATGGATGTCTCATGGTGAGGCTTTTGTGAGTGAGCTCGTGAGAGGAAGTACAGTATGTACAGTGTGTGTGTGTGTGTACTGTACCTGCAGGGGTTGAAGCATCTGCAATGCTGCTGTTTACCATTAGTCCTCTACAGAGGTGCTGGTGTGCTGCAGACACCTGGTGCATGTTTGTTATTCTGTAGTTTGTGCGTGTGTGTGGGTGTGTGTTTTGTCACATGCACACGTGGCTGCACTCGTTAGTCAAGGGCCTTTCATTAATGACTCAGCAAGTGTGTTCAGAGGTCTGTGAAGGATTGGGTTATCATGTGGGTTTGACTGCAGGGTGTGAAGTCTACGAGCGGTCACGGAAAGGTCAAGGACTAGTCAGAGAAGTGTGGATACAGGAAGCTCTGGATGACCTCACGAGCTGACCTCACATGGTCGTTTCAGTGCACAGCACGGTGATGGAAAGCCAAACAGTGGTGTGGGAGGAGACATGTTCTGTCATATCTCGCTACTCCAACTTTACTAATGGGAGTGATGAAGATAAGGATTTTGTTTTTGATTCTGTGGTCGGCCAGACTGAGGGAAAGCCCTCTCGGCAAGCGGGACACAGGAACACACTCATGCACACACACACACACACACACACACACACACACACACACACCCACACCGACACACAATCATAGCCCACGTAAGCACCCACAGACAGAATGGAATATACTTTTACGATTTCTTTTGATTGCGGTTCCCATTCCCGTAACATTTGGAAGAAAACCCTTGTGTTCTCAGTCGGTTGAGTTCCACTGTGTGGAAACTTCTTGTAGAGGTCACTTTATGACTCTCCTAATCCAGCTTGATCCAGTACAGTTTATGAGGCTACACAGACCACTATGAAAACAGACAAACCTATGCTGCTGGTCTTTTGCTCCACAGGGGTTACACATACAGTATCTAGACTACGTACATATTACGTAGTCACGCATGTCAATATTGCTGTATTTTGCTCCAGGGGGTTACACATACAGTATCTATATGACGTAGTTATTACATGACATTTTCACGCATGTCAGTATTGCTGTCGTGTTAGGTCCTCTAGGCTCTGTAATCAGTGGCTTGGCGTTATTGTCGTAGGTGCCGGTTGACGGTTCCTTTGTACTTTTGTGAGGTCGAAGGAGCGTTCTCAGGCCGTCCAGGGAGAAGCAGACGGCTGTGTCTTCGGACCCCTCTGATGTGTTCACTTCCTCTTGTCCTTAAAAGGACGTGGAAGACCCTCTCCTCTGCTCATGTTACTCATGATTAAATCTACAGATGCCGTTCAGCCCAGCCGAGCCTAGTCCAGCACAGTCCAGCATAGCACAGGCTAGCCCAGCCAAGCACGCCCCAGCATAGCACAGCATAGCCCAGCCAGCACAGCACAACACAGCATGGCACAGTACAGCATAGCACAGGCTATCCCAGCACTGGCTAGCACAGCATGGCATTGGCTAGCCCAGCATGGCCCACTGGCACTGGCTAGCCCAGCATGGCATTGGCTAGCACAGTAGAGCAGAACAAAGCACTACACAGCACAACATGTCATGGCATAGCATAACATAGCATAGCATAACATAGCAAACCAGAGCCAAGCAAAGCAAAGCAGCACAGCACAGAAAAGCACAGCATATCACAGCACAGTATAGCCCAACATTGAACAACATAGCACAGCACCATGGGGGTATGAAGTCCAGGACACAATGAACATCCTTTCTCTCTTTGTATCTCTGTGTACTGGAGAGAATCTTTTTAATCCCACATGAACTTTCGTCCAGCTGGGCCGAATCAAGGACAAACTGCCCACAAACATGGATAGATGAAATAGCGTCCATGACTGCAGTACATTAAGAGCGGTAAACGAACACGCGTGTTAGGCAGAGGTAAACAGCAGGCGATGTTCCTCCCCGTCAGCATCTGTGACGATGACGTCCGAGGAGGGACGCTGTGATGTCAAGCGGGGAGAAGGACCTCCGAGGGAGGACAGGCGTTCAGGAAGCCGCCGTCGCTTCCTGTCACAGTGAAACGTCCTGTCTTTGTGTCCGAGGCCGAACAGGCGATCTCAGTCGATGACCCCCCCTGACCTTTCAGTTCAGGGTGTCCTGCTTCTGTTTTGATCCTCTTCGTCACCGAGCAGATGATGGGGAGGGGGTGGGGCAGGGAGGACGAAAGAGATAGGAAAGAGATGGGATGAGAGTTTGACAAAACGCACAAGACACTTGTGTTTTTGTTTCGCGACGGACAAAACTTTCCATAAACAATCGCTGGCCTGTTCTGTGTTTACTCTGGGTTTCGGCATATTCCATTCAGCTATCTGAGCTGTGGAAAAGTGCTAAGGGCTTTGTAAAGTCTGTCAAGTATTTCTTTTTTTTTCCACTTTCTTTTCTTGTGAGAATGAAGATTGGCTGAGTCGAGTTATATACTGATTTCCAGTTCTCTTTTCACATTTCTTGTTGTTGTAAAGTTTTAGCACGCCCTAGAAGATTACCTTTAAATGGCTGTTGAGAGAGATGCCACTGACAGAGCAGACTGAAGGCAGAAGCGTTATAAGAAAAGTGAACAAATTGTTACTTCTCTTCCAGCAGTGTGAATCTGTGACCCAAAGCTCTGACCACACTGGAGCTGGAACAGAGGTTTGGGTTTCTGGACTCTCTCTCCAGAGTCTCCTCACTGTAACCCCGACTCCTTTTCTGTCTTCTCAAACTCTTCTTTTATTGTTATCTTTCTCTCGCTTACCTCTCTCTCTTTATTTGTCTAACCATCTCTCTTCGAAACATCTCGTCTCTACCTCTCAACCTCCCCCCCACGCTCTCTATCTCTGTCCAGTGGTGTGTTCGTAGGGAAACACACTGAGTCCACATGACCATATAGGGCAGTACACTGAGCAGCCTGCGGCCGAAGGACATGTATTTAAGATCTCAGAACGTTTTGACGGCAATCACAGAGATGGCTCTGAAGAGCCGGACCACATTGTCATCTAAGCAGATGCTGGAGATACGGCCAAAGCGGAGAGTTCATCGATGGATGATGATCTCGATAGAGATGAGAGTGTTTGTGTGTGTGTGTGTGTGTACGCCTGTGTGTGTGTGCCAGAGTGTGTAGGCCGTGGGCCAGTGTGTGTGTGTGTGTGTCTGTAAATGTGTGCCTGTGCGTATGTATGTGCACACAAGCGTGTGTGTTAGTAATGTGATCAGAAACGTCCCTACAATCTGGTCACTCCCCAACTAATGACTAAGGTTATATAAGGTCCACTGTTCTTGGTGGAGCTATTTCTGTATGATGTGGAACCCTTAGAGCATGACGAATAATACAATTGCAACCCATACTTGCGCAACCTCACTCATTGAATTGCAAATCTAGAATGTCTAGATCTGTCTGTTTGAGGTCATCCCAACCTTATTAGCTGTAGCCATGTGAGTCATGTGACTCGTGTCTAATATGGAAGGGCTTTCTTCTTGTGTCTCTCCTCAGTCCTCACAAGCTCAACTCGATGTTCTGATTAGACATCATGTTCTGGAACATTCACATACTGTATATAATGCATGTATGATGAACCACTCCATCTCCACAGTCGCTTCCCTATCCCACTCAGGCCGACTCGGATAGATGCTAAGGAACTGGACAATCACTGACCGACCAGAGAAATACTTGATGAACTGAAAATCTCATATCAGCCTGTAGTTCCTTGTGCAACCTGAGAGAGAGTGGGAGCTCACCTCAGAGCAGGGTTAGTGTTTGGGTTCACCTCAGAGCAGGGTTAGTGTTTGGGTTCACCCCAGAGCAGGGTTAGTGTTTGGGTGAAGCTAGGTCAGCACTTTGGCAGAGCAGTGTTTGGGTTCACCTCAGAGCAGGGTAGTGTTTGGGTTCACCTCAGAGCAGGGTTAGTGTTTGGGTTCACCTCAGAGCAGGGTTAGTGTTTGGGTTCACCTCAGAGCAGGGTTAGTGTTTGGGTTCACCTCAGAGCAGGGTTAGTGTTTGGGTTCACCTCAGAGCAGGGTTAGTGTTTGGGTTCACCTCAGTAGCAGGGTTAGTGTTTGGGTTCACCTCAGAGCAGGGTTAGTGTTTGGGCTCACCTCAGAGCAGGGTTAGTGTTTGGGTTCACCTCAGAGCAGGGTTAGTGTTTGGGTTCACCTCAGAGCAGGGTTAGTGTTTGGGTTCACCTCAGAGCAGGGTTAGTGTTTGGGTTCACCTCAGAGCAGGGTTAGTGTTTGGGTTCACCTCAGAGCAGGGTTAGTGTTTGGGTTCACCTCAGAGCAGGGTTAGTGTTTGGGTTCACCTCAGAGCAGGGTTAGTGTTTGGGTTCACCTCAGAGCAGGGTTAGTGTTTGGGTTCACCTCAGAGCAGGGTTAGTGTTTGGGTTCACCTCAGAGCAGGGTTAGTGTTTGGGTTCACCTCAGAGCAGGGTTAGTGTTTGGGTTCACCTCAGAGCAGGGTTAGTGTTTGGGTTCACCTCAGAGCAGGGTTAGTGTTTGGGTTCACCTCAGAGCAGGGTTAGTGTTTGGGTTCACCTCAGAGCAGGGTTAGTGTTTGGGTTCACCTCAGAGCAGGGTTAGTGTTTGGGTTCACCTCAGAGCAGGGTTAGTGTTTGGGTTCACCTCAGAGCAGGGTTAGTGTTTGGGTTCACCTCAGTAGCAGGGTTAGTGTTTGGGTTCACCCTCAGAGCAGGGTTAGTGTTTGGGGTTCACCTCAGAGCAGGGTTAGTGTTTGGGTTCACCTCAGTAGCAGGGTTAGTGTTTGGGTTCACCTCAGAGCAGGGTTAGTGTTTGGGTTCACCTCAGAGCAGGGTTAGTGTTTGGGTTCACCTCAGTAGCAGGGTTAGTGTTTGGGTTCACCCTCAGAGCAGGGTTAGTGTTTGGGTTCACCTCAGTAGCAGGGTTAGTGTTTGGGTTCACCTCAGAGCAGGGTTAGTGTTTGGGTTCACCCCAGAGCAGGGTTAGTGTTTGGGTTCACCCCAGAGCAGGGTTATGGTTTGAGTTCACCTCAGAGCAGGGTTAGTATTTGGCCTCCCAGGGTGCTTCACTCGCTTGATTGCTTTGTCAAGGTCTTTGGTTTGTGGCTCCAATAGCAGACCTAGCGTGTGTGTGCGCTTGTGCGTGTGTTTTTGCAAGGCATACACGTGTGTTTGCTTTCATTCCCGTGCGCTTACCCTTATTGGAAAAAGGACTGGTTGTCGGTCGATTAATGTCGGCTGTCATTTCCAAATCTGTCACTCTACCAGAGGAATGCCTGTTGGTGACGTGGGACCGTTCAAAGCAATCGTCCTACTTTGATGCCAGCAGGACAACAATCCATGAGGTCGATCAGACACACATTCACTGCCTTATGAGCTAAATCAATGTCATGATTTCAGCAGGCTGAATGATTATGCTTGTATACTAGCAGTGGCATTTCTGTATATTCTGGCACCCTAGCGCTCCCCTCTTAAAAAGTGTTAATGGTCAAATTAACACTTTTTAAATTGGACTTTCAGAAACACAAATAGTATGTAAAAGTGCAGAAGCTATTTATTTTTACAATCTTCCAAAACACATATTGATTGATTTGCCACAAAATATTTGAGGGCTAATGGGTTATTGGGGCTAAGTAAGTTGCCTGTGTACAGAAATGCCTGTGTGTGTTGGTATTTACAGTATACCAGTAGAAATAAGATACTGGTACAATATATGGTGTTCTTGCAACTTTGTGGTCAGAATTCAGCAGCAGTACTAGCTGCAGTGTAGAGTTGATGTTCTGCCAGGAGAGCTGCCAGAGGAGGGACACTGATAGGAGAGGAAGCCGTTCACGTCGAGGAAAACACTGTCATCACCTATCCTGTACGAAATCACCCTAATGCCCCAGGGCAGGCTGTCGGGAGGTGTGCTGTGTGTGCTTGTGTGTGTGTAACTGTGTGTGTTTTAGTGTGCGTGCATAGGTGTGTGTGTGTATTTATGTGGGTGGGGTGTGTGTGTGTGTGTGTGTGAAGATAAGTTGAGGAGGGGGTCTTAGTATGATTTCTGCAAGCATAAAAGCATTTAGAAATCACACAATGTCTGTTGTTATACACAGTGTGTATAATGTGTATAACAATCGCATGTGATCGTCATACTGTAACCCTATCACAGTTATTTATATCATCCTCGCTTGTCGGACTCATAACAATGCATAACAATGTTTTTAATGGCCCTCTCTCTTGTGCAAAAAACGCTCGAATGATCATCAGAAGGAATATAATGACCACAAAACTGTCCAAAACTGACATCGAGCCACGGCCCTCATGAAGATGTCTGTGTAGCTCCCTGCAACAAGTGTGGAGACTTGTAAAGTTGTGATAATGTGATGTCATCACATGTCAATATGTGTGTTTAGGTGTGAGTGTGTGCGTGTGTGTGCGTGTGTGTGAGCGTGTGTGCAAATGTGTGTGGCCCTGCTCCCCCAGCACTGAACCAGGACGGCTCTTATAGGTCTGGGGAAGGGTCATTTAGTAGGGACGATAAAACAAAATAGACTGCACTGACCAGTATGTTCTTCTGTCTGATGTGAGGAGAATCTGTGTGTGCTCTATTTAAAAACTATTTCAAGAGTTCAAGAGTTGAGATAGCTGCAACTGACAGAGAACAGGACTCAGTAAGTAATGACAGAGAACAGGACTCAGTAAGTAATGACAGAGAACAGGACTCAGTAAGTCATGACAGAGAACAGGACTCAGTAAGTAATGACAGAGAACAGGACGCAGTAAGTAATGACAGAGAACAGGACTCAGTAAGTAATGACAGAGAACAGGACTCAGTAAGTAATGGTAGATGTATTACCAGCATTTCCTACCTTAAGGGGAAAACTTTTTCCATCAAACCATTTTTTTCTTCCTCTGCGCCTATCATTCTGAGTCCTGTTTCGTGCCCTGTTTTCGTTCGATATGCTCCCATTGAGTTGTGTTTGTCAATAACACACCATCTCATACCACTGTCATGCAGATGATTCTCAGCTGTTATGCAGATCTCCCACTAAAACCATGTGATCATTCAGCCTTCAGCTCTGTCTGTTGGTGGGTCTCAAGGACATCCAACGTTGGTCGCCTGCTAACTCTCTCCAACGTAATAAGCCTCAGTTAAAAATCTTCGTTTTTGGTTCCCACTTCCCACTACCAGTATAATTAAGCACCTACTGTAGCATCAATCTCCCATAACCTGCACTACACAGTCAAGACATCTTGGTGTCATCTTGTACTCAGTCTCTAAATCTCATGAACACAGTCATTGCGTCAAAGGTAGCTGTTTCCAAACCTGGGCCGCAGGAAAACTGACATCGATCTTGTCATTAAAGAATCCGGAGACTGCATGGCTTTGTTTCACGAAGGCCAGACGACGGTAAATCACGGCCTTTCAGTCTTCCCTTTGACGGAGCAAAAATGCTGCTGCTAGGCTTGACAGCAGGCTGTGGCTTGGCCTGTGAAGCCAGAAGGGAGACATGATTTTGTCCTGCAAAGTCCTATGTACTTCAGTTCAACACAACGATTGTGTTTGTTTGTTTGCGATCCCTTGGGATTGCGTGGTTTGGCACCCAACCTAGGCTTTTGGTAGAAGACCTTTGACCTTTTGGGTCTTCAAATAGTCTGCTTGTATCTGTTCCCTAATCCCGTTTGAAGTCTGTTGGTGATCTTGCCTTCTCAGTCGCAGCCTCTGGAAGAGTCTTCCGCTCCATGTTAGATCGTCTACTACCACTGATGTTTTTACGTCATCGTATCTTAAGACTTAAGTGCAGCACTGTTGTCCTGTATGTGTCTCTGTGTGTATCTTTGTGATCATTGTTGGTTGTTTTGGTTCCTTGTGCTGCCAAGGATAATGTTACAGAGCTTTGGCTAACACTTTCAATGTGCTCATGATATGGACTATGGTCCAAATCCTTTAACTAAAGTGGCTCTTTTACCTCACCTACTGGCTATGTATGGTAGTACATCTTAATTTTGCCTTAGTCAAACACACCTGGAATGCTGCAGTTTATACTGTATATTGGTCCAGGCTATTTACATATTTACATACCATAGTGATTATGACATGTCTTCGGCCATTTGATCATGTCTGCTGATAGTCTATGTTATTTCCCCGGGACATGTTGTAGTCTTCTCCGTGTTGCATGTAGTCTATTGGCATTTTTCTTTCAGTATAAGCAAATCTTGCAAAATCTTGTTAACTACAGCCTTCCAGCTTGACTTAAACTGGATATTCAGAGATGAAATGGAGGTCACATGACTGAAACAGTGTGCAGCCATAGGTGTGCAGCTCAGGTCAGTTCCCATCACTCTGGTGTCAGTGCTCCCCTACTGGCAGGGAGCTGACACTCCTCCTCACAGGTAACCTGATGTACCTGATTTATGATTGTATTTACTGCAGTCTGAGAAAAGAAATAGCCTGAGTGAAATACGTCGTGTTACCGTGGCTGCAGACATCAGTCTTTGTCCAATAGTATGGCACTCCAAGTCCCTCGCTACACTGTGGCTCAGATTGATTCATTCTCCTAGTTGGATGGAGATGGATGCCTAGGTGTGTCTCATTACTCAGGCTCAGCCTAAAGGGCTGACAGGAGCGAAATCAAAAAGCATAAATTGATTATCCTCTACTGTGGTTTGATGTATGTATGTTTGTGTCTGTATGAACCTGTCTGTCTGTCTGTCTGTCTGTCTGTCTGTCTGTCTGTCTGTCTGTCTGTCTGTCTGTCTGTCTGTCTGTCTGTCTGTCTGTCTGTCTGTCTGTCTGTCTGTCTGTCTGTCTCTGTCTGTCTGTCTGTCTGTCTGCTTTGCCTGCCTGTCTGTCTGTCTGTCTGTCTGTCTGCCTTGCCAGTCTGATCAGGAGGGAGTGTAAATAGAAGGTTTGTAATTAAGGCTGGATAGATTTAGTATTTTTATGAAAGAATTTCAGTAGTGTGAGTCAGTTTAATGTAATGGGCTTTTGGGAGCGTAGAGCTGGGCAAAATCCAATTAAAGCTGCTCTGCAGTGCTCTCAGATTTGATGTCTTTAATTTCCCTGCATGAAAAGCAAAAATAAAACCAAGTTAGTTGGTAGATTCCTGCTGAGAAAAAAATCTGTTGGGCAAATAAAATGATAATATCCATTGCAGCAATTACATTAATGTATTTTTTATATTTCTTTGCTTATCATTGTTTTGCTGTGAAATTGTTTCAAGATGCTTTAAAGAGCATATCATTTTATGTCAAGTCATGGCAGAATGCTCAAAGGCATGAGAAAAGCTAGAAGAACAAAATGTAAAGTTACTGTAATAGCTAGCCATCAGCCCTACTCCCTGGTCTGTGTGGATAATCAGTCACAGTAAGGGGTAGGTAAACGTTTTAAGGCTAAAAGTAACTCCTAACTCGCCGATTTAGGAGAAACTATCAAAACAATAGGCGTGTCAGTCCGAATTTTAGGACTCCAAATCTTTGACTCTATTTCACTATTTCACTCAGCTCCTAAATCTGTGAAAAGTTAGGGGTGGGCAAGAGGACTCCTAAGCCACCAAGACCAAATAACAATCAATCCTAAAATATAAATTGCTGGCAATCTGCCTTGGAATGTAAACATTTTCAGAAACCTTTTGTGATATTGAGCTATTGAAAAGCTTAATGATTGTTATCAGGAATCCACTACCACTTGTAGAAACAACCCAGTAACGACGGAGATCAAGGTTGCCAACTCGACGCTACTTGGTCACAAGGGAAAGGCAGCTATGCAGCGCAGACGATCCAGGTATCCTATATCTCAGCCATCTGTCAGTAGAACATAACATAAAACAGTATGCCCTCTGCAGACCCCACATTGACAATTCATACGGCTGCCTTTAAGCTTATATAAGCATATATAGGCTAAGCTATATGCATAGCTTAAGCTTTCTCCCTATTCCTTAGTAAAAGTTGGTCTCAGCAGATTTGTGAATAGAGAGAACAGAACATTACCAGCCTGATGTCAACCAATACAAAACCATTACCTTTGTCTCAAGAAGAGATACATACGTATATCAATGTTTCTTTGTGAAACTAAGTATTTGGGGAAACAATGTCTGTTTTCTGTGATGAGCCTTTACTACACTGTAAACCCTCAACTTGTGAGCAGGTTTGTATTTACACAGTCAAATCATTGGTAGGATCAGAGGTGTCCTTGGGCAAGGCACTTCACCCTACTTGCCTCAGGAGGAATGTCCCCTGTACTTACTAAGTGCTTACTAATGTCCCTGTACTGTACCTGTTAGTTGCTCTGGATAAGAGCATCTACTACATGTAAATGGTGTTGGTACAGTGTGCATACATGACCAGCTATGTCCCTGCTCCTACCACCAGGAGGCACTGTAGGGATGTCACAGCCAGCCGCATTGTGAGGGTAAAAGAGTGAGAGAGTGGGGGAGCTGGAAAAAGATGGAGTCAGCTCATTTCTTTCCTTTTATGTATTCATCCTTTGTCTTTGAAATCCTTAACAACATGGCTGGTCACAATACCAGGGGTCTTGGCAGTGATCAAACTGGCTGAATGACCGAATCAATAGTTTAAAGATTTGAACGTTCAGAGGGAAACAGTGTTCTCTGAGATGGTAGCAGTTCATCTCAGCACTACCCTAACAACACCAGTTAGCTTGGGGCCTGTCATTAAGCCTTCCCCTGAATCACTGTCACATAACTCTTTACAATTGATCAAAAGTCACTTTTCTTTCAGAATCCTTAGTATCCAAAAGAAAGTAGGCTACAGGATGGATCAGCACAAGTATTGAGCATTTCTGCTGGTTCCTTTCCATGGTAGAGCGGTGAGAAGAAGGCTGTCTTATCAGGGACGATTCTGTGACTGTGATGTTGAGCCGTGATTCAATAAAGCAAGAGCAAGAAGATTGAGTTGATCAAAAGGGGAATGACTGTGTGTTATGGTCCTTAGGTTCTCCTGGCATGAGGCGTATTCCACCCTGACAGTTCTCTTGGGAGGGAACACACATCTCCGCTCGTTTATGTCCACAGGGCTAATGAGATAATGAGTGCTCTCATTCCTCTCCCAAAGATGACAGGAAGTGAATGGAAAACGTAACGAAGGACGTATCAAAGAATAGCCGGAGAAACGGGAGAAGTGGGAGAAGACATCCCGCTCTGTCTTTCCTCCAGAAACCTCAGAGGGCCTGAACCACATGCCCCTCTCTCTCTCTCTTTCTCTCTCTCTCTCCTCTCCCTCTCTCCTCTCTCTCTCTCTCTCTCTCTCCCTCCCCCCCTCTCTCTCTCTCCCTCTCCTCTCTCTCTCTCTCTCTCTCTCTCTCTCTCTCTGTCTCCCTCTCGCTCTGCTTCTGACACACATCCATGCACTCTCTCTCTCTCTCTCTCTCTCTCGCTCTGCTTCAGACACACGAGGACACAACTGATGAGTCACTCCAAACAGCTTAACACCAGACCTGACGAATCAACCCCCTGTTGACGAGACTGCTTATTCTCATCCCCAAAACACACGCACACGCAAAGACTCACACAGGCACAAACGCACGCATGCACACGCGCATGCACACACACACAGACCACCTGGGTTTCTGTTCCATTGTTAATGTTCTTTTACTCCGGTAGAGACAGTCTCTGCCTGACGGAATGGCAACTTAGAGCTGATGGCAGGCTGTCATGATCAGATATTGAATTCACCAAGGTGATCCAGTCATATGGCAGGTCTACAGGACATGATAGGATAGGACTGCATATGTGTATTGCAGTGCTATAGGCTGGTTTACACAACAGCCTACCTGTTACTGTAAAGCACTTACTGGTGCTATGAGCTTGTTTGCCTGTCAAGCCATGCATGAAGTGCATGAAACATCAATCAGAAGGTTGCCGGTTCGATTCCTGGCCGTGCATTTGACGTTGTTTCCTTGGGCAAGGCACTTCACCCTACTTGCCTCGGGGAATGTCCCCTTGGCTCGGGGGAATGTCCCTGTACTTACTGTAAGTCGCTTTGGATAAGAGTGTGTGTGCGCATGTCTGTGTGTGTCCGGATAAAACATGCAGACATTTTACGGTAACATAATTGTCACCCATTCTATACTTCATTTTAACCTGCATGCTTCGAGTACTGTGGCACTGCTTTAAATCTGCAGTAGAACACCTGATCAGTCACTTGTTGAGATTTTAATTGATAATTTGCATGTGCAAAATGCTTTTATCCTCTTTGCCTTCCGTAACAATTAAGAGAGAGAGGGTGAGAGAGGGATAGAGAGCAAGTGACAGAGAGAGAGAGAGAGAGAGAGAGAGAGAGAGAGAGTGAGAGAGAGAGTAAGAGAGTGACAGTGAAACAAATCATTGTCATTCTCCTTCTTTTAAAGGAATTAGCATTTTAAAGGTGCCGTGTCACACAGCTGTTTGTGTTAAAGCGTTCCTCATGCTTAATTCATCCGAGTCTGGTCCTCTAGACTCTAGACGACTGAAAAGTCTCGAGCACCACTTTCAAGGTCAACCAAGAGTGAAAAATGGTTGAATTGTAAAAATGCTGCAATTCTTGATTACGCTGCAAATCATGTGTAATCACTCCGGTGGGATAAACAAACACTCTGATAACTCTCTGTGTCTTCTACGGCAACTTAATCTGTCATACTCAGGTTACAGTACTAGACATCTGTGCATCAGAGATGTACGGAAAACGAATCAATACCTGTGTTGGTGTGTGTGTGTGTGTGTGTGTGCTGTGCAACGACGCCCAGAGTTTAGAATGCCACAAACAAAGGAAATAACAGGCAACAACATTTACTCATCGACCCACAATCAAATCAACCACTGTCAAATCGTCTCATTTCCTCCTCTGCTGCTCCTGCCCTGAGCCTGCAGGCCCTGGGGGAGGTGAACCCTCGACTCATCCACACTCATCCAGGCTCATCCACCTCCTCGTCCGCACGAGTAAGGGTTATAGCTGTGTGTGGGAGAGCGGACAATGGAGGGAGGCAAAAAACGCCTGTGT
>CAEFZP010005741.1:222500-311776 GCA_903064625.1 Mallotus villosus
GTCTCTCTGCCTGCCTGTCTGTCTCTCTGCCTGCCTGTCTGTCTCTCTGCCTGCCTGTCTGTCTGCCCGCCTGCTTGTCTTCTGTTTTTGTCACGTTCTTGACTCTTTGCTGCTTAAGAAACACAATGGCTAGCAGGAACCTGCACTATGTTATTACGGTACTTTATTTTGAGACATTATTTGGTTCTCTTGTGAAAATTCGGTATTTTTCCACACTCTACCCCTGCCAAGTGCAAAGTGGGAATGGATTTTCAAAACGTTTTGAGACTATATTGTTTACGTTGAGTGTCCTTAAGAGCCTCAAACACCGGGCGAATACCAAACATATGAACACCACACGGGGGTCAATCCTAGGACTGTTTCTCCTGTAAGTGTGCGGCAGCATAGCGTACGCTGAGCAGAGGTATGGATGGAGAGGAACAGCAGTGTAATGGGTGTGGCGCCATTAGCCACGTCGCAGCTGCAGCTTTCAGCCTGAAACATACTGTAGCACATCCCAAACATACTAGTGGACAACTATATACCTCCATCAAACCATGTGCCTTCAGAAAACAATGTAAACTTCTAGGTTACTGTTCACTTAGAAGGATGGTACACAATCATACAAGTTTCATCTTTAGGTAGTGGAGAAAATCTCAGAGTATGAGTATGTGTCTCCCTGCGTGTGTTTGTGTGTGCATTTAAACATGTGTGTGCTTTTGTGCAGCAGGTCAGGTTTAGTCCATCAAAACAGAGAGCAAGTTTTTACAACCCTGGCTGATCATTCTGTAAACTTTGCCACTCTAATGGGTGCTAGTTGGATGATCTCAGGTGCTTGTAAGGCTTTGTTGCCCTGCTTCATGTAGAACAACACTAAACACACAGACATGTACTGGAGTTTAGAACATGTTCAGATGGTTTCCATGGATACGTACCATTTGTGATCATATCATAAACGCATCTATTTACAAACCCGATTTCTCTAGTTTACAAACTGTTCGAGAAAAAAGCCTTTGAGGCTAGAGAATATAATCACAAACATTGACATTCACATTTGCAGGTTTGGTTTAGTGACCTTTTTACTTCAGTTTAGACTTTACCCAACAATAAGTTCAGAAAAATTGGTCAAAATAATTTCAGATCTGCTCTTGATAATGCTGGTCATCAGAATATTTTAACCTGAAGAACAGGCACTATTCCAACATAACAAACGCAGTTCTAAAGACAGTTCTAAGCAGGTAGTCAGGTGTGTTTCCTGATGTGTCCTGTTTCTCCCTCGCAGGCCGCCGTGTCCTGCTGACGTCCGGCCTCGTCCGGCCTCGCTTCTGCTCTGGCCACACCCACCATGCAAAAGAATGCCCTGGCCGAGGACGACAGCCAAAAGGACAGCGTGAGTAGCATCACACACGCACACACACACACATGCAAACACACACACGCTCACACACATACATCACACACACGCAAACACACACACACGTTCACACAAATACACCACACATGCAAACACACACACGCGCAAATGCACACACACACACACACACACACACACACACACACACTCACGTATCTGTTTTAGTTTCCGCAACGGTAGTGGATGTCATCTTCAGCTGAACCTGAAAGAGAACACTTCTCTGAGCGCTCCACACATGGTAGTGACAGGCCATTAGGCTGCTTGGCTTGACAACTAACTACTTTCTTGAGTTCACCTCCTTCTTGCTTCCCATATTTATGCATTTAGCAGACGCTTTTATCCAAAGCGACTTCCAAGAGAGAACTTTACAAAAGTGCATATGTGACGGGTATGTAACAGACGTGGTCTTGCAAGTTCCGTCAACGTTTTCCAGACCGTGTTCATCCGTCACCGTGAATCGAACACGCCATCTCTGACTTCCTGAGGTCACTGATCATAAAAACGAGATAGCCCCAAACATTTTGGGTAGCCAAAACATGAAGCATACATTGTGAAAACCAAATAAGTCCCAAATGGAAGAACCATAAAAGCATGTAGTTAAACAAGTTACAACTAAACAACATGAACCTCAAAAGTTTAAGAGTGCCGCTGTGGAAGCAAGCAACAATAATACATTTCACAGCAGGTACAATCATTTAAAGTCAGTTTCAACTAACCAACAAGAGCAAGAAGTCTCTCAGTAAGAGTCATTGTGATCACCGTCGCAGATCCCAAGGTGATTGAGACATCGTGGAAGATGGACGGTTTGGCCGGGATGATGAGAAGTTCGGTTTTGGCGAGGTTCAGCTGGAGGTGGTGCTTGGCCATCCAGGCGGAGATGTCTGTGAGGCAGGCCTCGATCCTAGCTGAGATCCCCAGATTATTTTAAAGTCTGGAGAGCGGGATTTGATGGTTAACCGTATCAAATGCTTCAGAAAGGTCCAGCTGAATGATGATGGATGACCTCAAAGCCGCTCTGGCAGACTGGAGGGCAGTGGTGACTGACAGGAGGGCAGTTTCTGTGGAGTGGCCCGTCTTGAAGCCCGATTGGTTGGGGTCAAGCAGGTTGTTCTGAGAGAGAAAGTTTGACAGTTGGTTAGATACAGCACGTTCAATAGTTTTTTTTTAAAGAAGGGTAGCAGTGATACTGGTCTGTAGTTTTTGGGTTAAGGGAGGGCTTTTTGAGTAGAGGGCTAACTCTGAGGGGAAAGTGCCGGAAGTAAGAAAAGAGTTAAGGACATGGAGAAGAAAAGTTATGATGGAGGGAGAGATGGTTTCAAAGAGAGGGGAGGGGACTGGATCAAGGGGACAGGAGGTGGGGCGATGAGAGAGTTTAAACATGCAAATGTCAGCAAGTTTTCTCAAAGAAGGAGGAGAAGTCGTCTGCTGTCAGGGTGGAGGGGGGTTGGGGGAGGTGGGTTGAGAAGGGTGGAGAAGGTAGAGAAGGTAGAGAAAAGTTTGTGAGGGTTTAAGGCAGAGTTAATTTTGTTCAGGAAGTAGTGGCTTTTAGCACCAGTTATGTGGGCAGAGAAGGATTTAAGGAAGGAATGATACTTACCGTCTTTGGACTTGCGCCATCTCCTCTCAGCTGCCCGAAGGGTGGACCGTTCTTCACGAATAACATCCGTGAGCCACGGGTAGGAGGGAGAAGATCGTGCAGGCCTGGTTATATGGCCTTATCACAGAGCTATATGGCCTTATCACAGGGCTATATGGCCATGTCACAGGGCTTCTTCTTTGAAGAACGAGAGAATCAGTTGATGGAGAGCAAAAGAATCATGAATAATGAATCTAGCAGAAAACGACGTGAGAGATGTTCTCAAGAGAGAAACTTTAACGTTATTAACAATATAAACAAATAAATAAGCCATTACATCTTGCTATTTCACTGACGTTATAGATGCAGTCCATCATTTGAATTGCTGGGACTGTTTGTCATATAGGGGAGAGTTTAAGGGCTCGACCGTCTGTCATGGAGTAGGCGTCACTTCAGAGGGATCTCAGCAGCACCCGTGTCTGGAGGTGTGGGGAGGCCAGATGCCGGGGAGGAACATGGGCCCGTTAGAGTAATGCTGCTCCACCCAAACAGCCCCTTATGTAGTTCAATGAACCTGGCTTTGCAGTGCTCAAGTGTTGAGACCCCAGACTGAAATGCACCGACAGCCAGTGTTACTGTTAAGATCCTTGGAGGTGGTTCTCCACGCATCGATCCGGGAGAGACGCTGAGTGTGTCTGTACACCACGTCCTTTTCCAACTTCAATCTCAGCCTCGGGATTATAGGTTGTCTAAGTCTTTGCATAGTTCCTCACTTATTTTCACACGACTTCAGTTTGCACCTCTGCAGACATGACTAGTTCTTCCAGGCACCGGCCACTTATTATTCCATTCATTATTCCACCTTACATGGTTGGGTCTGTCTCACCGACTTCACCGACACAATTATTGTGTGAGCAAAATTCCAACTTCTTTGAACTTGCAAACTTGTTGTTGCAGACGGCAGCGCTCAGGAGAGTCAGCAGGTACACCTGAGCAGGTACACCTGAGCCTTCGTGGTTCCTTGTTCATGGTTTCCAAAGCCATTCCCTGCCATGGGAAATAAAAGAGGTCAAAATGGACTGGGTGTTTCACATGCACAGGAGAGGAAATATAGCCGGAAGCTTTTTCAATCGTTAATTTCTTCTGATCTAACAGAACTAAACACACACACACACAGAGGCACACACACATACACACACAGTGATTTGTTTGTCTGTCACGCGTTGCTCAAGTTGTCCTTCATCTGCCTGCCTGCCTGCCTTTGATTTACTATACTGACGTGTGCAAATCCAACAAGAGAAACCGACACAGAGACAAGGGGGTCGGAGAGGGTTAGAGCAGCAGCTATCTCATTAGAACTAGACAATGGGGGAAATGAGGAGAAAGATGCAATGCGTACATGGGAAGGGATGGATGATGTTGTGACCTTGGGTTCAATTGCCAGAGGGGAGGTTACAGAATGGGAGAGAGGAGAGAAGTGCATACTGATGGTGGACTGGATCGATTTAAATTCAAGGAAGCTATATTTGATTTGAGGTATATCTGATTATCAGGTAAGCTGCACGGAAGAGTGGGGGATTGACAGAAGCTCACATGTGAACACGCACAGTACAAACACAAGCACAATGAAGCACAGACAGAGTCACACATATCAGCACATGCACACACACAGATGAGCATGCTGAGCATGGCACACTTGGCTGTTACCTCCCAGCTATGAAGCCAAACAAAACAAGGATCTGTTTTCTCAGGAAGATCATAACAGACTTTTTCTTAATTTCTTTATTCGTATAAGGGCCCCTAGGCTAATCCTGTCTAAATGCACTCTAGCCCAACATACATGATAAATCCTGTCAGTTCGAATGTTGCACCTTAAGTTGTGATCTGACTCCTCGCGGTGCTTTGCACACAACTGTTAAGTGGTAGAGAAATGTAAATGTGTTTCTATTTTAGTCTGAGGCACCAGTCACAGCAATTTCCACCTCTGGAAAAGTCATGATTATGATTTTCTTTGTAAGAATACCATTAGTCATCAGTTCAAGCTGCTGTCTAAGTAAGAGTTTGCCATACCTAATGGGACTGGTGCTCTATGTTTAGTGACGCAGATAACCTCATGAATAGTAAACGAATCACCTTTAAATAACGGATCGAGACGGAGTTGCAGCGTGGAAGTGGCTTTCAGAATAAACATGACAATTTGTCACCTCAAGCGAAATGTGCAAAAGATTCTTGTGAGATCTATTGTTTTATTAGGTTCAGAAAGAGGTGAGAGCGCATGGGAGAGAGGGAGAGAGGGAGAGAGGGAGAGAGGGAGAGAGGGAGAGAGGGAGAGGTGTTGGAGGAATAAGATGCGAGACGACACAAAGTTAAGATGAATCAAGGAAGATCAAGGAAGAGAAGGGAGAAAGATATTGTAAAAAAAGAGAGGGATTCTGCTTGGAAACAAACAATGAGAGACGAGAGGTGAAGTACGGAAATAAGCAAATGTGGGAAAAGAGAGAAAACAAACAGAATATGGGAAGGGACACCCCCGGGGGCTGAAGGGAAGTGTGGGTACAGGCCAATGAATACAGAACACGCAGATTATCTGACCAATCAAACCATCCGCCGATGAATAGTCATTAGTCAGGTAAGGAGCATCACCATGGTTACGGAGATGCGCCTAGGGCCCGGGGGGAGTAATGTGAGAAAGGAGATGGGCCAGACGCCACTGTGACTCCGCCTCCCTCCGGGTGCATCCTGATCTCCAATTAGACCCTCAGCAGGAGGGAGACGCAAGGCCGACTTTTGGGAGTGGAGAGAAGGGGGAGAGGAGAGGTAGAGGAGCAGGAGAGTAGAGGGAGAGGAGACAGAGGGTGACTGAGATGATAGGGAGTAAGGCGCGAGGTCTTCTCTTGCTGATCGTGCCGTCTCTTGCTCTAAGTGCGCTCTGTGAGCTAGCTTCTCGTCCTTTCTCTATCTCTCGTCTTTTCTCGCTTCTCTTCTGCTTCTCTTCCTTCTCGTCTTCCTTTCTCTCTTCCTCTCTTCTCTTCTCTGCTCCCTTCTTCTCCTTTCTCTTCTCTTCTCCTTCTCTTCCTTCTCCTTTCTCTTCTCTTCTCTTCTCTTCTCTTCTTCTTCTGCTTCTTCTCTTCTTTCTTCGCTTTCTCTTCCTCTTTCTCTTCTCTTCTTCTCGCTTTTCCTTCTCGTCTCTTTTCCTTCTCTTCTTCTCTCCTCTTCGCTCCTTTTCTCTTCCCTTCCTCCGCTCTCCTCTTCTCCCTCTCTCTCCTCGGCTCTCCTCTCTATACTGCACTCTGCTAGGATGCTCATCGATCTGTAGTAGAGGCTGATCGAAGAGAGGAGGAGGATATGGGGCCTTTTCAAAGGTTCAGATATGGGGCCTAGCTACACACTCTCCTTATCCTCCTTTCCGTCACTTTGCTTCTCAATCTCAGTCTCATGTGGTGCAGAGCTTCTGGAGGGTAAGAGGGATAATTGTCATGTTTGTATCACTCACAAGGCTGTAGAGCATAACCAGTGTTTAGAGTTTTTTTGGGGGGAACAGCTTATCTAGCTAGGTATTTATTTATGAGTGAGGGGGGAGGCATCTCTTGCATATTTTACAGAGGTAATTCGATTAACGACGAGCTCCATAAAAGCCCTGCTGCACAGTGGAACTGCAGTGTCCCCACTTACTGGCTTGATGCAGCGTGACCGGGGTACAAGGTTGTTGTTTTTCTGTCTGCCTGTACCTACGCTCGGTTTGTATGTTCTGTGCAGCTAAATGTGCATGCATGCTTGTCTGTCTGTCTGTCTGTCTAAAGATGCAGATAGACAGGCCAACAGTAGATAGACAAACCAAAACGAGACTGACAGGCAGACAGGAATGCTCGCTAACACAAACAGACATTCTGGAAACATTTCCCGTTCCAGGCTGTCATTTCACAGGCTGCTGACCATGATTAGACCGTGGTTAATGTTGCATAAGGTGTTAGGCGGCGAGGTACAAGTCCGTGGTGGTGAGGGGCTGCATGCAGAGCAGGTGGAGGTATTCAGCCATAGGCTTTGAGTGCTCTCCTAACATGAAGACATCGTCAGATTCAAAGGGGGGAGAGCTCATTAGCTTAGCTCTTCATTCAGTGTGGTAACATTTCGAGATTCCCAACATTTCCTAGCCTAGGCTTGTCATACACATATCCGTCAAATGACATTCCGAAGATGCGTCGCATTTTAACGACAAGATCCGTTAGTTGCTCTACCACACCTGGACATACCAGTACACACTAGATCTGAAGTTTTGTATCGATTTTTTGGGTTTGTGTCTTGTATTTTTATAAAAATGAATGTTACTCTGCAGGTTAGTTACGAACATTACCATTTTCAATAATGACCAAGCAAGAGGCCTTATGGATCTCCTTCTATTCCTACTGTCCAAATGTAACCTGTGAAATATTGATATATTATAATAATCAATGATCTGGAGTAGGAGTACCTTTTAATTATTTGCAACGCTTAAATATTTGAGTCTTGTGGAAAAAATAATTATTTTTACAAATGTCTCTGTGATATGGGCATTATTAAAATGGAATGAACCCACAGGGACAAGCTCATTCACATTTCTTAAAATTGAGTTTTAGCAAATGTTATATATATATACGATTGTCTTTATTCCCATGCTACTAACTGTGTGGAGAATAACTATGAATATAGAGTGGACATTAGCATACAACCATTAACCAACTGCCTCCTGCTTCTGGTCATGGGTTGTAAAAGCACACTCAAACTGGTTCATTTGAAGCTGATCACAGTGCACCAACAACGCAATAGTGATGACTCTGTACACCCAGGACTGGAAAACTAAAGTAAGCATCTCCTGTGGTATTAAATCATATCGGAGAGTTTTTCATGAACAGCAGGCGGGCTTTTGTACCTTCCACACTGAACTATGTTGGTAGTCAGTCGCTGTGATGATCAGTCAGCCTCTGCGCATAAAGCCACAACCCCGCCAGTGTTTACTACAGTATAAAATCATTACAGGTTCCGTAAATGAGCCTACTTTCATGTTCTCGCTCCCATCTAATAAACTGATGCAAGTCTGGAAGAAGATCAATACGTCCCCAATCAATGCCTGAATTCATGGGAGCCAATCCCTTGTATCGATTGATGATTGTTGATTAAGGGGCCAAACCACCTGAAAAAGGTCAGTTCCACCATGACGACGTTTCAGTTGTCCATGCAGCACAGTGGACATCTGTAGATCTAATACCAGGAAGTCCCATGTTGTAACAGGATGCACATTTACTGAATATGGGTGAGGACTAGTAAGGATGGAGATTCTATTTTTGGCATCATTTGATCAGTCTCTAAAATGAGTCCTACCCTTTGTGGGTGAGAGTGATGGACTGAATAAGTAGATAACAGACATGATTGAATGTATTGAGGCATTATGAATTCCCTCGAAGGTTGTAAAACCATCCGAGATCACAATGCCATTAAATGTAGTCACATGACCCCCAAAGCTTGCATCTCTGGTGTCCTCCACTCCACTGTGAATCACCAGCCTCAGGTTGACCTATCCGACTGCTAACTCTCCACCTACTCTACCTGCACCCGGGATGCTTATCTACGGGTACTCAAACATGAAACCTAGGCCACGGGAATGTTAGAGGCACTGCCTCTTTGATATTAAAACGCTAAGCTTGGTGAATTATTCATCGAGTTTGAGAGCCGTCCTGAGTGTTGCAGAAAATCAGCAAACGGCCAACAACAACATCCCTCCCGTCCTCTTTCCTATCCCTCCCTCTGTATATCTGCCTTCCCTCTGGTTATCTGCTGCATTCTGTTGGCCCTTAGTTTTATAGACCTTGGGGATGCGGTTTTAGGGTTGCAGGAGAACGGCGCCTGAAAGAATACAATTTGAACCGAGCAGTAAAAAAAACAACTGCCCCTCCAATATATGTACCGATATCATTCACCAGATACGATAATATAAACCTGTTTTATGACAAAGAGGTCCAACGCAGTCCAGTCAGGCTCAGACAGGCACTTCACAGCCAGGAGAAAGAACCAAGGATAACGGTGTTTACTGCAGATATCGGCCTCGCCAGCACATTGCAACTTGTAATGTGCTGTCTATTCCTATCAGCAGTTGGTCATTTTGCTGGAGCAAAGCAGGCAAATGGGGACCAAATCAATAAAAAGAGGATGTAGATAAAAATCCCTCTGTGCCTCTGGTTTAGTGAGTTGCATGATCCTCTATCCCCACCATCGCCAACTCTCTCTTTCTTTGTCCTTATCCCCTGACTTAACCTGAGATCCATTTAAGATTCCTTGTCTGATTAAAACCACAAGGTTGAGAAACTTTCATTCCGATCTTACACAGTCACGGTATGATGGGGGGTTAAGACTAAAGTGTCGAGGCATAGGGCTAGCTGTTTGAGTGGGTGCTCTGCGGGTATTCACCTCACCACTCACTCTGGGGTCAGATATGCTTTCTCCACCTCGTGGCTAAGGTCTGGGCTGGTGGAAGGGATATCTCATATGAGATCTGTGCTTTGCCCTCAACAAGCAGCTTGGGGCAATGCTGATGTGTTTCGGACATGAGGATCGGTCCAATCATACGGTTGAGGTTAGACTCTCCTTTTGGGTCTCTAAAGCTTCTTCTTGAGGATCTGTGCTCTATATACTGTATGCCTCCTGGGGGAGAGTGTGAAAAATCTGCCACTACTGTGATCTATTGCTACTATAGCACTGATCAACACAGGACTGTAGCCTTGAGTACAATCACAGACTGTCCTCATTACCAGTAGCCGTGGTTGTGACATGGTGCAGGTCGGAGCGCATCTCACTGAAACCGAGCTAATGGACGCGGCTGTTTTGCGAGGACTGAAAGGGGTGAACGGTGTTACCGTGAGAAGTTCTTTGACCGCTCGCTGATGTGGCATTTCCTGAAAGACAAGATATGGCAGACGTGGTCACGACAAACAAATGTTTGGTGTCGGGGATGAGAAGAATGGGATCCAGCGAAAGGTCAGCAGGGGGGGAAAAGAAAAGCATTTATGAAATATGTTTGTTAAAAGAGGAGGCATCCTGTTTCATAGTCGACCTAATTAAAATGAGTTAAGGCATCAATAATGCATGAGACGGTGACATCTGATCCCTGAATGAGATTTTCCTTTGTGGAGACGAAGCCCAAATTTCCAAATGGACAAATGGAGAGAATGTCAGCGTTTTGACAGACAGGGCAGGGAGAGAAAGCATTGTAGCAAAAGGTCTGAAAGAGGACCTCTAGTTATTTCAAATGTAGAAGAAAGGCGAAGGTTCAGTTTCTTTAGGTCCCGTGCAGAAGAATGATCTTGTGAGGGGTCAGGGAAGAAAGCACCGAAGAAAAGAAGGGACTAGAATATTATTAATAAAGAGTTCAAGGAACCCAGTTAACTTTGGGTCAATTAACAAAGCAAGCATTTACAAGGTAAAATAATACGATTGTTATCTTATATTCTGACCCAGAAACACTGAAGAATACACTGAGGCTTCAGCTAATGCTACCTCAACAAGTTCACATCCTTTTGTTTGAAACCCATACAAAATAATCAAGGATCAGACCTTTATAATGTGTATAACCTTGTGAGAATCTAGTATGCTTATGGGAGTTCCTTCATCCTATGAGCTGGTGAACCCTCTCTGCAAGGAATACTGAGATAATTCTATGTGTCGTTGAAAGACTGGCGATATTTGCCAATTGTCACCAGGCTCTTTAAAGAGGAGAAACTTTGAAAACCAAGACAAGAACGATCTGTCTTACTCCCTCTCTCCCTCCCCATGTCAGCAACTTTCTTTTCCCCTCTCACAGATCAATATCTCAGCGTGTCACAGAGGAAGACTGACTGCCTCAAGGGCTGAGACCTGAGCGAGAGAGAGAGAGAGAGAGAATTCTTGAGAAAAATAAAGGATCTTTCCTTGTCTTCAAAAAGACAGTATTGTGCTGTCAGGCCTGGCTTCATGAAGTTCCTTTGAATAGAGGCATGAGTGAAAATATGACTTTTCTACACGTATCTTATGGTAATACTATTGCATATTGCCTGCCTTAGAAAACGTCATCTCATATTAAGAAGCCACAGAGTTAGATCTTTTACATTTCACACATCATTCGTGCTAATGTTATACCCGCTGACTTCACTGTCTGACTGGACATAGATCTGACATACCATCACATTGAAAAGCCTGGTCTACAAGCACCTGATTGGGTTTGAACAAAAACTACAGTCATGCAACCAGAGGAGTTGTGGAAGAGCAATTAACCTTTTCACTGACGCTGCTCATCACAAGTACCCACTTACGACGATAAGAGAGAGTGTGTGTGAGAGAGATCGGACAGTTAAGGACTGTCTGTAAAGAGAGAGAAGGACTGTCTGTAGAGAGAGAGAGGGAGAGAGAGGGAGAGAGAGGGAGAGAGGGAGAGAGGGAGAGAGGGAGGGAGAGAGGGAGGGAGAGAGGGAGAGAGGGATCGAGAGGGAGACTGAAGGAGGAAGGGTTGAGCACCTTGTGTGTGACCTTTGCAGAAAAAAGGAGCAAGAGCTCTACACTCTAAGTGCCCGGGGACAGTTGGCCAATATCACCAGCCCTTGACACATAGAAGTATCTCTGTGTAGTCCACAGCTCTACTGTCTCTCACCATGCTATTAAACACTGCTCTCCTGTTAAAGATGCTGAAAGAATGAGAGCATTTAAACAGGAATACGTTCATGTCTGTAGCCTACATAAAGTTTGCTTGATCTTTAGTGAAAATAATATGTTCCTTAAAATAATAAATATCTAAAGCTTGGTATTTACTCTAAACCAAACCACATTGTACCAGATTGTGTTCATTATTATACAGGATTAGGTATCTACAGTGCATAAGAGAGACCACACAAAATGATAGCTTTAGTACCGGTGTCCTATTGGGATCTTTGAATGATCATATCCAATAATGTTTCATGGTTTAATAAAGGGACCGCCCTCACCGCTGGCTTGAAGTGAAGAGAGGTTGTACTTTAATTATTTTCCCCCTCCCTTCTATTTCTCTCTGCCCCTGTTCTACTGGCGTTATTACTGCTGGCTTTAAAACAGGGTATTACTGAAATTAAATAACATTTTCTATAGGCATTAATCATTTGTGCTGACAGTTTATGTTGGTGTGGAGTTTGAGGGTTTGATGTCCATGTTTGTGTAGAATAAGGGACGGGTGGGCGTGTGTGTATAAAGTGACAAATGAGAAAGGAAATGACAATCGATTGTCACTCCTGACAGACAGAGATGTGCCACTTAACTCTTGATTTCAACGCCATCTTTCACAGAGCAAAACTCCCAACGAAACCCTGTGATTTCTACACACCAGTGAGACCCATTAGTTTCCTTCCCCCGTCTCAGTTCATATTCCTGTCACTGTCACGTCCGTATAACATCCCACATTTCCCCCCTCAAGTCCCTACAAACGAATAAACCGACATGCATGTCTCTCACCGCCGCGCGTGTTCTGCTTTCAGCCCTGCTCAGACACAGTCCATTCGGAGTCTGGGATTCGGGGAGCACCTTTAAACAGAGAGTTCAACACTGTTTTGGCGGGCTGAGGCAACACACATAGTTAGCGGAGACTGCATAATTCATGGGTCTGGGCAGGCCTGGTGAATAGATCTTTTATACCATCTGCACCCTGCCTGGGGCATACATACACCATTAGCTTCCTCACCCTTCAGACGGCAAATCAAAGGAAACTTCCAGCACTAAGGGAGGGAGGGAGAACGTATGTGGGTGAGGAAAAGTCTTGCGCTCGACAACACAAACCAAACAGAGAATATGGTACTGTACATGCTGATGTCGTTTACGTAGTCCTTTAACTGCACATCGAGTCAGCAGAGAATTATTAGTATTTTGTTCCTACATTGAGTCGTTTTATTTTATTTTATTGCAGACACACATCTAGGCTGAGATCCTTTCATTTTTGTACATAATCAATGTAATCCAAAGCTCCAACTGGCCCAAATTGTCTGATAAGAGATACTAATGAATATTTAAAAGTGAAACTTTCACAGGTGAAACTATAGCCTAAAGACCTCATAATCCAAAACCAAATCAATTGTATCAAATGTTTTAAAAGCTTTTTATATATAAATAATCGCTTCAGGAAACATCTGAAATCCTGTTAAAGCTGAACAAATATGTCCTAGTTGGTTACTGATTTAGTAAACAAGCTGGTTTACGTGAGGACCAGCTGTTCTGAGGCTTAGCTGCATTCGATGTGCAGGAATGACCTGTAAACCTTATAGGCAGTGTCGATGCAAAAGGAAAGGCTTGTTGATCATGCAAAATGAATGAGAACTCCCCAGTGGTTGGTCAAAAGATGAATGGCCCAGAGCTCGCCTTCATTTATCATGTCGTCTCACCAATCCCCTAGAGGAAGTGTGTGATGCATTCACACCTGCTGCCACTTAATAGCTTCAGTAGCACTTTCTTTTGAAGGGGTGTGCACGAGACTGACATGATGCTGATATAATACTCTCATAACCATGTCATCGTTATGACAAGTTGAAGTGTAGTTTGTGTAGTTTGTGTAGTTGGGTTTAATGGAAGTTGTTATAACAAAGACATTGACAGGTTATGTTGTCTTGGTTAATGCTAAATTGTCATAACAAAGACATCCCAAACAGTGTCAACGTTGCGTTAAAAATTAGATTGACCGAATTACGCTTACTGACAACAGTCATAAACATTCCTGAATATTCTTACACATGTAATGTCATGGTTATGACAGTGCCATGACAGTGTCATGTCAGTCTCATGCACACCCCTTGAAAGAAAGAGTTAACCCTATAACGTATGATCTGTAATGTTGATTTGCAATAAATAATTGAGATTGGCCAATGGGTTATAAATATGCCATTACTGTACTTCAGTTGGATTTGATTTAAATTAAATAGATAAAGATCCTGGTGAGTTATGGGATACAGGGAGGACTCATTTCTAGTCTTAACATGAATGTTCCAGTGACTTGTGGTCACATAGCTGGATGTGAAGTAGCTTGTCTTCTATAACCTCTTACAGAAATGCACAGACATGTCTCAGAAAATTCTGTTTATACCTCTCCTTTCTCATCAAACAGAAGATGTTTTCTTCCACTCTTGTTTGTCCATCTCTCATTCTCCCTCTCAGGCGTCTAGACATTTCTCACACACGTCTTCTTCTCTGTCTCATCTCTCCATCTCTCCTCCCTTCTGAAGCGTCCGAATGTCCTACCTCCTCGCTAACTCCACATGCTCCTATTTCAAACGTGTGACGGCCTCTCTCTGAAATTCCTTCCCTCACATTGATTTTCTCATTGTCTCTCTGCCTGTCCTCCTCCTCCTCCATCCCTCTCCTCTCTCATCCCGTCTCCTCTCCTCCTCCATCCCTCTCCTCTCTCATCCCGTCTCCTCTCCTCCTCCATCCCTCTCCTCTCTCATCCCGTCTCTCTCTCCTCCTCCATCCCTCTCCTCTCTCATCCCGTCTCCTCTCCTCTCCTCCTCCATCCCTCTCCTCTCTCATCCCGTCTCCTCTCCTCCTCCTCCCTCTCCTCTCATTCCGTCACTCTCCTCTCCTCCTCCATCCCTCTCCTCTCTCATCCCGTCTCTCCTCCTCCATCCCTCTCCTCTCTCATCCCGTCTCTCTCTCCTCCTCCATCCCTCTCCTCTCTCATCCCGTCTCCTCTCCTCCTCCATCCCTCTCCTCTCTCATCCCGTCTCCTCTCCTCCTCCATCCCTCTCCTCTCTCATCCCGTCTCCTCTCCTCCTCCATCCCTCTCCTCTCTCATCCCGTCTCCTCTCCTCCTCCATCCCTCTCCTCTCATTCCGTCTCCTCTCCTCCTCCATCCCTCTCCTCTCTCATCCCGTCTCTCCTCCTCCATCCCTCTCCTCTCTCATCCCGTCTCCTCTCCTCCTCCATCCCTCTCCTCTCTCATCCCGTCTCCTCTCCTCCTCCATCCCTCTCCTCTCCTCCTCCATCCCTCTCCTCTCTCATCCCGTCTCTTCTCCTCCTCCATCCCTCTCCTCTCTCATCCCGTCTCGTCCCTCCTCCTCCATCCCTCTCCTCTCTCATCCCTTCTCCTCTCCTCCTCCATCCCTCTCCTCTCTCATCCCGTCTCCTCTCCTCCTCCATCCCTCTCCTCTCTCATCCCGTCTCCTCTCCTCCTCCATCCCTCTCCTCTCTCATCCCGTCTCCTCTCCTCCTCCATCCCTCTCCTCTCTCATCCCGTCTCCTCTCCTCCTCCATCCCTCTCCTCTCTCATCCCGTCTCCTCTCCTCCTCCATCCCTCTCCTCTCTCATCCCGTCTCTTCTCCTCCTCCATCCCCCTCCTCTCTCATCCCGTCTCTCCCTCCTCCTCCCATCCCTCTCCTCTCTCATCCCGTCTCCTCTCCTCTCCTCCTCCATCCCTCTCCTCTCTCATCCCGTCTCCTCTCCTCCTCCAGGTGTCTGATGATGAGTCCGACTCTCCAGAGCCGGGCCCCGTGTCCTGCATGGAGCCCTTCCTGGTGCGGAGGCTCTCCTGCAGGACGATGCAGCTGCCTCCGCTGGCCTTCAGACAGGCTGAGCAGTACTACTTAGACCGCAAACCTGAATCGGACACGGTGACGGTCCCGTCGCGGCCCACCACTCTGCCGCTCCGCACCCCCCCGCTCATCGCCATCACCTCCGCTGACACCACCAGGTGAGGCCGTAGATGTGTGTGTGTGTGTGACCGTGTCAGTTCATGTATTTAAAGAGTGTGTGGGATAGTTGGTTTGTTTGTTCATGTTCTATGGTAATTGTGGCTGTGATTGTTTTGGCCGAGATCAATATAGCTAGCTATCACTAACCAGCGGAGAGCATCGTCTAACTTCCTGTATTTGAGAATAGCCTGTTGTGGTAATCATCTGTGATCATAACACATGACCTCCTGCCGTTTCTGCATATGACCAAAGTGATTGTTGAAAATGGAAGGAATTCTAGCATGGCAAGTTTTATTTTGGTTTTTGATTCGTTTTTCAGCCACAGCACAACATTAGCCGCTGGTTTCTTCCAACTAGGTTCTCTTGAGAGTTATGCAAATGATCCCTGACTCAGTCATGGATGAAAAGGGGGCTGACTCATGAATGTATTTCTAATAGATCTATCTTTGCCGATGTCACTTACTGATTGCAGTATCAAAATGACAGACAACAGAAATTCACTTTACATCCCAAAAGATGATAAACAAAGCCAACATTTTTCAAGCATTGAACAAAACACTGTCTGTTTTGGACTTGTTATTTGAAATAACTGTACTCATGTCCCTTTCTCAGGAAAAGACTGTGAGAATTATGTTGAAGGTAGAGCAAGTGAAATATTACAAAGATCTCATCTTTTTTCATATGGATGTTCTACATGCCCGTTCAATGTACCTAAGATTTGCTTGACAAGTCTGATATCAATAACACCATGTTAGCCAAAGCCACATTAGTACAGTGTTATCAGCAAAGGCAAGAGAGAGCGGAGCTGTCTGCACACCTCCCAGCATCTGGTACGAGGTCAAGAGACCTACCAGAGCTGCCTGGTGTGACCAGTGTGTATTCACAATCTGTTCATGGCGGACAAGCAACCCAGATAACGAGTCATAACACAGTGATAACACCAGCATATACCCTGAACAAACAAAAAACGAGTTATTCCCAATATCATGTTAAATCAGAATATCGGAGATAAATCAAGACAGGCAGAGTCAGTTGTTTTGTAGTCTTCCTATAAATATATAAAATAAAAACAAACTTGGAAGCATGAAATCCACAGGGGAAGTTACATTTCAGAGGGGCTAAACGATCGCTGTTCAAATGTTTCTGAGGGAACTGACTGGAATTGACAAGAACAGAGTCAAACAGAATAGAACGTCCTAGAAACCAGAGACAAGAATAAAGATCACCTGCGTTTGAAAGTCAAAGGAATTACACCGGGAAAGGTAAATTCCTACTATTACATCAGTGAAATGTTTCTACGAGTAGGGCTTTCTAATGCCTCACCATGCTGAGGACTGCAACCAGCATCAGGGAGCATAGTGGCTGTATAGTGGCTGTGTGATTCTGTCATCCACAGCAGATCAAGAGAGAACATGTCTTCTTCTTCTCTCCTCCTTTGGGAGGGAGGATGGTATTTCTTCTTCTTCTCTCCTCCTTTGGCAGGGAGGATGGTATTTGGCAGTATGTTCTGTCTTTGTCATTTACAGTGATACAGTGTCGTTTCCTGGACATGGTGGTGTGATACAGGCACGTGTTATTGAAGTGGCGTTGACTAAATTACCATCTTTAATTAACACTTGTCAAAATGAAGTAATGCTTGTCAAAATGTTGTCTAAACAACACATATTTTGGAGAGCGGGGCACAGACTGGCCATGCAAGAATGTGTGGGAATGTTTGTGTAGCTGATGTTGTCATTACATATACAGGAATTACAGTAATAATGCGTTGTAAAGCCAAGTTGTATTTGGACAAGAATATGCAATGTCACGTTCATGTGATTGCCAGCTAGGTTTTAACCACGTCAAGCCCAGAGACTGAGAGCCACGGCATGTCTCCTTCGAGCGGCCTGGCTGTCAAACCATCCCTCTGTGACTTCACAGAAGACTGGGCTATTTCACAGCAGCTGCTTTTTAAGCTTTGAATGCTAACTTAGCATCAGTCGGTTTCTGCTTTGGAGAATGTGACTGGAATCTGAGAACAGCAGCGTCACCTGGTCCTAGACAAAGACAGGGGAGAGGTGTGATCCTGCGCTCTATTTCAGGCTACGTGGTTGACGACAACGATGATGTCATCGCTGTGTCCTGCCTAGCTAATAAGCCCAGCAAAGTCTATGGGAGAGTCATTTGAAACCCCCACATGTAACTTGTCACAACCTAAGTTCTCTTGAGTCAGTGTCCAGAGATCCTAGGACAGCAGTGAGTATTGGAAGGAGAACGGTGTAATTCATAACTGACATTCTCCAAAATAACATCACTGCTATTTGATGCAGGACTGACCATAGTTTGGCAGGATATCATCAACTACCTGAATGAAACCTAAAATACAAATACAGTACTACACGATGTCATGAATTATCAGTCATGTCTTATAGAAATGTATTGAGGCTCTCAATGGTTTGAAATGTCTCCATTTTTATATGTGGAACTCTAATATATAATTGGGACAATTGTTATATAATGACTGGGCCATTGTGGAGCTGGTGAGAATTCAGATCTTAGAGCAGCTTTGCTTCCAGCTAGATACATTATTATTCAGCAATCTAGCAGGACATGAACACAGCTAATATGAAGCATTACACATGAAGAACACGAGTCACCCTGCTGTAAACTAGAAGTTTGACTGCTTCTCTGTCTGTACGAGCTAAGTGTAAGTAAATGTATGCATAGTTCATTACCAATAAGCCCCAGAGAAACAACATACTGGTTCAGGAGCACAACAATGACTCAAATGATAACGTAATACTAGTACATTCACACATTCACATTCAAATAATGAGTCTCCTAAAATGACAGTGTGCACTGGCAGAGCGGGTAAACACCTCCTCAGCAGGCATGAAGAAACAGAAGGCGAAAGCAAGGCAAGGCAAGGCAGATCAATCATGTGAGGATCATCTGTCTGTGTTGTCTGCTGCGCTCCTTGCCCTCCATGTCACCCCTTGTTCTGTTCAGCAGCAGAAACGACCACTGTTCTGGTGCAGCATGCCTGTTCCACGGGAGATTGCATCCTCGCTACTGTGGTTGGAGAAATTGGACTCTCCATCCAGTCCATTTCCAGATTAATGGGTTTGAACAGGGGGATGAAAGGATGGAGGGAATTAAGGAAAGAAAACAGTTCCTTGGAAATTCCATTTTGGAAACTAAAAAAAACATGGAAAATATGCCAGAAGCAATTTGAAGGTGGAGATGAGACTGGTTGTTTGCACTTTCCTCTCAAAGTCTTGTGGGGCCACCCCCACAGTCATGGTCCTATCCTATCATACTCTCACGGGACAGAAACAGAACACTTGATTAGATTCACTGTTTCTGTCACCCATCCCCCTATTCTAAGACACTCACGTGTAGGGCAAGAGGGGGCTTGCTGCTCATGTTTAATGTATTTGGACTCTCCAGATTTATGTTGCTGTAGGAAAAGGTAGAAATCCACTAGACATGAAATAATTTTACACATGAGGTATGTACATTTGCAACCGCGAGCGTTTGAAGCATTTTCTAATTGCATTGGCTACTCACTGATATGGATTCGTTTTTGGACCTCGGGCATCCTGCACGCAATTTGAAAAAGTACGGCAGGAACTGGGGGGGGGAAGCGTCGTCACAGGAGTAGGCTACCTTTTTGAAGTGGGCGTGCACGAAGAGATATAGGACAGGACAGGACTTGGAATTGTATTTCAGCCAGGTTGTCGATGCGACGGGGAGGGATGCTCATACGAGTACGGGACATTTGTGATCTTGACATTTCAACAGTGCAACTGTTTGTTTTTTGCTCGTGTAAAAGGCGCATATTGTAAATATAATATTTGATCATGAAATATAGTTTTTTGTAATGTTACTTTGTTCGAGCAATCATAGAATGTAGTCTATTTTGGTCAAAATGAGCTGATGGATTTATCCTTTAAATATGCGTAGGCCTACGGAGCAATATTTTCATGAATAGGTTTTTACTTTTAGGTATTTATTAGTCTATATGATCCTGTTACATACATAGACGCGAATTTGAGTGCCTGAATGTGTACTTTAACTAACCTAACTTTCAAATAAACTTCAGTGAATTTAGGTTTCTTCAGAAATAGGTTAATTCAACATTTCCCAGACGCGGGGCGCTGAAGCTCTTTAAATTTTATTCCAACTGCTATTTTAAAACCTTGGCAAGCTACGATGGATACTGCCGGAGGAAAAGTGGCGACAACATCCCTAGTCGCTGGCAGCGGCAGCTTCAGCAGCGGAGGCACCGGTGGAAGCGCGAAAGCGCCCAAACATTTGTGGAGGCAGCAAAACCAGGCAGTGCTCTCTCCACTTCACCACGCGCTCGGGGTACGAAAGAATAACCGGGTCAGACAAAGAGGATTTTCGGACACAGAAAAATACCTAAGCCCCAGGACCATGGACCGGACTTACGCAGTTGACACTGGACACCGACCCGGCTTGAAGAAATCGCGAATGTCATGGCCATCCTCTTTCCAAGGACTTCGACGGTAAGGACATCATCATTTTGCATTCATGAGGACGGAAAGGGCGTACAACAAAGACTCAAAAGTGAAGTACACAGTAGAAGATGGTATGGTTGTGATAATTTATGTAAGGCTACATTTCTTCTACTTTTCGATACGTGTTGCATTTTATCGATCAGCAAAAACACACTTTGTGAACAATTTCAGACATTTGATATATATAAACAGGTGATTTTTAAAAAGAAATAAAAATAAATAATAATATGTTATACGTTCTTAGTTATGCCCTTAGACGAGGAGGCATTTATGAGTATCTTGTATATTTTAAGGTAATAAAAAAGGCGTTGACTGAATGTACAGAGGACTCATAAGCCAGCATGTACACAGCAGGAAAACGATTGAAAAAATATAATTCGATTATGAGTTTGATAATAATGTAGAGAGCGTGTCTGTGCCTTATGGAAGTATTTTAAAAGTGTATGGACTATGTGGTTTTCTATGTAGACAATCACATCACATTCTTGCTGGTGTTCTGGACAGTCCAGTCACACACGCACATGCATGGGCGCACACACGCGCACGCGTTTTTTTATTGGAGAAACTCACTCATTAGCTAAGTACCTCCCGCCAGCACCATGGGAGAGAAACCTTTTCCGTGGTGTATCTGGTTAAAGCAGTGTCTATGTAAGCTGGTCATCACAATCGTAGGTCAGAGGGCACACAATTGATCCTCAGTGTGGGCAAGATCTGGAGAAACCAGTACCGACGTACAACGTAATTACCCCTGTGACATACACTATATTGACTAAAAAGCGTCTATTTAAGCACTTAAATATAGCCTACATGTACATTTGGAGCACATGATGATCATGCCTTAATAGGTTACAACCCTATGTCACGATTGCACTGTGTGTTCCATGTAATACTCAGACAAAGGATTGTACAGTCAGTCACAGGAAAGTTACCTTGGATACAAGTATGCTGACATGTATGATTATTATCCTCATTATATAGGCTACCCACACTTCTCGACATTCAGACCCACAGTCTGGGTTATTTTCTGCTCTAATTACTTGCTTGTGGAGCAAAGTAAGAAAGTAATGTAATATATGAGAAGGTCACCTCAGATTCCTGTCTGAAGTGCTGGGGCCTGGAGCTAGCAGCAGTTACAGCTGGGGCCTGGAGCTAGCAGCAGTTACAGCATTGGGTTATTATTTCGCCGGCCTGGTGTTTGGTCTGGGTATGACTGACACTTACCTTCGGGACAAGTTGTGCCTCTCAGCTCGGCTGGACCCGAAAATGAACTACAGATTGTGCCTGTGTCTGCAGGGAAGAGAGAGAGAGCGAGAGTGCTATAGAGAGAGAGAGAGACAGAGAGAGAGAGAGAGAGAGAGAGAGAGCGAGAGAGAGAGAGTGTGAGAGAGGGAGAGAAAAAGAAAAGCTTTTTCTTAGTTTTGCTAAAAAAAAAGCCTTTATTGACATCGCACAGATGCCAGGATAAACAGTTCAGTGCTGAAACTGTTTTGAACTTGTTTTCTTCGTACTCAGTCTGAAAGCTCTAGGAATGAGTCTTTGTTTAGATGCAAGCCACAGAGACTCACAACAAAGACCATACCCTCAATAAACAGCTAGTTAAAGCCTGTTCAGAGAGACACGCCTCCTTTCTCTGACCTGGGTGTCCTGCCTGTGTCAGGATTAAAGCTACTGGATGGCTAACAGGCTGGTGGAGCTCAATGCCTCATGTGCCACATTTTGAACACACCCAGCCTGAACACGAATCAAGGCTAGGTTCTGTCTCTGTCTCTCTGCGTGCCCGCCCAACAGACACCATCCCAGAGGCCTTAAAACGGATTCTTCTCAATGGGTAAAATGTCTGCAATTATGATTTAGTTTTATGAGACTTCCACACCATCCATAAAGGGCAAAGGGCATAGTCGGAGAGTACATTGTGTTTCTGCCAATTGCCAATTTTAAGTGACGATTCCATGTAATTCGTGCTTTAAGGGCAAGAAAGAACACCGGCTCACATGCTCTCGTATTCTCAGCCTCCTATGTTGCTGCGTAGCAGGGTTCGATATTAGGTTTGAGATGCTACCCTTTGGCGATATCATTAGATCCCAGGTGCCTTGGTGTGTGAGCGGGCATCGCCACTGAACATAAGGCTTCGTCTGCAAGACAGTCTTAGTCACACAGTCGGAGCTGTACTTGCTACAGCCCGTCCATCCTGACAGGGAGAGTTACAGATGCACAGAAGGACTAAGATGTGAGACTGACCATCGAAAGCAATCGAACATGACAGGGATGTTAAATTGCGTAGGATATCATTTGTACCATTAACTCAGGTGTTCAGGCAACCATGGCAAACACTGAGCCTGTCATCGTTTGGTTGGTCGGTTGTTGTTTTTTGGTTTGATAAATGCACCTGCTTGTATCCTGTCTTCGAGTATGGGGCAAACCTAATCACAAAGCAATAAAAAGATGAAGCTTGAGGAACAGATGGTCACGGTCCTAATTGCAAAATAATGCCTGTATGGTAAAACAGGCTGTTTATAGCCATTTCTACTCTCGCTGTCTTCACCTGCATTGAGGATGCCAAAGGAAATCTAATCAGCAGCAGTCCTTGACATATCTTCTTGTGTGGAGAGCTGCCTGTGTCTAGTCTCTTGTGAGCAGATGGCCATCAACTTAAATCAAGCCTGGTACTATACAGTATTAATGGCTGCTTTGATGCACAATATTCGATAGGCTTGTGTTGTATTTTCATCTTCAGCAAATGAGTATGTGGCAAGTTGGACAGCACACATGGAGTTTGACTCGTTTATTTTTTGCTCTTTTGATCTCTGAATCACAACAGATGACTTTCCAGAGAGGTTTTCCTCCATGCCTACATGGTTTTGACACTTCCCCTTCTCTTACGGGATAATGATGACGTTTCTTCGCCTCACAACGGGGGGATTCTTCCATTGTATGTCTAAATATTAAGCATTTTGTCAGTTAATACAAACGACTGATTTCAATGAATCTTACAGATTACCAGAACCCTGCTCAAAGGCTTATCTTTGCTTTTTTTTGCAAGTTGTTATTTGTGATATTATGTGTATGTGTATGGTTGTGTTTGTTGGTGTCTGTGTATGTTTTTGTCCATCAGGAATAGTGGAGAGCGTTTGGATTTAGAACAGGAAGCAGAGGCATGTTTATGAGCACTAGTATTTCACTTGATACTCCTTTCACAGCTGCGTATGGCTAAAACACAGACGGTCTGTTGGTCCAGCATGCTTTTAGTGCTACCTGAACTCAACAGTGGGCAAAATGGGTCTAGCTTTACTGTAAGTTTAGTATGCATCTGGCTGGGCTTCAACCTGAATGGTTCTTGGTGTGAAAACCGATGATGTGAAATTTGATGTGAACCCTTTATAGGTTGACGGTGAGAGGATGGAAGTGCTCAATGGTTTTTAAGACATTCTAGATGTTTCTAGATGGAAGCAGAAACACACAGACAGAAAGCAACAACAGAAAAGGTTTTGGGCTCCAGAACGACCGTGTGCTGAGGATGTGTTGTTGTCATGCTCAGTGTTTTTCATCCTTGGTCCATCAAAGTGGTTGAAATATGACCCAGAAGCCATAGAGAGAGGAGCAGAAATCCATATCCACTTGACATCCAGTCACAATCCATTTGTAGGTTCGATACCAGTTTACAAGTACAACTTTTGATTGGACACATGTCCGCAGAATGTTGTCTGACTTGATCTACTCCGAATCCTCTAATGGTCTGGTCGCTTCTTCTGTGATCTTTTTCACAGGTTAGGCTCTCAGGTGGCTGTATGGACTTGTAATGCATACAAATCTGACTGAAAGTTCAATGTGAATGTATACTTGAAGTTAGGCACTTCTGAAAGTCTGGAGATCTAAATTAGATTAGACCCGGTATAACAACCTCTTTTCTTGGATAATCCTCATTCCAAGGACCATTCTATCAATGACTTGCTTCATCTGTGGCAAGGAAAAAGTCTTCTGGATACTGTAGACAGGCCAACACACCATTAAAACGTATGTACGTACATTCGCAAACGTAGCGTTATTAGCGCCATGGCCAACCCGCAGATTGCGCACGCTTTGAAACTTCAGTTTACGGCAAAAATCCTTTGCCCTATGTCTTACGTCTTGCTCGGGTTACGGCTGCTATTTCACCAGGAGGCATATGCGCATCCTGTGTCCTCCCATACATAATTAGACGCACTTTGCGCATCCCATCATTTCCCCTGACTCTCCCGTGAATGCATATGCATGACACTGAAAAGCGCAATTTGCCATTTTCAGTTCCCGCGACAGGCAGTCTGCGCTTTTACCTCATTGCGGCATGATTGTACATACCTCGCCATGCTTTTACGCTCAAATTGCGAAACAAATACGCCTGAAGTGGGCGCAAAAGCGTTAGTACATGAGGCCCTATGTGTCTGTGTGCACTGGCTAACTGGTTGACCTGAGTAGAATTTTTGGATGATATCCACACTGGTTGAGAGAATGTTCTTCATGTTTGTCAGGCTGCTACATTTAACAGAGCGCCGAACAGCTGCTGTTCATCCTCAGGTGCTATGGAATTTACATGATCATGTACCATTATCTCCACCCTCATTCTCAAGTGGCTACTAGCTAGAAATGAACAGTGTCTTGTTTACTCTTTGCAAATTGTATGCAGGCTAATGAAGGCAATGGTAGCAAGTGTTTGTGCTGGTTCTGGTGTGGAGCTGTAGATAGTGAATTACAAGGACTGGACTGGAAGGAACAAGTTGAGGCAATCAATCTTCCACAAACGAACAACAATGTGCCATTTATCCTGGACCGTGTGTCCATGGCTAGACAAACTAAACGTTTTCCTGTGGGCATTTCTCCTCAACAGGATTCTCAATCCAGCGTCTTGTGTCAAGGCTTGAGTTGTGAATAGCCCGGACATAGGAAATTAATGAGTCACTGTGTATGAAACTCTCAGAGTACCTCACTGGGGCTGTACTAGGAATTCCTTGTTCTACTCAAAACCCTGGAGAACCTGCGTTTCCACCAGGACACAATCTGTTCTTTTGCCGATAGAAAGTTGTACAAATGTGCTATTGGCACCCATTGAAATGGCAGAACAGCCAGGATGACTGAGATATAAAACATCAAAAATGAGGTCACTCCACATGGCTGGCTGTCGGCCATTGGCTCCAGCCCAGAATGGGAACCAGTGAGGGTCTTCTCATCCAGGCCCCTCACTACCAGCATGCCCATGGTCTTTCATATATCTCCCTGCCGCTCTGCGACTGGCTAATGAGACGCTTGAAGGCTGTTGTGAAGGACATCCGCTGTGTGAGGAGCTGACAGCCAAAGCCCTGGTGGCTGCTGGGACTGATACTGGGGAGGGCCCAGCTGATGGTTGGACACGCTCTACTGAACCCAGTTCAGCCTATGGGAGGTGGGGGGGTGGGGTAGGGGGTAGGGGACATGGGCTCTCAAGCTGGGCCGACTGCCGGTCCTGGGTCTGTTGTTAACTCAGCTGTTACCTTAGAGGCAGACCCACCATGAATAATGCATCCGTCTTGGCTGTTAAATACACATCTGGATGAAGGCATCAGATGAGAGCTATTAGAGGGAAGCTTGGACTGCTCCAGAGACCCATCTCTTTCTGTTCGTTAGTGGAGTGAGAGGAGGAGAGCTGGAAAGCAGCTATTAGCTGCAACCTGCTGGAAGCTACAACCATAAACAACTTGACAGCATGCTGCAGTAAAGCCCTGAGGGTACACTCAGGACTGAGGAACAGGGAGTTCTCATTGGAATGTGGCTTTAAGGGGATCTGCCTATCACCACAGTGTAGGTTTTGACATGTTGTGGACGACTCTTTTAAGGTTGTTGTTTTACTTTCTGTCTTCCCTTCGTATCATTTTGAGTTTTTTTGTGTCTTGTTTCCGTTTCCTGTCAGCTAGTTGTGCACTACCTTTTCTGTTTGGCAAAACACTAACACACACACACAAACATCCCCCTCTCCTCACACAAACATCCCCCTTTCCTCGCACAAACATCCCCCTCTCCTCGCACAAACATCCCCCTCTCCTCGCACACAAATACACCCTCCAATCACACATATGTGCATGTATGTATGTGCCTATGGATTCCTATATTCTTTGACACATATCTCTTGGCTGATATGCCTCCTAGACCCACATGTACTCTGCCAGCCTGTCAGCTTGTATTTTTAGACCTGCCACACACACACACACACACACACATACGCACATTTTGCGCATACTTTGCACACACACATTATCCCACACCCATCAGCAAATATGAAAGAAATCATGCAAGGTGAGCTACAGTACTCCAACCGCCTCACACAGATCTCCAGCTACGGTCTTTTCTACTGCAGTAGGCGGTACATTTACACATGCAAAATAACATTGTACATGGATTTGCTCAATTATTTTTATGTAATTTATATATATATACTGAATTATAGTCAAATCTATTCTCACTGAGTTTACGTACATTTGATTACACGGACTTGCCCAGTTAAGATTAAAGGGATTTCCATGCAAAAAATAACCTAGGTTTGGAATGAAAGAATGTATGTATTGTGCTTAGTTCATATACAGTATTATGCTGTGCTTGTGGCTAACTTGAAGGTATGTTTCTGTGTGCAGGTCTCCCCAGGGACAGATACAAAGAGAGCTGGGGTATAGGCAGGAATGCATAATTGATATGGAGGTCGACTTTATTGTAGTGGAGCATACCTAGACTGCACTAAAGGCAGACTTAACTAGAAGCTGCCTCTTTAGTTTTCCTCCCAGGTAGGCCTCTGCTGACACACTGTAAACATAGGATCTAGTTGTAGCCTGGGTTCATTACCATGAACCCTTAGGGAGTGCAAACCCAGGCTGCCTTTCATTTACATATTTATCAGACGCTCTTATCCAACCATTCATGTGTTGGTGGGAGATGGAGACACATTCCCTGGTCCAAATTGTTTCGAAATTGATGGGCTGTATAAATACATACATGACGTCTGTATCATGCAATCAGATGCGCATGGGGATTTTTTCTTAAATAATGCAATGGGTTATTAGCATATAAAGTTGGATCTTAAGTACTATCTATACCGTGCAACAGATTCAGAATGCATCATTGTGCATCTCGTAACACATACACAGACTTGGGGAGGTTGATGAATCATACGTTATTTAATGTCATCAGGACTGTGATGGCCTAATAAATCCGCTAAAGTCCATTTTCCAATTAGTGGGAGATAGATTTCATTGTGGAGACAGCGTCTTGATGGCTGCCATCTCGGCCTCATTAGGAGAGCACTCTGGCTAGGGGTGGCACTCATCGGGGTTACGTCAACATCAGAGGTCCGGCTGGGAAGCCTGTCCAAGTACGTTGGCACACGGGTATTACCTCAACGATGTTGTGGGTCTCCAAGATGGATATCCTAGAAGACCCCGGCCTTTCTCCACAGTTCATGGGGGCCTCCCCCCCCTTTTGCTGGGATTTGGAACGGTGCTAATAGCATGTGTGTGAGGGGTGTTAGGCAGGTTTTGAGTTGGGGCACTGGGCTGCTTACATGTTTACAGGCAGCGGGGGTGGATGGTGTGTCGGTATCAGCAGGAATCTGATACAGTGACAGTACGTCTCTGGAGTAGTGGAGGCTCATATGGTAGAGGCTTTTGGTTTATATTCTGGCTGAAAGAATTTGGTCTTAAAGACACCAAAACACAATCGAAGACACGTACTTTTCCTCTTAATTGTAGGATCGTGGTCCATCGAGATAGTTTGCGTTGCCGAACTTTGGTGATGTTGGTTGCGGAAATTCTGCCTTCTCTTGAATGTAATGGAACAAGATTAGGCAAGTCTTGTGATGCTCAAAGTGGCCCAAAAATGTTTTGACAAAACGTTTTCTTGACAAAAACTCAACAGCAATGTCTCTTTCCAGAAATCATGGGCCTGTTACTCCAGATAATCCACAGACTTTGTTGTGGGCAGTTTCATTTATGAACTATTTCAGCACGAGGAGATGAGATAGCTTCCTTCGGCATGCTGATAGGGTTCATCTCAATGCACTAATGCTCGTGTTGAACAACATGTGTAAACAGATCTGGTAATACTCTTTGTTTTAGAGCAGTTTCTCCTTCAGAGACATCTGTATCTAATCCCATGTTCAATGAGAATGTAATGAAATGCAAAATACCGTATTTCTTTGATTAAACGCCGCAGCGTTTATTACACAATGTCCATTTTTGGTGCAGCGTTTATTCGAGGGCGGCGTTTATTCGAGGGTGGCGTTTATTCGAGGGCGGTGTTTAATTAGTAAGAGAGATTTAGTGAATTGTAGCTGCAGTGCGGCCTTACGGTAGACAAACAAAGAATAGACAAGGGGGTCAAACACAAAGCCTTGTATAAAATTGAAGTCGCGCGTTTAGTCGGGAGTAGGCTACAAGTGCAGTATGAGTGCGGCAACTCCCTTTCTCATCGGTTATCAATTAGGTATGCGTGGGTAGTACTTAAACTGTCTCAAATACAAGTGTTCTTGTATCTGAAGCAGCATGCCGAGACGTTCTTACACTTCAGCTTTCAAACAGAAGGCTGTGCAGACAACACTCACCAGTAGCAACACATCTGTAGCACACAAACTTGGGGTTGACGAAAGGCGAATTCGCCAGTGGCGAATTACATTTTATATTGTACATTTGTGATTTACTTGTGTAATAAATACTGTGTTTTAATTTAACCAATTCAATTTAAAAAATCGGACTTTTTTGGTGCAACGTTTAATCGAGGGCGGCGTTTATTACACAATGTTCATTTTTGGTGCGGCGTTTATTTGAAGGTGGCGTTAAAAATTAAATCCCAGAGAAAACATACAAATACAATGTACAACAACTCCATGGACAAAAATGAACCCAAGGTTTCATTGAGATAATGGTGGTATCGAACCAAATACTCCTTCTGTGTGACTGGAATAGTAAACCGTGGCGTGCCTGTCTCTGGTTCCCTACACACATTCCTGGAAGGTCAGATCTCTTGTTTGGTAAGTAGTCGCCATGACTACATTAGGTGAAGGGGTTCCATTGATTACATTAGGGATGAAATCTCTGTGGGATGTTGTGTGAGCAGAGGGTGGAGTAAGAAAGGAGAGGCAGCGGAGGAGAGAGCGACACGCTGGGTGTTTTGGATAAGATGGATCCCATGATCTCCCGGGAACGTTCTAGATTGTAGGAACGCGGTCGACGCATAGGAACCAGGTTAATAGATCTCACATCCACTCTGGCTCAGTCCAAATCCTTCCACAATCTCACATTGTGGGTGAAGTCTCTGCTGTACGGGTCAGAAATAGAACATGGTACCAACTCACAAATCCTGTAAAAATATGAAGGCTTGTGAATTGGGAGCTACTTATGTCTACTTCCAAGTCAAATTTTTTCTAGAAGTGTTCCCTCCTTGTTGAAAGCTTAATTGATGGTGTCCTTGCCAGAAAGTCGTAACCTTTTGCAAATGGATCATTTCATAAGTGAGGCCCTGCCCTCATCTCTACTTCTGCCCAGTCAGCAGATATGGATACAGGTCAGGGGAGCTGGATCTGGGCTTATGCTTCAGGTATATCTGAAATGTTCAGAGAAATCTGGTTATGTTGCGAATGACTGAATCTAGTTTAGTCTCTGTGCGAAACTGTGTCAGACAAGAATTGGGGACGTCTCTCTCGAGTCTGTCTTTCTTCCCCCTCTGGATGGATGCTAGAAGCGAGGAGCTAACTGGGTTGTATCTATAGACAACAAAAGAACCTCTCTCTCTCTCCACCTTCTAATTCTCCCCCCTCCTTACTTTCTACTATCTCTCTCCCCACGTCTGCTATTTCAAAACACCTTCACATCCCAGTTCCAGCCCCCTTCCATTATTATATATATCTTTTCTTTCTTCCTTTCTCTTCATTCATCCATGGTTCTTTCTTTCTTGGCTTCACTTCTTGCATCTCTCTGTCCCTCTCTCTCCTTTTCTCTCCCTATCTCTCTCTCTCTCTCTTTGTCTCTTAGATATGAGCACACGTGCAGGATCGCAGCAGAAGGAAGGATTGTGTGTCAGATAGCTCTTGTCGTCTTCTATGTATCAGAGCTGTAGAGGAGATCCGTGTGTGTGTGTGTGTGTGGTGGTGTGTGTGTGTGTGTGTGTGTGTTGCCTGTACTGTATGTGTGTTTGGGGTGTGTCTGAGCTTCTTGAATTAGATGAGCTCTTCTGAGCAAAGGCATGACATGTTCCTAGTCTCTCCCTCATATTGTGCCCTACGGACATGACTTTGTGACCACACACCACCGCGAGTGCAGCCTAGTATTCCCACACACAATCAAAACCATTACTAAAGCCTCGCTCCTTCCCCCATGAATACACACAGTAGTCTCAGCAGTGCTCTGTGGCTCTCTGAAAGCTCGTAAATGTATGCATTTCCAAATACAAATGTTTAACTGTGGACGACGCTGTCAGGAAGAGTAGTGGAACAAAGCAGTCCAATTTACTTCCCATTAATGGGATGAGAAGTCACCAATCAAATTTAATGACGGTAAACTGATTTCATAATCAACAGATCAGTGAAGCATTGCGTCGTGTTGCTGTTGCTTCTCTGCAATTAAACTCTCCAAGTCTTTTTTTCTTCTTATATTTTCAGAGACTGTATTGAGCTCAGATGAAAAATCTGTTTAATAAACAGCTATTTCTCGCCTTTATGGGCAACACGTTAGTTTGAAATAGACTCTTTAGATTTGATGCCAGTCATCAAACTGTCTCAGGTGTGGAAGACAAAATCTCACGCTGCTGCAAGAAGCCGTCTTGCTTACCTCATCCAGGAAGTGTCTGTGTCTCACCAACCGTGATTGGCTCCCTGTGGGGAGAGGAAGCACAGATGCATCCTGAGAGTCACATACAGGCATCAAAGTGTCATAAACGTGGCAAGGGAGGCTTGAGCTCGGACAACAAGCTGGGAGCTGTCATCTGAGGGATCGAGGCAGGAGGACTGACTGGAAGATAATGCCATGATGAAAATGGAAGTTTGTCCCTTCTCCCTCCCCATACTTCATAAGAAAGGGATTTAGGTTTTGTCTGGGGCATGGAGGATCAAGACAGTTTGATATCTCTGGGTTTAATATGGGGATGTGTTTCACGTCGTGGGATGTCTGTGTGTGTGTGTGGTTTTGGGTGTGTTGTGTCTGAGGATGACTCAAACCGCAGGATACTAATACCTTTATGAAGAAAAGTATCTCAAAGTCTTTCATGAAATGTCAGCAGAAACTTTTACCAGCAAAGTGTAAAGTATGTTTTTGCCTTCAAGCGAATGTGCCCCAATGGTTTCCCACAGAGAGCCTATAGTGATAACTGATTGGAGATCATCAATGACAGGTTTTTAATCCTTAATCCTTGTTGGAGTTAATCTTGAGTGATGCTTGAGATTGATGTGTATTCTGTTGGTGTGTTTGTAACTATAGTCTCTGGGAGTATTGTCACATCCATCTGGTTTAAGTAGTGCTGATGTTTGTGATTGTGTGTTTGGTATTATTTGTGTAGGGGCTGGAAAGGCAGGGTGGTAGGAGTGTGTATGATGTGTGTTGTGTGTTGGTATTTAAATCTGTGTTTGTATATCTGGGTGTAAGTATGTGTGTCTAGGGTGTGGATGTGTGTGTGTGGGTCGTGGTCTTGGTCTTGCTATAGCATTGCACTGCTTCAAAATAAGTTGACCAATTAGGAGGCTAGTAAGAATTTCTGTTGGTCTGGGGACCCTGAGGTGCTGTTTGGATGAAGACCTGAGAGACTACCTAGAAGACTCTGTCCCGTTCCCTTACTGCTCCCATCGTGTCCTCTTTTCCAAGACTCTTCCTCACCTCCCTCCCTCCCCTTGCTCTCCTGCTCTCCTCACCTCTCTGAAACGGCCAAGGAACAGAACAGGTCTCAGAACAGAAGGATCTGCCGCGTTGACATTTAAATCATGTCGTTTACCACTGCTTCACAGCAGGACAAGGTTGATGACAGGACCAGTGGACTCTGTGTGGACCCCCCGCGGTGCTGTGTCTCTGCTGCTGCTTCTACTGACGCACTTTCTGCTGTTGTCGTTTGATCCTATCGATGCTGGAGTCGTTTGTGTTGTGTGGCTGGGACCGTCCTGGGGGGTATTCCAGAGAGCAGGTTACGCAACATAACCGCGTAAATTAACCCACCAGCTGATTCACAAGGTTGCAGCAACCTACTGGCAATGTTGCTACAACGCTGGGTGTCAGCTGGGGAGTTCACTTACCCGGGTATGTCACATGACCTGCTTTCTGGAATACCCCCCTGTACACCAGCGTGCTAGAACCTTCACCTCAACCTTCCACATGTGAGATGGCTGTTAAACGTTAGCCCTGACCATCACCTTCTAAGATGGCTGCCAAAGGATAACACTGAACACTTTAGGATAATAATATTATAATAATAATAATTCATTTTATTTGTAACGCGCTCTTCATTCATAAGAATCTCAGAGTGCCAGTGAGGATGGCTTCTTGGTGTTGTTATTTGAGGTAGAAGTGGAGTTTCTGTTGTGAGGAAAAAGATGAAAAACGTAGGCAGAGCATGTAGCACAACGAACACAGAAGAATACATCATAATGCAGTGGTAATGTACTACTGCTTTGACCACTACTTCTACAATGCACACAAAGACACTCACAAACCATGCGAGCCGAACACACACACACACACACACACACACACACACGCACACACTTACACAAACACATGCAGTCTGTAATGGAAAGGTACTGATACATGAAAGTGGGCTTTTTCCCCTCCCCCAGCTGTACGCATGCTAACCAATTAGATGTGCTATTCACATACTTGGATTGCTAGTGACAGCAAGATCTGACTGTGGCCTTTATCACACTGCCTTGTGGAAGTTCCTTCGGTTTGCCTGTTTTCACGCTCCTAAGAATGCAAACATGGTAGATACATCCAGTTTATACTGCACAAGTACACACACGGCATCTACCAAACCACACCTTGAGCACAGTGGTCTGCTGCAGCTAGCTAGCTGTCTGCATGACACACAGAGTGGGGTTCCACACACGTCCTCTGCCGGCTCGACAAGAGCCGTTAAACACCAACCCCCGGAGGATTCATCTCCACACAACTGCATGCGGCACATCAAGGGGTGCAAAGGTTGTGTGTGTGCACCTGAGTGTGTTGTGTATGTTTGTTTTTGTCCTCATACAAATGTCAGTGGCTTTGCACGGAGAGATTTGTGGTTCCCGTGTGTCCATGCGTGCTGCCACCTTTATTTAAAGGTGTGTGTGTGTGTGTGTGTGTTCACAAGCTCTTGCTGGCACTGGCTTCCTGGCAACAGAAGGGGAGATGTCTACCAGGCAGGCTCTGCGCGGGCCCCTCACTGTTCTCTCTGCAGTCAGTCTGGCCTCCAGAGCAGACCTCAGTCTGGGAATCAAATATCAAATATACTGAAAAAATTCAGTCAGCTGGATGGACTCTGAGTTAAATGTAGCACGGTGCAGACATGAGTACATTACGTGAAAATATGATCACGCTCGGGGATACATGACTTCACGGACATTCACTAACTCGAGCACAAACATATCACACAAAGCCATACACACACAGACGCACACACACATAGACACAAACACACACGTGGTAGGGAGGAGCAGAGGGAGAGGTTGGGGGGGGGTTTGAAGTGTTAGGACTGCTTAAAGCTTGATAGCTTCTTAGTGGAGAGATGAAAGAGGAGCTCATAGTGACTCTTAAATATCAGGAAGTCAGAGAGAGACAGCATGAGGAGGGGGGAGGAAGACCCTGTGAGATCTGGGCTTTCCCAGACCCGCACGCATACGCACACACACTAATACACACACATACACATGCCTACACACCCCTACATGCACGTAAACACACAGACATGCACACGCACACACACCCCTACACGCACATAAACACACACACACATACTCACCCACACAGTACGTGTGCACTCACACATACACTGGCACACACACCCACAGTCAGTTCTTCAGTAACCGTCAAAGGAATAGGGACTTGAAATGTGGAGGGTCTGGTCGAGTTTACTTGAATAATGATTTAGTTCTCTGAGGGAGTTGTGTGACCTTTTTGATTCGACATCCCAACGTCTCTCTCTTTGACTGGGGAGCGGGGCTGCTTTTCACACTGTCTCACAAAGCTCAATCCCTTGAGAGAGGACCAGGTACGGTGTGTGTGTGTGTGTGTCAGAGAGAGAGAGAGAGAGAGCAAGAGAGAGAACATACAGTACAGCATGTATGAGGCTGTGCGAGAGCGATACAGACGTCCTTGAGGAAGTCCTTGGTCAGAACAGAGAGTGCCCTGATAGCGGTGGGGGGGGGCGGGGGATGGGGGATAGGAAGGATGACCCCTGCCATCAATCTTAGACAGGGTTCAGACCAGCCATGACTACTGGGGGGGGTGTGTGTGGGGTGTAGTGACAGCAGGGGGGAAGGGGGGGGGGATAGACGGGGGGTGAGCGCCAGAGGTGGAGATTCTTGAAGCTGGGATGGAGACAGATAGAACCGAGCAAAGGGAGCTGGGAATGGAGGGAGGCAGGGAGGCAGGGAGGCAGGGAGGCAGGGAGGCTGGGAGGCAGGGGTGAAGCATGGAGAAAGACAGCGCTGCAGGCGAAGGAGGGGGAGGGTGTCCTGGGAGAACTGAAGAGACATTTCATGGTATCCGTTAAAGATCACTGTTTAATGTCAAGGGCGTCGCCTTGTGTTAGTTTCCACCCAGTCAATATTCTGGCTGACGTTACAAAGTGCACGGTAAAACAGTGTTTTATGTTGTGTTTACAACTCTGTGTGTTCAGTTGATTTTGTGGAATCGTTTCGGGGGAAAATAAATGTGTCCTTGCTTTGTAATATCATAGCAATGGTATTTCTTGAATATTTGATTCACTTGAAAGCCTGTGAGGTGCAATAAATCACAAAATGTTCAACAAAGATCCAGACATGGCACTCCTCCTCCAATTAATTTGATTCATCTATCTGTTTACTGTCAGGGTGGCAAGCCCTTTGAAAACACTCAGTCTGACAAAACTGACAGCAGTTTCCATGTGGGGTCTGAAGCCTCTGAAGCATGTTGGGTCTGAAGCCTGTCTTCTTCTCTCTTAATGGATGGCCTCATGTTCACCCTAGGATAACACACGTTAACACACACCCACTTTAGAAGATACACACACACACAATGACAACAGTCGCTATGTGTATTTGTGTCTATGTATTTTGGGAATCACAGCCGAAACGTCCAACACCTCAACACATCTACGGTGCGTGTATTGTGTGTGTGTGTGTGAGTGTTCGCACATGTAGCATTTCAGTACTTTGCCTGAAACTACATTCCAGTGAGTTTGACCTGGCTGGAGAGAGACTCACAGACACTTGAGTAATGATTGGTCCTGATTGAGGGCTAGAGATGTAGGTGTCATCTGTGATGAGTCCATGATTGAAGCAGCGGTCAGTAGCTGTGGGAGCCTCTCCCAGGCACCCTGGGCCATTGATTAGACTCGAGTGGACCTCATAACTTCTATTAATAATGGAGAAGATAGTTTTGATTAAAGTTTGGTGTCTGGAGAGACACTGACAGTAAGAGATGATTATAGTATGAATATGGCTTCTAGTTCTCTGTATTCATGATTTCTCTTTTCTTCCCCTCTTCTGCCGCGGGCAACTGTGGACCGGTGTGAACCCCGACCTCCACCAGGTAAGAGCACATGACCTATCAGGCCCTATCAGACACTCGATGTAATATGACCATAAGTTGAAATGGTTTACTCTTAATAGTACTTGGGGCTACTTTCATTGGTTTGTGCTATGGTCACATTAGTTCAGGCTACCTGTCATGGGTTCATGCTAGGATTACTCTGATTGGTTCATGCGAAAGGGTTTGAACTCAGGTTGGGATTCCAGTAATTTTGCATATGAAAGTTTTTTTCGTATATATTTTGTCTCTGTGCACACATGGTTTGTGTGTGAGAGATTTGGTTTTAAATTAAAGGTTCCTTTTTGTTTCCACATCCCTTTGCTAACACTATTTTTATCATCATATATTCTAACAAGAATGGTTGAGTATTTCTATGCTTGAGACTTGAGACTCAGCTCTTTGCTGGAGTTTATGGCCACAAAGAGTTAGTGCTGATCTGACCTCAGTGTTAACCGTTATTATCTGTTGTGTGCGACCTGTATGTGAGAGTTGTGATAATAAAATGAAAGGTTCCTTTTTAAGAAAGGCATTATTTTCATCTCAATAAGTCTTAAGGGTCTGGCACAAAAATGCTTTAAAATCACACAGGTAATTGTGTAATATCATGCTATGCGTGAGATTTGCTGGGAGAATTCAAATAAAACCACCGTATTTAGGTCAGTTTGGTAAAGAGGGATGTCTTAAACAGGTTGTTTTTGGTGTCAGACTAGACATCAGAGTGTGACGTCGAGCTGATGGTGTGTTTGCTGGGAGGTTTCTCTGGCGAGCCCTGTTTTCACAGTCTGGAAAGGGGCTGTTGTGAGTGAGTGTGTGTGTGTGCGTTCTGAAATGCTAGGGTCCGTGCGTATGTGTTTGTACATCCTGTCTGTGCATGCCGACACCCATGCATTATTCAGTGTGGCTGGAGGTGTGATTCAATCTACAGCAAATGACAGGTCTTTTAGGAAGCTTCTCCTTGGCTCCGCGCTCATCTCTGTCAGGGCCACCAGCAGCTAGCAGCTAGCAGCTAGCGGCCTGGTTTGTCTCAGCTCGCTCGAAGACGGGAGTCTTTTGGCAACAGGGACCGTCTATCCTCATTGAGAACGTGGGTGTTTGAAGATGAGTAACATCTCATAAGGGTGGGGATGGAAGAAAATGGCGGCCTTCGTGTGCGACCTGTGGTGGACTCGTCTTATCAGCTTGTTGTTATCGGTGTCACGCATCCGTTCTGGTGGTGCTGGTTCTAGGGGCTTGATTCTGTGGCATGACTTGGTGGGTTAGTCCATTTGTGACTCATGACTCAAGGGTTTCCTCTATAGCTAGCCAATATTGTGCAACTTGAAATGCACCACAAGTTATGATTAAACCCAATTATTAGGACTGTGGCACTTCATCGGAAAAGTACTGATTCTGAGGTACTGCATCATACTACATTTCTGTACAGTTTGTTGGGTTCACTGGAAAAGAGTCATAACCAAAAGATTGGAAGATAACTAATAGGCTTAAAACCTTTATATATACAGCAGCATATTGTTTTCTCTTCATTTTCTCATTTTCACAACGTTCTACCTATTTGAACAGTTTTGTAGATTATAGGATGATACAAACAAACTATCCTGACCTGTGTGGTTAATTACACTGAAGTGGTGGCATGTGTGCTTGTGCAGATGTCTGGCGTGATGACGTTAGGGAGGTTAGGGAATGGTGCCAGAATAACAGGGAGGCCACGATTGGGAAAGTAGGAAACTGCAGGCAGCTCCCAATACACCAGTTAAACTGGGCCAAGTCTGAGAGAAGGGCAACCCCACCACCTGCTCAGAGAAGAGAAGGAGGAGAGATGGGGAGGGAGGGAGGGAGGGAAAGAGAGAGAGAAACAGATAAAGGATGGAGCCATGGATGAGGAGCGAGGGACTGGGAGGGAGGGAGAGAGTGAAGGATGTGACAAGATGAGATGTTTGACGTAAAGAGACACAGGTGGCACATGTGAGTGTATTGTCTTATGTTCTCATCCAGTCTGCCTGGGAAACCAGGGTTACTATGCACCTCTTTCATGAATCACATGACCTGAATCCTCATCAACAAACATCCCTAACCTCTGGAGTACCTTACCCTGCATACTTCCAAAATAAACACACTGAGACACACACACACGGGCGCTGTCACACACACTTACACACACGCTTGTCGGTGCTCGTGCACAAACACTGCGCTCACACATACACACACACTGAGGGCCAAGGTTGAGTGACCATCCTGAGGGCCACCCAAAGTCATGTTTACCACCCGAATCCCGTAAAGTTATTTCTGGACTCCCTCCCTCTCTTGCCTTCCCTCCCTCCCTCCCTTCCTTTCCTCATTTCTCCTCGGCGCTTCCTTCTCTCCTCCTCCCTCTGGTCACTTTTAGTCATCCACTTTCATTTACTGCCACTCCGCCTCACTTAGAGCCAGCTCTCCTCTTTGTCTTGGCGAGCTGCTTCCTCCCGTCCTCCCGCGTCCCCCTCCTCCTCCTGCCGTCCCTCTCCATTTCTTTTAATCATGCTTGCCTATGTGCCAGGGAACGGGGGTGATAAATGAAATATAATGTCCTCTGTCAAGGGTGCCTGTCGGAAATAAACACATCGCACGCACATACACACAAACTGTACACACAAAGGCTGACGCGCACCCTTATTGGACTGATAGTACCGTACAGGGCCCCCACACACATGCACAAATAACACACAGACATACTCCTGGATTCATCTCAGTTTTCGCTACTGCTCATGCACTAGTGCTCTTTCAACACTTTCTGTATATTTTTGATGTTGGGAGAGACAGGCAAAACACTATCCCCTCGCACATAAATATTTTAAACTCTGTAACCTTTTTCTGTGTGTTCTAGAATTCACAACCCTGCGGTTTGTTCCAAAACAGTTTGTTCCTTTTTCCTTTTATATGAGTGGACTCTCGTTTGCTGACAAGCGCTCTCATTTTATCTAAGGCCTGTGAGTCACCTGAGGAGAAACAACCTTAAACGTGAAACTATAAAAGGAAAGAAAATGTGATGATCAACACCCCGTTGTTCCAGTGTGATGAAGCTAAAAGCCTGCCTGCCTGTATGCATCAATTTTTCTACCTTATTGACCTGTTTCTTACTGACTGTTTTTGACTTGTTATTTGTTTGTCATGTTATTCTTTGTACCGTCTGTCTTTGTTGTAAATTGTCTTGCTGCCGGTTGGAAATGGTTGTCTGTCTCTTGTCTTTGTGTTACCTTGCTGTCTCTCTGTCTGGCTACCTGTTAGTGTGGCTGTTTGTCGGCTTGGTGTTTGTGGGTTTGCTGTCTGCTGGCTGCATACAGTTAGCCTAGCTGTCTGCTGGCATAGACAGTTAGCCTAGCTGTCTGCTGGCATAGACAGTTAGCCTAGCTGTCAGTCTGCTGGCATATACAGTTAGCCTAGCTGTCTGCTGGTATAGACAGTTAGCCTAGCTGTATGCTGGTATAGACAGTTAGCCTAGCTGTCTGCTGGCATAAACAGTTAGCCTAGCTATCTGCTGAGCTGCTATCTCATTATGTGGTATTCTCTCACTCTTGCTCTACCCTCTGGATACTCAAAACCTTCTTTGACTTTAACCAGGTCATCTTTGCCATTTGATAATTAATTTAGCTCTGACACACCCACACCATATGAGGAGGTTTTTCAAAATGTTTCCTCTCCTCCTCCTGTCTTTTACTGTTGATCATCCGTTTCCAACCAAACACTGCCCTCTATTGGTTCTGAGACAGTGGTTTAGCTTCAGGCTTTGAGATGAGTAAATCAGAGGTTGTGTTATTATTATTATTATTATCTGTGTGATTATATTTCTGCTTGTAACAGAAATGATCTTCATTACGCTATGTGGGATTTTCAGAGTTGTTTTCAGAGTTTCTCAGTGGCATTATTGAACTTCCTCCCTCCACTTGAGGGAGACAAAGTCTTAATTTTTCACAGTTCAAATTTCTGTTACACATGGCACATCAACTTGGATGTATCCTCATATTTCCTTTGCAACTCATACTAAGTATGAGTTGCTTTTGTGTACTGAGTACTATATATATTCTACTATATATATGGTAACAAATAAATTGTAAAAAGACACACTGTGTTAAGTTATGTGGCAAGTAGCCGTGTAATAAGCGGGATAATGTATAGAACGCCGGTCATTATCGGGAAAATAAGCCCCTTCAGTTCCGCCCTGTCGGGGCTTATTTTCCCGATAATGACCGGCGTTCTATACATTATCCCTTACTTATTTGGTTTGTCTGTGTTAATTAAATAAGTAAACAATGTTTTTGTTATGTCTGAACTACCAGTTCTAGATGGTAGGCTTGTTTACCATGACATCTGTATAGATCAGACTCATCTGCAGATGAACGCTGAATACCTTTCCAAAGACGGCTGACTGACGTAGATAATACTATCCATTGCAAATAGAGTCCTAAATCGCACCCAAACTGTATGATCTTTATCCATAATGACGAGCTCAAGAGGAGAGTGTTCCAGGAGTGATCTCATGTCGAAATCCAATCAAATTGTCTGCAGGGTGTCTAGCCAACCAACTGAGTGGATGGTGTTCTAGATTCAACGGGATTATGGGAGACCCCATTTCAGCGCTCATCTTGAAAATGCTTGTGTGATTAAGGTGATTTCACTTTGATTCTTGGAAGAGCAAACTCTGACATGATTTGATATGCATGGACTATGTCATGGGGAGAAAACCCTTTTGACCCTTTAGCTGTTATCATACCTAGTGCATTACACGTGTGTGTGTGTACTGTAGGTGTTTTATGTGGAAAACGCCTACCATTCCCTGCAGTATATCTCTTATCACCTTAGACTGTTCCCTTCACATATTTACTTGCCTCCCTCCATCCAAGTTGCCCATGGTAACCAGGGTGGAATGCATACAGATGTCATGAAGTCAGTCAGGGGGATGTCTAGCTGTGGGAGAGAGAGAAGAGAGAGAGAGAGAGAGAGTGAGTTTCAGTAAGTAGATGTTACTGGCCAGTACATATATGGCTATGAAGATGATGAGAATAATGGTGATAAAGGTGATGAGGAGGATAATGGCGTTGAGGAGGATAATGGTGATGAGGATAGTGGTGATGAGAATACGGTGATGAGGAGGATAATGGTTATGAGGAGGATAATGGTGACGAAGATGTTGAGGACAATGGTGATGAGGAGAGAGAGAATGAGAGAGAGAGAGAGATGGTTTCAGTAATGTAATATTACTGGTCAGTACATATGGCTATGAAGATAATGAGGATGAGGAGGATAATGGTGATAATGGTGATGAGAGGATAATGGTGATTAGGATAATGGTGATGAGGGTAATGGTGATAATGAGGATAATGGTGATGAGGAGGATAATGGTGATGAGGAGGATAATGGTGATGAGGATAGTGGTGATGAGAATACGGTGATGAGGAGGATAATGGTTATGAGGAGGATAATGGTGACGAATATGTTGAGGACAATGGTGATGAGTAGAGAGAGAATGAGAGAGAGAGAGAGAGAGAGGGTTTCAGTAATGTAATGTTACTGGCCAGTACATATGGCTATGAAGATAATGAGGATGAGGAGGATAATGGTGATAATGGTGATGAGGAGGATAATGGTGATGAGGATAATGGTGATGAGGGTAATGGTGATGATGAGAATAATGGTGTTGAGGATAATGCTGATGAGGATAATGGTGATGATGAGGATAATGGTGATAATGAGGATAATGGTAATAATGAGGATAATGGCGATGAGGAGGATAATGGCGATGAGGAGGATAATGGTGATGAGGATAGTGGTGATATTGGTGATGATGAGGATGATGAGGATAATGGTGATAATGAGGATAATGGTGATGAGGAGGATAATGGCGATGAGGAGGATAATGGTGATGAGGATATGGTGATCTTGGTGATGATGAGGATGATGAGGCTAATGGTGATATGAGGATAATGGTGATATTGGTACTGAGGAGGATACTGGCGATGAGGAGGATAATGGTGATGAGGATCGGTGATGCGGAGGATATGGTGATGAGGTGGATAATGATGATGAGGATACGGTGATGAGGAGGATAATGGTGATGAGGTGGATAATGGTGATGAAGATGATGAGGATATCTATGATGATGTGTATGATCATGGTAAGTTTGTGATGATGCAAATCAATGTGGGGAGAGTAGCAATAAGTAAGCATTTCAGTATTTACAACCCTCCTCCAAACCTGACTTTCATGTGCACTTTCAATTTGAATTTTAAATTGTTATGTCTGGCCTCTCTTATTCAGACACAGGGCCCTATTTTGACAATCTGAAACGCAAGTATCAAAACGCAAAGCACAAGTAAATTTGTGGGCAGCATGGGCCAAGCTTGCGCCCTTAAAATAGCATCTGAATAATGCGCCATCAACCACTTTCCTGGTCAGTGGCGGAATTGTTTTTCGGACACTGCAAAATAGCACCAGGGAATGTTTGCGCCGGAACACGCCTCCTTTTTCGCTGAACCGCCCCCGGAAGCGCAAGGTCAATCCGACGTGCGTCTGTGGAGGGAAAAGTCCGCTTTGCGTCGAGTGCAAACTACGAATGATACTTGTGTCGCTGGCAAAGTCAATTGCGCTGGGTGCAAGATAGGGCCCACAATCTAATATCCTGTTCATCTAAGCTGAGTAATGTGTGTTCAACAGTTACTGTGCTGTTGTCCCTGTCTTTAAAATGAAAGGTATTTTCTCACCTCTCGTCAAACATTGTGATTATGACATCCGTAATAACTTCACCCACTCAGCAACCTAGGAAAACTAAGCAAACTGACAATTAATCTCACTTTGTTACATTTTGATTAAAATACTTTGACTGTCTGCCCAGACTCAGCTCCAGAACAAATTAAATGGGGTTCACAAGGGGGGCATGCATTTACAAAGCATTTGTATGAGAGTCCAAATAAGACCTGACCTGCATATTCTGCAGGAAAGTGTAGCCGTCTTGATATTTAATTTATAGCCAATGCCAGTATTTTCTTATTTATACTTTAACAAAATAATTTTTTGAGGGGGCACAGCATTCCATTTAGGGGGGCATTGCCCCCCAATGCCCCCCCTTGTAGCCGACCCTGTGTTTGCCTAAGCTTGGGTTGTCGAGTGGAGGAAGTTAGTATTTGTTGCAATAGCCCATTCTGCCAGGCCAGAGCAACCAAGCTCAAATAAATCCTTAAGACGAATCCAAAAAGTAATATTGTAAATACATTTTTTGGCAATAGGTAAATGTCCGCAGTAGACTTCTGTCTGGATAGGAAGTGATAGCACGTGAACAATGGTAGTGGACTGTAAGAGTGGACTATAATCTGTAGGAGTGGACTGTAACTCTAGGAGTGGACTGTAGGAGCACATGTAAGGAGTGGACTGTAGGAGTACATGTGAGGAGTGGACTGTAGGAGTACATGTGAGGAGTGGACTGTAGGAGCACATGTGAGGAGTGGACTGTAGGAGTACGTGTGAGGAGTGGACTGTAGGAGCACGTGTGAGGAGTGGACTGTAGGAGCACATGTGAGGAGTGGACTGTAGGAGTACATGTGAGGAGTGGACTGTAGGAGCACATGTGAGGAGTGGACTGTAGGAGTACATGTGAGGAGTGGACTGTAGGAGTACATGTGAGGAGTGGACTGTAGGAGTACATGTGAGGAGTGGACTGTAGGAGTACATGTAAGGAGTGGACTGTAGGAGTACATGTGAGGAGTGGACTGTAGGAGTACATGTGAGGAGTGGACTGTAGGAGTACATGTGAGGAGTGGACTGTAGGAGCGTGGTCCTGTCTCTGTATCATAGATAAAAGAGACACATAATGGCTCTCATACACAAATGATAAGTTATGATAAACAAATGATTACCAGTTCCAGAGTAGATGTATGTATATATACTGTATATACACACACACACAAACACATGCACGCATGTATACACAAATGGTGTGCATTTATCTGTGTGATATCCACCCACACACGCTTTCGTTGCTCCTAGACTTGAATAAGTGACACACTGCATGTGGGATGGGTTAGAGGGGGTCTATTCTTAACTGTAAGTGCTATAGGCCTACTCAATGCTATGTACAAATGTAGCCTCATCGTTGTGTCTGAGTCATTATGCACTTTTCCCTCAGGATTAATAAAGTGCCTACCTATCTACCTTAAAATAGCATGACCGTTGCTTCAAAACAGACACTTAAAATCTCTACCCACCTAAAAAATATCATTGTCATAGAAGTCCTGTCTTTTTTTGTCAAACTCCTCTGCTTCTGTCTATTTCCGCCTGGGCCAATGTTGTGTAGGTGTACGTTTGTGTGTGTGTGTGTGTGTGGGGTGTATGCATGTGTTTGTGTTTGTATATACATTTATCTTTTTGTATGTGGACATGTGTGTGTGTTCCTCTCAGTAAATGCCAGTTCTGGCTGCTTCTCCAAGGTGGTACTGTAGTACCGGTATAGAGACAAGCTATTGAACAGTGTCTGGCTCTGCTCTGTCCAGTATGAGGTGTCTGATGAGGAAAGTGGTCAGACTTTTATCCCACCAGGCAGGTGGGATAGAGAGACTGAAATTAAGCATAGAACCTGTATGCTGTACTGATGTTTACTGCATATCCTGCACATAGAATCAGACAATGAGACTGGCAAGGATCCTACTCATTCCAATTTAAGCCGAGTATAAATCCAGTAGAACCATCCTACATATATCAAAACATTAAAGCTTATGACCAGATTTTCATCTGTTAGCACTAATAATCAAACTGTCATCTCCCCTGAAGGAGGAGAAAACGCTATTTTATTAGACTAATACAACTAGCTATCATCATTAAAGTTAAGGACAGCGTAAGAATATCGTCAAATGAATAAAGTGGCTTTTGTGTCTCTGAAACAGATTTGTTGATAAATCAAGCACATGGTGATCATGTGTATCGTAGATGTCATCGTTGTTTCTTTTCCCTGAATGTCAAATGGCAATGATTCTCAACACAGATAGACTATTTAGCTACACAGTCTGTATAGAGACTTTACAGTTCACTGTGCAGCTGAACTTGCTCCTTGTCAGATGGCTTGATGAAGTACGCTTGGAGCTGAAAGGGTTAATGATATTAAGCTGGTGTTATCTTGAGGAATGCAAAGCAGTGACATCACACACAGACACACACACACACACACACACATACATACATCCACACACACACACACACACACACACACACACACACACCCTCACACACACACACACACACGCTGGGGTGCGCCCGAGGCAGCTGACTGCCTCTGGGGATGACCTGTTTTCCAAATGAGCGTGGTTGGCTTTTAGCAGGCTGTAGGTTACTCAATAACTAATCTGCTCTCAGCGCTGTCTGCAGCGGGAGCGCAAACACACACTCGCTCACAGACACGTCGACACACACACACACACACGAGCAGGCGAGAGCACAACCATACATACTGCATGTGTGCGTGTGCTGTATATTCAGACTGTCACTGACTGTCTCTGCCTGTCAGCCCTCTCTCTCTCTCTTTCTCTCCCTCTTACTCATTGTCTCTTTCTCTCCCTCCGTCTCTCTCTCTCGCGCGCTCTCCAACTCTCTCTCTTTCTCCGTCTCTCTCTTTCACACACGCACACGCACACAGAAGACACACACATAGATGAGAATCGCCTCTCTCAGCTCTTTGCTCCTTCGTTCTTCTCCCCCGTTTTCATTCCGTATCGCACGCTCGTTCTCTCTCCTGTACCCTCCCTGCTCCGAGCGATTCTGATGCGTGTGCGTACGAGCCTGAAGGAGAGAGGTGTGCCGACACGGGGCTGCGCTGTGCGTCGGCTAGCGAAACAGCTGAGCTGGAGACGGCAGAGGAGGGCTAACATTAACACTCTGCTCGGCTTCGCAGGGCTGGACCAGGAGCACACAGGGAGGGTGCAGTCAAACAGGCAGGCAGGCAGGCAGGCAGACAGACGGACCGAGATGCAGGCATAGAGGCAGACAGGCAGCCACGCAGACAGACAGGCAGACAGACAGAGAGGCAGGCAGGTAGGTTTTGCAAGGTAGGTAGACAGGCTTTGCAAGGTACAGTCAAGGCAGGTGTGGCTGAATGAGCTACAGCAACAGGACTTTGCTTTACCTTGGATGAAGATGTGGTGAACCAGGGTGGAGTGGACCTCAGCGCTTGGACCAGGCGGCTAGACCTGCTCTGGCACACTGGGCTGGGCTGGGAGATTCAGATCACCCCCCCCCCACCACCCCCATCCTTTTCTCCAGCTCCCTCCCTTCTATCCCTCCCTCCGCTCTCACTCTGTCACCGCGACAACACTCACTTGTCTCTAGCAGAGGGAGAGAGCAGACCAGTGAGCGTGCATCCCACATTCCTCCATCCATCCATCCATCCATCGGCAGGATCCGCCGGAGACGACAAGTTCTCGCGAAACAAAAACGAGGACGAGTCTTTTTCGTCGCTTTTCCTCTTTGGCGCGGGTCGACGCGGACGCCGTCGTCATGGGCCGCTAGGAGAACGAGGGAGAACGAGGGAGAACAAGGTTTCCCTCCAAGCCGCCTCAGAGGATCGTGGACCTCGATACCTCGGCCGTGTTTAGTCGGTCGACTGCAAACGTTTGAACGGACGGCCTCCGACCGTCTGCAGGCGCCCGCCGGTCCCCCCTTCCGGCTCTCCGCTCTTCCGTCTGGACGGCGAGACGCCCTCCGCCGGTGCGGTGGTGCCCGCGGAGGTGCCCTCCGGCTCGGGCATGGCCCAGCAGCCTGGCGTGGGGGTGGCGGTGGCGGTGGCGGTGGGGGTGGGGGGTCCCCAGGACACCCTGGCCGTGCCCCCCATGCCCAAGCACGCGGGGCTGAACGAGGACCTGGTGAAGATCCTCCGGGAGAACCTGCTCCAGCCCGACAGGCCCCGGGGCCCGCGGCGCTCCCCGTCCTCCATCTCCCCCCGCCTCTCGCCCCGGAACTCCCCCCGACTGCTCCGGAGGATGATGCTCAACAACAACATCCACAAGCAGAGGAGGTTCACCGTGGCACACACTTGGTGAGGCGCGCGGGGGGGAGGCTGGAGGAGGTGGCGCTGTGTGTGTGTGTTGTGTGTGTGCGTTGTGTGTGTTGTGTGTGTGTGTGTTGTGTGTGTGTGTGAGACCATAGACAAGGAACATTGTGGGTCCCGCGTGTGGGGTTTGTGTGTGCCTGTGTGATTTGGGGTGGATAATCTGTTGTAGAGTCTATGCGGTCATCTATTGATGTTTGAATTATATCGATTGAATTTTAATGATCCTAGCATGCTGTCTGGCGTGAGTGTGTGTGTGTGTGTGTGTGTGTGTGTATTGATACGCTTTTGTCTGGCATTTGTAGTTGGTCAGTGGTTGACTGACCCTCAGTGTTGTTTCAGTAGTTGACAGTAATGAGGACCAAGATCAGTTGGAAATTATTTCTCACCTTGTCACCATAGGAACTGTTACCAGCCATGGATTTCCATGGTTGCTGTAACCCCCCACCCCTTGTCCATCTCCACTTCACTGTAGCTCTCGTTTTAGCATCTCTTTGATTATCCCTTTCTGTCTTTCTCTCTATATCTCTTGTTGACTATTGATCTCTCTATTTATCTCTATCTTATTCTTTCTCTTGTTACGTATATCCTTCACACTTCTCTCTCTCTCTCTGTTTTCTGATTGGAGGGTATTGCATTGAAAGCAATCTTCCACCGAGTGTTTTGAGGAATTGAATGTTAAACATGTGCCTACAGATATTGAGAGTCTGTTGTCACCCGCTTGTTGTAGTCATCAATATGTCTCCTCCTCTATTACCTGCTTGGTGTGCAGCTGCAATTGTTGAATAAATTACTCTCCTATCGCTGCCTGCCTCCCACGCCTTCTGCCATCCACCCCACCCCCCCTTTTTACCCTGCAGATAGCGTTCCCTCTTTCCTTCCCTCCTCTCGTTCTTTCCTTTCCTCCTCTCCTCCTCCTGTCCTCTTTCCTGCTCTCGCTCTCCCCATACCCCATTCCCATCTCCTCCCCATCCCCCCTTCCACTCCCTCTCCTCTCCTTTGTCGTCTCCTCCCTCCTCTTCAATCTATTTTTGTTCATTCCTGCATCTTTCTCTCCCCCTCCTCTTCTCCTCTCGCTCGCTATCTCTCTCCCTCTCCTCTTCTCCTCTCGCTTGCTCTCTCTCTCTCCCCCTTCTCTTCTCCTCTCGCTTGCTCTCTCTCTCTCCCCCTTCTCTTCTCCTCTCGCTCGCTTTCTCTCTCCCCCTTCTCTTCTCCTCTCGCTCGCTCTCTCTCTCCTCTTCTCCTCTCGCTCGCTATCTCTCTCCCTCTCCTCTTCTCCTCTCGCTCGCCCTCTCTCTCTTCCCTCCGGCAGTTCTGCAAAGGCCACCCTTTCGGCTGGTTTCTGATGTGATTTAAATCAAATTTCTTCTGATTGGAACACTAATCAAAGCTCCGTTGGTGTACCCCCAAATCAAGCCACTATTCCTTCTCTCATCCCCTCTTCCCTCTTTTCCTTCCGATTTCCTTACCCCCCCCCCACACACACATTTTTCATTTCTCCATCTAATTGTGCTCCAACCCCTCTTTCACTCTCCAACTACCTCTCTCTCTCCTTCTGCTAATTCCCTTTTCCTCCCTCCTCTATCCTGTTGCCATCCCCCCCACTCCCACCCTCTCTCTCTCCCCCTCGGCTCTCTTTACTCTCTCTCTCTTGAAGTGATGGAACTAATTGTTCTGAGAGGGATCTCCGAGGCTCTGGCCAGGATTTGCTCTTGCCTCCCGCGGTCTTCATTTCACACTGCCTTCCTCCGGGCGTGTTTGTCCTCGTGCACGGGAGTGTGCACGGGGAGTGTGCACGGGGGCGCCGGTGCTCGGGCGCTCATTCCCGTTCCCCCCCCACCCCCCCCCACCCCCCCTCCACCCCCACTCTCATTGCAAAAAATGAAGCATGCCCTTCCAAAAGACCACGCGCCGTGAGCCTGCTTTCCGACGCTGCCGCCCTGAGAAACAGGTGTCAGTGCATCGCACGCTCAGCTTAATGAACTAATCGTCTGAAGATTGCCGTCTTCTGCATACACCTCTGCTCTCGCTAACCATCAGCGCCAGCGCCATGCAGTTTATAAGAGTGTGTGTGTGTGTGTTATGCGGGGGTCTTTAGCTGAGATGCTACTCGTCTCCCACAACGTGTTTAGCTCTGGCTGCCTGCTGGCTGCAGAGCTGCAGGAGAGTCATGCTGTAGGACAAGCACTCACAGATCCTTCAACAATAATAGGTCTGATTCAAGATGGCCTTTGTACAAGTGGCGCGGATGTGTGTGCCTGTGTGTGTGTGCCTGTGTGTGTGTGTGTGTGTGCGCATACATGTGCTTGTGGGCCCGCATGTTTGTTTGCGTGCGTGCGCTCATCTCTGTGCGTGCGTGCGTGTGCGTATATGGGCGCGTGCGTGCGTGTGAGGAGTGGAATTGAAAGGGTGTGTGAAGAGTGTGTGTCGGGTTGAGTGCGGCGTGAGTGCCAGGCTCAGACATCAGTAATTGCTCAGGAGTCACGACTCAGGATCTGAGCGATACGGAGAGAGAGGGAGACGGAGAGAGAGGGAGGGAGGGAGGGAGCGAGCGAGTGAGCCAAGAGAGAGGAAGAGATGAGGAGCTAGAGAAGAACGAGGCAGAGAGTGTTGAGCAAGCAGGGAGAGAGAGAGAGAGAGAGAGAGAGACAGGATGAAGTGAGAGATGGAGAGAGACGGGAGGGATGAGAGAGTGTGAGGAGACGAGTGATGACTGTTTTACAGTTGCACTAGCACAGCCGTGTTCTACCACAGTTGAGCCACTGATGTATGAGGTGTTACAGGACAACATGGCTTCTTCTCTCTGCAGCTTACAAGCACACTCAGACTCAGATGGATTTCAGTTCGGCCGAGGAGGCCCAAATGGCTTCGAAATAGATGAGCAGCGATCACATAGCGTATGATTGTGATTTGTGAACTGTTATAGTAAAAACAGGAGCTTTCCGTGTGAAGATTTTGGGGCTATGTCGCTCTAATACTGGTGTGCGTGTGCGTTTGTTATCATGCAGTATGTGTGGGTGTGTTTGTGTATATTGTCTGGGGTGTTTTGGTGACTGTGCGTGTGTGTGTGTGTGTGTCCTCCAGCAGTCTGGGAGTGACTCGAAGCAGGAGTGTGTGTGGAGTGACTGGGAACCTAATTTACTCCAATCACCTTCTCATTGTTTTACAGCTCTGGGGCACGGAGTGCGGTAAATCTGGAGCCATACAACCCTGTTTGACTCCACTCCACATCTCATTAACGAGACACTCTCTTTCCTCTGAGGACCACTTGGTTTGATTTACTGTACAGCTCGCAGGGGAGGGAACACGATAAACACACACACCGCTCAGCTGTGTGCAGGCAGTGTTAAGGTTTAGGCACACAGTGCCCCAATGACGTTAGTTAAGGACAGTCGAATGGATCCACCCAGAGAGCCACAGCTCTACTTCCTTCCCCACTTATCCTCTGCTCTCCAGGATATTTGGGGGGGAAGGAAAAGGAGGAGGAGGTCCCAGTTTGCAGCAGTCGCCGTCCACTTACACAGTGGCTGCCATGGTTTCCGTCATATTGTCGTGTGTGTGTGTACAGTGTTCATATAGACCAAGGCTCACCTAATAATAGTTCCGAGCGGGTTCATTGCTTCGATGACCCAGAGACTGCATCGTTATATCCATGACATCCCCCTGCAGTCATACACACACACTGGCACACACACACACACGTTCGTGTTTCACGCACACACGCACACACGGTGTACTGAGACTCTGACCCTGAGATGAAAAGATAAGGATTGTACTCTTCTCTTCGACGCTCTCTGATGCACCCTCAAAGGCCACACTCACTGAAAGACCTCCTTAATTGCAATCAAGTTACTCAGGGATTGTGAGATATAAGGTTTAAGCGAAAGGGCGGTCATCGCACAACACCCTTTCTCTCTCTCTCTCTCTCTCTCTCTCTCTCTCTCTCTAGCTCTCTCTCTCTCTCTCTCTAGCTCTCTCTCTCTAGCTCTCTGTCTCTCTCTCTCTCTCTCTCTCTCTCTCTCTCTCTCTCTCTCTCTCTCCACCTCTTTGGCATGTAGGCCTCTTTATTACTGGCCTTATGTGTGTGCGTGTTGGTATTAAAATGAGCGCCCTGGTGGTATGTTGCTATTACTGTCTCTCAAACTAAAAGGAGTGATCCTCACTGACCCTATTGTTGCACAACGCCGACTGGGCTCTGATAATGTCGGTGTTTACATAACACAGCGTGACTGCGTCGGGCCGTGTTGCTGATTGGCGCTGTGTTTGTAACGTGCTGGTGGAAAGTTGCCGGGTAGAGAGGGACGGATGGAGCGAGAGAGAGGGATGGAGTCAGATGGAGTCAGATGGAGTCAGGGCGTAGGAGGAGAGGGCCAGAGGCACAGTCGGAGCTAATTCAAAGCGGGGAGTGACTCTCCCTCGTTTTCTCTCTCTCTTTCTCTCCCCTCCCTTCCTCTTTCACATCCCTCTCAACACTTTCTCCCGCTCTTTGGCGCATCCCGCCCCCACCATTCCTGGTCTCTCTCTCAGCCTCCCGCGTCAACAACATCTCCCTCCCCTCCCTCTCTCCATCCACCTCCCCTCTCTCTCTTACTCCACCCCTCGCCCCCATCTTTTCTTGCATTCCTGTTGAGCCTCTCTAAGAGGGCACCCAGGGCCTCCTCACAGTGATGAGGCTGTCTGGCCTCCCTCCCTGCTGTCGACACGGGGCTCATTGCTCACTGCCTGGGGAGAGGCTGAGACAAAGGCTGAGGCTCTGCTCATGGTAAATACGAGGTTTAAACTTCCCAAAAGCGATGAAGTCATGAAAAAAGGATTGTTACATTCGTTTTCTGTTAATTACCCCTGGTAGGAAGTTTTGCTGTTGTTCTAGCGTTCGCTCGCTAGCTGCTGGCGTGCCAAGTTCGAGCTGGGTTTACGTTCTGCGTAGATGGCCTTGGCAAAACAGCCATCAGCCAGTGTGGAGAACGTTCCCTGTTTTATCTGTGGCAAATTTCCAGTCCTGCATTCTGCCACAGAGAAATGAGCTTTATTGATTTGCACACATCGAGGCAACTGCGCTTAGCTAAGCTATCATGCGCCGTGTTAATTTGCTAAAAAAAAGGATTTGTGTTGGACAGCTTGTCAAAAGGAGAATCTACACACGGACACATGCACACACATGAGCACAGAAGTGCCCAATCACACGCACACACACACACACACACACACACAGACCTCTCTTTCATGACTCAGCTTTTACTCTGCATTCTAAGCCAGGGTCTGGAGACAGTTTGGACCGAAAGAAAATACATTGGGGTGACATAACATTGGAGGGCTGGTAGCAACTGCAGATCAACTGCAGATAGAATTGGGATATTCCACATAACAGAAAATCTTTCCCCAAACTTCTGTTGTTATCTAATCCAGCTGAGGTGTGTGTTTATGCATGTGTGTGTGCATGCGTGTCTGCAGTGAGGGTGTGTGTAGAAGTATTTGTGTGTGCGTGAGATACAAGAGTCAGCACATTGGCAAATCTCTGCTATCCTCTCCTCTGGATTGAAGCTTCCAAATGAAGCACTTTCAGTAGGCCTACTTCATACTGGGTGGCCAATTCAGACCTCCACCACAGAACACTGTCATAAACCTGTGGATGAACACTGTGGTAAGATATCAAGGTTAAATGCAATGTGTGTCCATAAAGGAAACAACAGTCTTAGTCCACATCGCCAACACCGACATTCTAGTCTTTCTGCGTCAGATATTCTGCTGTGCTGTTTTCATGTTAGCAGTATTCATCCATGGAGGCTCACGGCGTGTGGTCTCTGTTGGCTACTGGTGGGAGAGCTAGCGGGTAGGACAGTGTGGTGACTGTTATTCTGCTCCTATTGAGAGAGAAGATGTGAGGTCCCAGCTGTTCAAAAGTTCCTTCAAAGGGCCTTTGATTCTCTATCTGTTTATACTGGAGCATAATCAGAAGAGATGTTCTCTTTCACTCTCCCTCCCTCACTCTCTCTCTCTCTCCCCCTATCCTCCCCCTTTCTAACTCCCTCTCTTTCTCCCTCTCTCTCCCTTTCTCTCTCTTTCCCTCTCTCTTTCCCTCTCTCTCTCTCTCTCTCTCTCTCTCTCTCTCTCTCTCTCTCTCTCTCTCTCTCCTCTCTCTCATCCTTTGTTCCCAGGGCTCATCTGGGAACCAGCAGGACTTTGATAAGAGATCATTCAAGCTGCTTCTAATTGTGTCAACACTGGCTGGGAAGGGTAAAATAGGAGAAGAGGTGAGGAGAGGTGAGGGGAGAGGAGGGGAGGAAAGAAGAAGAGAAGACGAGACAAGACAAAAGTTTGGTCCTTTAACCTCCAGCACAATTCTAATAGATGAAGAACTTAATTGAAACAAGTGTGAATGTAGGGGCCTGTTCCATATGTAGCCGTCCAATCACAAGGTTGCGTCATCCTCTTTACCTCATTCCCATTCACAGCTGTAATTGGCCCACATTCTGCAGGTGAGACCTATTGAGAGAGAGAGAAGGACAGAGGACAGACATTTGCATGACACAGAACATCAATCAGCGGGGCCTGCGGCTGATACCACAAAAAGAGGCCTGTGGACTTTCATCTCCACGGACTGTTCCATCCATCCCCCTGAGCATGAGAGCCATACAGACTGCAGGGATCTAGTCACATGTCACTGGGCGTCCAAGGCTCCCCTCTTCACCAGCAGCAAACTCTCCTTTTATCCAACGTGTTTACACTCCTGGCTGTACCCGAGTGTAAAAATAGTATACTTACTGAGAATGAGAGCTTAAAAGATTATCATTATAATCATCATTATCACTAGAATTTGTCTACACAGTTGGAAGTGTGCTTTAAACCTACTGATGCAAATAGATGTTATGGTATAGTAACAATAGACAACTTTAATATATATAGATATACAGTATATATATCTCTATACAGAAGTATGTTTGTACTAACAGGTATTCTAGAAGTATGATCTTTTTCCACCTGGGTAAAGTTAAGGCGCATCACAGTTAACAGTTAACACACATTTAGTAACGACAAGCTTTGTTATCAGTTAGCAAAGCTCTGCAGTGTTTGGCCTTCATATGGGATTTGGAACAGCTGGGAAACTATTAAAGCGCTGAGACGCTCGAATGGCAGCGCCGCGCATTTATTGACCCTCCGTGTGTGCTCTGGTGCATATTGCTATCACTTCCCTGTGGTCACCCGGTTCTACAATCAACGGGGTTAGAGAACGGACCCTGCTGCACTGTAGTTTACTGGGAAATGGAAACTGTGGCGTTACTACCTACGGTGGTCATAAAACGTCCAGGAAATAATAGCGCGTCACACGCTCCTATGGGGAAACAAGGGGGCGACCATAAAGCGTCCGTGTTGGAGAATTGGTTTCTGTTTCCATTTCAACAACAACAACAACAAAGCGGAGCGAAATACGAATCGGTAAAGGGTCGTTGAGAGACAACCGTTGAAAGTTCCTCTGTAGGGTGTGAGTTGGGTCTGGTGTGAATGTGAGTGTTTGTTTCGCTGAGCGATGCCCCTGTCAGACATCAGTGCCAATGTAATCTCTCTGGTCGTACCCTAGTTTTGGATGTAATCTCTCCGCAGCGCTCGGTGCATTGCGAGCTACTGTAGACGACAAGGATGCCATCCTCAGCTCGGGCTGCTTTCACAGATAGCAGGGGCTCTGTGGAAAAGGCTGTTTCCTTTTTTAATACACCAGATGTCTGCTATGGCAGGCCCACTGTAATGTACCCCAGCCCAGCCCAAGCCTAGCCCACTGTAGTGTAGCCCAGCCCAGCCCAAGCCTAGCCCACTGTAGTGTAGCCCAGCCCAAGCCTAGCCCACTGTAGTCTAGCCCAGCCCAAGCCTAGCCCACTGTAATGTAGCCCAGCCCAGCCCAAGCCTAGCCCACTGTAGTGTAGCCCAGCCCAAGCCTAGCCCACTGTAGTCTAGCCCAGCCCAAGCCTAGCCCACTGTAATGTAGCCCAGCCCAGCCCAAGCCTAGCCCACTGTAGTGTAGCCCAGCCCAAGCCTAGCCCACTGTAATTTAGCCCAGCCCAGCCCAAGCCTAGCCCACTGTAGTGTAGCCCAGCCCAAGCCTAGCCCACTGTAATGTAGCCCAGCCTCATTTAGCCTATCCCCAGCCCTCGCCCAGCCCTCGCCCAGTCCAGCCTATCCCCAGCCCTCGCCCAGCCCAGCCTCATTCAGCCTATCTCCAGCCCTCGCCCAGCCCAGCCTCATTCAGCCTATCCCCAGCCCTCGCCCAGCCCTCGCCCAGCCCAGCCATACACGGCCCCATCTCTTCCTGTCATTTGAGCAGCCTGAGATTTAAGAACATGACGGCTTGACAGTGAGAGAGTGGTTCTGATGCAGCCACGTCTCATCCATCCAGTCACTGATGCCATCAGGTTTATTTTTCACGGCTCGTCATAACATTGTGCTTACAGTAATACGAGGGCCTTGCGGGAGGAGCGCGTCGTCATCTGGAGTGTGTGTACTGAGGGGTGCATGCGTGGTGAGTGTGAGGTTGTTTGTGTGTTTGTCAGTTCAGGTCTTGATTAGCAGTCCTCCACAGCCTCCTTGACCACTGGAGCCGTCCGCACTGATTACTTCCTGGTCGCTGTATTAGGTCATGAGAGCTGAAAACGAGCAGCCTGTTTCTTGGGTGAGGTAATTGGTTCGCAGCTACAGCAGTTGCTCATGGCGCTGAAAAGGCTGTGTGTGCGTGTGTGTGTGTGTGTCTGTGTGTGTGTTAGTGATGGGAAGTTCGGATCATTTTACAGACTCGGTTCTTTGAATCTCGTTCATTAAAAGGAACAAATCTTTTCATTCATTCATTTCAACGGGTTGGGGGGTGGTTAAATACAAAGCATCATGACACTTTGTTTGATTTGAAATTATTCATGATTACACTAGCATTTAATTATCACGCCCAACACAATTACACACTGTACTGAACTGAAAGGAAAGTTAAACAAAAGTTGCAAAAATTACCAAAATAACAAAACCTGTAATCAAATCAAAGATTGGAGTAACCTGTCATCAAAGAACGAATATCATTTACATCTTACTGCTAAACCTAGCAGTCACGCGAAAGTGAATGACGAAAACAAATCCTTTCCTTTTCCGAGTGTGTGTATATGCTATTTAAAATTATAACATGTAAAGATTCGTTCCTCTGCCTACTGTGAGTCTGGGTTAAAGATTTTGTAGCGTGTATATATGCATTTTAAAGATTATGTAGCGTGTATATATGCATATAGATGTGTTCCTTTTGTGTTGATGTGGCCTACTTGTATGTAAGGTGAATGCGCGTGGATGTGTATGCACTTGCCTTAGTATGGACGCATGCATGCCTTGGTCTGTGTGTTTGTGTGTATTTGTATGTTTGCTTGTTTGTATGTGTGGTGCATGCGTGCGCGTGTTGGGATGGGATTGTTATTGTACTTCAACACTCATGTTGTGTTGGTATTACTGTCATTGCATTGTGTGACAGGGGCAGGATGGTTCTCTACTGCTCAGTCCATCCATGGAGCTTATGTTAGCTTTGGATTCACCTCGCTGGAAAGGCGTGCCACGACGCTATCTCTCATCAGCTCACTGTTTGACACTGAGCTTTGCAGAGCTGCATTGCTACGCTCTATAGAGCCAGGTGCAACATTAGCTTTTCGAGGGATCTGTGTGTGTCTGTGTGTATGTATGTGTGTGTGTGTGTGTGTGGTGGGGGTTGATAGACAGTTAGGGGTGGAGAAGGGGCGAGTAAAGGGGTTGAGGTAGGCAGAGGGTGTAATTTTCCGTCAAGCTGGCTGGCGCCTTAAATTGGGAGTGGCACAAATTGTATTAGCCCACCGCTCCCCGACAACAATGTCCGATTGGGTGGCAGAGTGGTTACTAAGGCGATTCTGTCTTTATTGTCCAATCTCATAGATGCACAAATCTTCCTCTTACATCCTGACCTTAACATCTGATTTCCGAGCACCCGATTCATTTATATTAAATGAGATATTGCTTTTGATGAGATAAGTGAGAACTGTTCAATTTCCCTCAGCAATCCAAATGACTGTAACTCCATACAGAAAAACCTCTTTAGCTCTCACATTATATTATCAATTCTGTATACGCTATTTAAAATGATAATATGTTTAATTTTCCCCAACCTTTCCCTGGGTACTCATTTTAAATGCTTGGAGATTTATTTTGATGAAACGGGAATTAAAGAGGGGGTGGCAGAAACACTGTGCTATGAAATAAATTAAGATGTTCCAGAAACACACACATTTATGCTCCTGCACCCTCACTCTCATTCTCCCTCTCTAATTCTCTCTCTTTCCTTTCTCTGTCTCGTTCTCCCTCCTCTTCTCTCCTCTCTTTGGCCTCCATCTTTCTATCTCCCTCTCTCCCTCTCCTCCTCCATCTCCAACCCTCCGCTCACCCGCCCCCCTCTCCTATATTGACACGCGACGACAGTGCACACACTCCGTACCTCTCCTCCGTGCTATTTATAGAAGTTAATTTGTCCGTGTGTGTTTGCCGTCTTCCCCATGTGTGTGCAGTGTCAGCTGCAGCGTTAGCCCGGCTCTGATAGCAGCGAGAGGGGTTGGGAGGTATTGGCTCGGGTGGGACCCGGGATTAGTTCATTCCAGAAAGGCTCTCGTACTGGAGCAGTGACAAGGAGCCCCCTGGGTGCAGATTGGAGATTGAGAACACGGCTTTCCACGGAGGGGCCAGCCGAGCCCCCCAGAACAAGATCAAGGGGACCACAGTGAAGGAGATTCATCTCGGTTCTTCTTCCCCTGAATGTCTAAGATCACCCTTCCCTGCTTATCACCAAGTGTTCATAGATCTATTCCGATCCTCAGTGTTCTGTATTAACCTGGTGAGATGGGAAGAGACCCCTCTGGGACGTGGTGGTACTACAGCAGTGTAAAGTACAATGTTTATTTCACGGGCGTTTCAGGGTAAAACTACAGCAAAGGAAATCCGCGCGCTGACAGAACGTGACATGTAACAGGCTTGAAAAACAGCATCGTCAGCAGAAAGGGCTATAATCAGCTGGCTATGTGAAACAGGCACCAACACATGGACCGGGTAATCTTAAGAGATTTTGAATGTTGCAACAGTAATATGAAGTACTTAAACCAAACCTTCTACAGCAGGAAATGACACGATACCTTCCCTGCTTCCAGAAGAGAGCAGAGAGCTAACCCTGAGCATGTCAGGAGAACTAACTACTGTACGTACGGAGAGAACACACATCTCTTCCATGCAGACAGTCCATGAAATGGAGCAACATCGGATTTCACTTTTAATTAGGGGGGTTTAGGGACATAGGGTGAATTGTGAACTAGAACCGAGCTTGAGACTGATATTGTGTTTGGAGTATTTCGTATCTTGAATAGGGGGTGATGTGGAGTGATGCTGGATGTATCATTGGAAATATTAGTGTACAGATGGTTGAACATGATGAGATTTCTCTCCCCACCTTTTCTGCATTTACACCCGACGGGTCTGCCAAAAGAAGACCTTCTTTTCAGTTTGAATATTTCAGAAATAATCAAACTTCCATAGGTTGCTTTCACACCCATTGGACACCCCGCAACTTTATTAACAACATCTACAATTTCCGCCTTTTTCCCCCAGCGGAAGGCTTCAAACCACTGTAGCTTGGCAACAAGTACTGCAGCGATGCCCACTCACATTCTAAAACAACAAGATGGCCAAACAAACAGACAGTCACCTTCCCCCACATCACACACATACATAGATATCAAACCAACAGGCTGTCTCGTTCTGGAGAGGCTGCATTATGAGTCATGTGATCATGTGATACCCCCCCTTATCGAGAAAAGCACATCTAGCGTTTCATTCCAAGCACGCTGCTCGTGCCCCAGCATCTTCGCCCCCCAGAACAAAATGTCTGCCATGCGTTACCGTACGGTAAACTAACAACATCGCTCATCTCAAATTCAGCGTGTTTCACACCTAGGAAAATTCTTCAGATCTTCATAAATATGTACTCCTAAAATACAAATGGCATCTAAATGTCTAACGCATATATCTCCCGGGTGTAGGAGGGCATTCATGCGGAGAAATGAAAGATGTTCGTGCCATCAAGTAAATGAGCCACAAAGTACTAGAACAGATTAAGTGCTTTAAGGTAATGTAACTGTGTAATGTCATTATGCCTTTTTAAATGGTGTTTTTATTGCCTTAGCCCATTAAGAGGAGCTAATGCAGTCGTGCAAGTCAGATGGAAATTCTTGATTGGCCTTCCACACGGACAAACATGCGCGCACACACACACACACACACACACGCGCACAGTGACGCAGTCTTACACACACACACACACACATCTTAAATGTCTTTGTTGTCATGGACCACCAGTTCTTTCCTTGGAAATAGTCAACCTCTTGAGTTCAAAAGCTCTACCCATGTTCTCAGTAGGAAGTGCATCACCCCAGCCTCGCAGCCTTTCGAGCGTGTTACCAGGGTAACAGGAAACATACAGTAAGGGAGACCGAGACGCGAGGGAGAAATGCTTCTCTTTGTTGGAAACAAACTGTCTGGGTCAGATGGTAGCAACGCTTCCTGCTTTTATAGCCGCCACTGACAGTCATGGCCTTCCCTCTATACTTAGTCTGTCCCTGTGTGCGGGAGAGACTATCTCTGCTTCTTCTGCTTTCAATCGATTGGTGGAGTGTCCTGGCTGGAGGGAGGATGCTGTGCCTCACAGGGAGGGTGAAGGTAGTGTGGGCAGGAGGAGGAGGACAGAGAGCGATCAGGAAGATGGACAGACCTTCTTCTCTGGCTCACCCATGAGTTATGTTTCTCTCCTCTCACAAGTTCAAGTCAGGTGGGAGTGGCTGAGCGGTTAGAGAATCGGACTAGTAATCTGAAGGTTGCCAGTTCAATTACCGGCCGTGCCAAATGATGTTGTGTCCTTGGGCAAGGCACTTCACCCTACTTGCCTCGGGGGAATGTCCCTGTACTTACTGTAAGTCGCTCTGGATAAGAGCGTCTGCTAAATGTAATGTAAGTCGTTGGTTAACTTGCCTTCAGTCTTGCTTAATGTCAGTCGCGCGAGGCGCATTGCGCGTCCATCTGAATATGAGCGGAGACGCTGTGTGTGTGCGTACGTGTTGGTTTTATTCATGACGTTTATGGAAAAGTGTCATTTTGAATGCGGCATGTGGGTCGGGCGTGGAGAGTCATGAACACGGGCGTTAAAGGTTTGAAGAGATAAAACAGCTCTTGAATTACTGATGATGTGTGTTGGATCAGGAAGAAGGTAGGAAGGGGGTGAGGGGGTGAGGCATGTGTATGTCCCAAGCAGTGAAGAGGAAGGGGGGGGATTGATCTGAAACCAGAACGACTTAATCCTCCCTTTCAATCCAAATTCAACAGGCAGCTTATCTTCGCATCCGGAGCAGAGGAGTAAAAAAGGAGAGAAGGAAGCAGGAGAAAGGAGGGATTGGGGCGGCCGTGCGTCAGTGGCTGCGCGCTACATTGATTTCTTAGACTGGACTGTACTCATTTCTATCAGATGAAAAGAGGGAGAATTACATTCTCTCCTCTCAGAGAAAAGAGGCAGTAATCTGTTTTGGGAGAAGTGCCAAGCGACTAGCCCTCGTCTCCTCTCCTCTCGTTTTGTTTTTCTTCTCAGCGCTTTTCATGTTATCATGCTTTCATGTCTCACATGTCATAGAGAAGGTGTATAGAAAATGGCTGGCGTCAACTCATCTTCTGAGTATATTTCCAAGGCAGCAGTTGAAACGAGAGCTGTTGTTCCTGGGAGAAGACCAGACACAGCTGACATGCTCAGTGCTGACGAGGTATCTGCCGTACCTACAGTGTAACACGTCAGGGTGTGCAGAGAAGTGAAGAGGGAAGGAAATTCGCAGCTTAAATAATGCCCCAGTTTCCACCCTGGGACTTCACTTCTCACTGTGAAGCAGGGTCTATTTATCTACTGAATCATTCCAAAGCTTTTATTTTGTCAAGCTGGGAAGTTTTCCCATTTGAATGGTTTGGGGCATTCCCTTTTGGAATTCACGGGAAAAGGCTGGTCGTTTGTGATCGTTGTTTCTCTGCAAAAGTCACCACTTTTCGAACTTTTCACAAATAAAAATGCTTTAAAATGCATGTTTCGATCATCGAAAAGTTGTTTGCACGTAGAAAAACGGGACAACCTTATTTGGTGTTGCACCCTTTGTCACGTATAAGCTTTGTCATGCTATGACCAGATGTTCTTGTACTTTTTTCAGGCAGAATGCCTGTAGCTCCCATTGCGGAATCACCCAAAGCTTCACATGCTGCCGAAGCACGGACAACGTCCCCCTACGAGCATTACCGCTCAAAGCTCCTTTTAATGATCCTGAATACCTGCTAGCCGCTCCGCTAGGCTGCAAGGGGCCTCCCTCTGCTCGCCGGAGCCTCGCGCTGCTGCTGCTGCTAGCTGCTGCTAGGCCACATGCGTCTGGGGCATGGCGGGGTGCCAGAGACAGGGTGCGCTGGCGTTACTGCCCGGGCTGGGCTCTGACGTAGGTTAGGGAGCCCGGGGGGATTCAGAGAATGTGTGTGCGTGGGGATATGGTGGGGCGTGGGCGCGCAACGGATGCGCAAGTGCGTGCGCGTGTGTGTGTGTTTATGAGTGTGTGTACAGTCTGAGCGTGTGTGTTTATGAGTGTGTGTGTACAGTATGAGTGTGCGTGTGTGTCTGTGTGTGTGTGTTTATGAGTGTGTGTGTACAGTATGAGTGTGTGTGTGTACAGTATGAGTGTGCGTGTGTAGGTGTGTGTGTGTGTGTACAGTATGAGTGTGCGTGTGTGTCTGTGTGTGTGTGTTTATGAGTGTGTGTGTACAGTATGAGTGTGTGTGTGTACAGTATGAGTGTGCGTGTGTGTTTGCGTGTGTAGGTGTGTGTGTGTGTGTACAGTATGAGTGTGTGTGTGTGTTTGCGTATGTGTGTGTGTGTACAGTATGAGTGTGTATGTGTGTGTGTGTATGTGTGTGTACAGAATGTGTGTGTGCTGCAGGCTTAGGACAGGCTGCCTGTATTGGGTGCAGGCTGCAGCGTGGGCCTGTGGAGGGCTGCAGTGTGGGCCTGTGGAGGGCTGCAGCGTGGGCCTGTGGAGGGCTGCAGCGTGGGCCTGTGGAGGGCTGCAGTGTGGGCCTGTGGAGGGTTGCAGCATGGGCCTGTGGAGGGCTGCAGCATGGGCCTGTGGAGGGCTGCAGTGTGGGCCTGTGGAGGGCTGCAGTGTGGGCCTGTGGAGGGTTGCAGCATGGGCCTGTGGAGGGCTGCAGCGTGGGCCTGTGGAGGGTTGCAGCATGGGCCTGTGGAGGGCTGCAGTGTGGGCCTGTGGAGGGCTGCAGTGTGGGCCTGTGGAGGGTTGCAGCATGGGCCTGTGGAGGGCTGCAGCGTGGGCCTGTGGAGGGTTGCAGCATGGGCCTGTGGAGGGCTGCAGCGTGGGCCTGTGGAGGGTTGCAGCATGGGCCTGTGGAGGGCTGCAGCGTGGGCCTGTGGAGGGCTGCAGCATGGGCCTGTGGAGGGTTGCAGCATGGGCCTGTGGAGGGCTGCAGCATGGGCCTGTGGAGGGTGGGAACGCGGGCAGGAGAGGGTTCCCGGTCGGTGCCAGAGTCACGGGGAATAAGCCCGCCAGAGCTCTGGGCTCTTCTCTCTGTTTGTTGTGGAGCTTAAGTTCTTAACGGAGTTCTGCAGTGAGGTGAGGCTCCAAACCTGCATCCCCCCCCCTCCCTCCCTCACCCCCCATTTTCTTCTCTCTCTCCCTCTCTCTTTTCTCTCCTCCTCACTCCATCTCTACAGCGTGACGTACTGGACAGCATGTGGGGGAAGGGGGCCTCAGAACGGCCTTTAATCTCGTCTCGAAAACAGAAACCATTCTTATTGTGTAACTCCTGTGTTTTTTGGGGGGGAACGATTTGCGTCATACGCGAACATGTACACACACACACACACAGCCAGAGAGGAATCAAATCCCCGTAGTCCGTTGGATTTGAGTGAGAAACACACACCTGTTTCCCCCCTGCTGTAACGAACCAATCAGCTGCCGAGGGTTACGACCCTCTGATGTCATCGCTCTGACGCTGTGGGGGCCAACGGCCTCAGAAAACAGAGTAACACCACCTCTTCCTCTAAACACTCCTAAATCTCAGCCTAACGTCCACTCAACAGGACACCAACGGACCCGTCACATCCTCTTACAGTCTCATATCCAGTTTATTTCCTCAAGAAAGACGTAGGATGCATTCAGTATTAATGGACAGAGAGACTCTTTATCAGTCCCCAAGCAGGGATGAATGTTTTTGTTGCTATGGCCCATTAGAATAATACACAGCTTCTTGGCAGGGATTTTTCCGGAACAATAACCCTGTCATCTCCTGGTGAGGGATGGGCGACTCAGGAGGCTCGCTGTGTTTAAAAAGACGCTCTCTGCTCGTGAACGTCACCGTCAACAGGTTCCGACTGGTCTTATTAGGGCTGCGGTGGCGCGGAGAGCTTTGTTGTCATTCCAGAACACCTTTTAGTCGTTGTTGTCAATTTTTGGGGGCGGCCATTTTGGCCTTTTGTGAAGCGTGCTGACGGCCTTGAGTTGAAAATAGTTTGAGCCGAGTTGTGGCAACAGATGTGAGCTCAATTCCGTGTTTTCTACATGGAAACGAGTGGCCACAGCCTCGTGGACCGACAGACAGATGGAATGAAGATAACCAATGAAGGGAGGCGAGAGGACAGGAAGAGGGAACGGTAGAGGAAGCTCGGATCACGAGGCCTCGAGAGAGAGAAGGGTTAGACGGAGGGAAAGAGGGCAAGACAGCACAGTTTATCTCACGCCTCTGCAGTGCATCAAGAACATATCTCAACCTGTTTCTATTACCAGTGTGTGTGTGTGTGGTTGTGTGTGTGTTCACGTTCTTAACAGCTGTGCTAGAATGATGTAGAGGTCACACACTGTGTCTGGTCTGATGCTTGTTTAGAGCAAATGACATCTGATTACAGCCAAAGGCCTGTCCTGATAACCCACTTTTTCCCTCTCTCACCCCCTCTTCTCTCTACGTCCCCTCTCCCCCCTCTCACCCCCCTTCTCTACTTCCCCTCTCACCCCCCCTTCTCTACTTCCCCTCTCACCCCCCTTCTCTACTTCCCCTCTCCCCCCTCTCCCCCCCTCTCACCCCCCTTCTCTACTTCCCCTCTCCCCCTCTCACCCCCCCTTCTCTACTTCCCCTCTCACCCCCCCTTCTCTACGTCCCCTCTCCCCCCTCTCACCCCCCCTTCTCTACGTCCCCTCTTCCCCCTCTCACCCCCCTTTCTCTACTTCCCCTCTCCCCCCTCTCACCCCCCTTCTCTACTTCCCCTCTCCCCCCTTCTCTACGTCCCCTCTCCCCCCTCTCCCCCCTCTCACCCCCCTTCTCTACTTCCCCTCTCCCCCCTCTCACCCCCCCTTCTCTACTTCCCCTTTCCCCCCTCTCCCCCCTCTCACCCCCCCTTCTCTACTTCCCCTCTCCCCCCTCTCACCCCCCCTTCTCTACTTCCCCTCTCCCCCTCTCACCCCCCCTTCTCTACTTCCCCTCTCCTCCCTCTCACCCCCCCCTTCTCTACTTCCCCTCTCCCCCTCTCACCCCCCCTTCTCTACTTCCCCTCCCGACCCCTCCCCCATTTTTCCCTCTCTCTTTGTCTCTTTCATTCTCTTTCTAGGTAAGTGATTCTACACCAGAGGTTTTCTTTGTACCTGAAGCTTCAGAAGGTAAAGATGTTTTCCACATGTCACCACGGAGACATGGTAGTCCATATCTGGCTCTTTATTCTGGATCATTATGGGCTATGCCACTTCTTGGCTGGTAGGAAGCAATGGAAATGACACAACCTTTCAGAACTTCAATATAAGGATTTCCTGTTTTGACGTTGTGCCCCATTCTAGTCACAAGCACTCGCTAAAGGTTGTTGTGCGTTGAGTGTTTGTATATGTTTGTGTACGTGTGTGTGCGTGTTCGATTGAGGGGATCATGATGGATAAGACATACAGTACAACTGACCAGGTTTGGACACAGCGTTGAAGTCGTATCTTTTGATCTCTCCGTTAATCAGAGACTGTGGACACATGACCTTCCCTCCATTCATCCCTCAGACGGACAGTATCAGCCAATAGCGTGGCAGCATTCGGAAGTGTATGGGTTCAGAGAGGTGGTTCTGATTATCTCTGGGGTTATGGATTCTGTGTGTTGGGGCTTCTGTGTGTTAGGCTACGCTAGGCGATGCTAGGCTACGCTAGGCTACGCTCTACCTGCTGGGAGGAACGCAGACGCCCTCTCTGCACCTCATCAATCGATCGCTATAAAACTGTTTGTTTCTTGTACGGGCGGTTCGTGTGTGCGTGTGCGTGTGAGTACCTGCACACACTTAGAGTAAATACAACCCATCTATTAAAATGGATTGGAGGAGTGGGAAGACCTGTTTGACAGAAAGGGAGGCCGAGAGAAAGAGAGAGAGAGAGAGAGAGAGAGAGAGAGAGAGAGAGAGAGAGGACAGCAAACAGTAGGTGTGCATTAACAGTGTGTTGCAGTCGAGTGAACGGGAACCGGTCTTTCCAACTGTCTTCTGAACTAGCTGTGGCTCCGGGTGAAAATCCCCCAGAGATGAAACCCTCCCTGTGTTCATTCCCAGTGGGCCCAGTGTCTGGCTGCAGTGTCTGGCTGCAGTGTCTGGCTGCAGTGTCTGGCTTCAGCCTTCTGAAGGGTCCCGTCTCCCCCCCCGTCCCCCTCTACGGTGCCATAAATGAGTCCCCCTAGGTCTCTGTCTCGTACGGCGCAGGGTTACGCCGGATGCCGGGAAGCGCTGCCCCTCCCCTGCAGATTCGGCCGGCGAGAGCATGCGTGTGCCGCTGGCCACGTCGAGGGGGGCTGGTGCGTCATTGGGCTATTCGGACGCTCCCACGCACACATTCCCCTCTTTATCGGTGTTTGTGCACGCGCGTGTGTGTTTACTGCACCACAGTGCGGCCCATATCCGCTTGTAAATATCCAGTCAGCACTCTTCCTCCAGGTCTCTCTCTCATCCTCTGAGACTGCAGTACACATCCACAGGAGGATAGATTCATGGTACGTACCGAACACTCCCTCTCCACCTCCGCTGGGAATACACGCGCCTCTTATTCCGTTAGTAGCCTCTTAGCGGCGTTCAGAGTGGTCTGGGTGGGATCTGCAGGCCGTGCCGAGAGGGATTTCTGACTGGGAGGTTTTCCGTGTCCCGGTATGCTTTCGAAACGTGCCCGAAGAGATGAGCTTTCCGTTGTGTGCGTGAGGCCTTCTGTCCGTTAAACCGTCCATCCATCCTCCATCATGGGATATCAAGGGGGACTAGACCTGATGTCGTTCAGGGTGGATATTGTTTTCCAGAAGCGTTCAGTCTTGGGCGAATTTGTTTTCTCATTTCCTCCACACATCCCCGCATACCTCTCCCCTTCCCTCCCTCCCTCCCTCCCTCCCTCCCTCCCTCCCTCCCTCCCTCCCTCCCTCCCTCCCTCCCTCCCTCCCTCCCTCCCTCCTCCCTCCCTCCCTCCCCGATGGTGGAGGCCCCACGGGCTGAGTGCCTCTCACACGGGTTCATCTGTGGGTGAGCTCCAGTGACACCAGTGTGGCCTCCAGCAGCCACCCACAGCCACAGGCCAGGGTCATCTTCAGTTCAACAAGGCGTGCTCTTTTCCTTCACGCAGCCTGCCACTGCACTCTTCTACACCTTGGGATCCGTTTGACTGACAGAGAACGATCACTCACTGAAGAGCCACGGTTCTAGCGCTGGGACGTTCTGATGCACGGTGCCCAGTGGAAACGGGAGGGAGTTGAGTTTAAGAAGGAACGAGGAATCTCGCTTGGCTCATCTCGGTGGTAACAAGCCAGCGCTGGCTCCACTTAGCGCCTATCAGGGAATCTTTACAGGTCATAAAACACCTCCAGTTTTCTCTCCGCACTCAGTTCTTCTCAGATAGGGTCCTATAAAACATTTAGTCTGGGCCGTCCGCGTTCTCTCCCCCGCTCTCTCTCCTTTCTCACGCCGTCTATTTTCTCTGCACCTGTCCTCCGCTCTCCTGTCTCTCCCTCTTTCTCTCTATCTCTCCCTCTCTCTCTCTCCTCTCTCTCTCTCTCTCTCCCACACCTCCTCTCCCCTTCTTCCTTCCCTCGTTCATTTTCCTCTCTCTCTCTCCCCTCCCCCCCTCCGTTCCTGTTGTCAGCCTGGTCCCCTTCGTTCCTTCGGCTCTCTATTATTCCCTAGTCCTCCTCTCTCCGTCCTCCCCTCACCATCCTTCACCTTTACCCCGTCTCTCTCCCCCGTCTCCTCTCTCTCTTCTCCACCTCCGTCCCCTCGCTCCCCCCCCTCCTCCGCCTCTGTCCTGACATCTGTCAGAAGACTCTGATGACCGGTCTCTGTTCTGCCCCATTTGAAACCCTTGTGACACTGGTTCTTTTTTTCGTTTTTTTGGAACAGAGAAAGCCATAATGGATCAGAACTGCCCTCATCTTATTGGTTGACTTGATTGATATTGAGATCTGTCTCTCTAACCCGATGACTCGATTTAGAGAGCCTGTGATAGTTGATCTCGTGTCTAGCTGGAGTGTCTGACTGGAGTGTCTCTGGTGGTGGGAGGTCTCCAGTGGTTCTGGACTCTCCTGAGGTAACCGGTTCAGTCAGGCTGGGAGAAGTAGCTATGAGGGGTGAAGCCAAGTCCAACGCTGACTTTTAAATGTCAGCTCAGCTGTGACGACACACTGGTCAGTCCTGTTCCCATAAGGTCTGTCACTTCCCCTCTCAATCCACCTACTGTCACCTTCAGACACACACACACACACACAAACACACACCACAACACACCACACACAAACACACACCACAAATACACCACACACAAACACACGTGCATTTCTACACGACCGCACACACAAAAAACAGAGAGTGACAGAGAGTACATGCGCTCGCGCACACAAACACAAATGGTGATAAAACAATGTCTTAGAATCAAGAACACCCCTATAACAATCTGTATTAAGAGAAACTTGCACAGTGTGTTATTGCACACACTGCGCCTGCGCCTGATTCGTTCCCTAAGTTTGCTGATTTAATGTTAAACCAAAAACCAGCATTTATAGATGGAATAATTCTATGGTCTGACTCTCTTCACCTAACCCGTAATTACTTTAACAGTTTAATGCCGCCCAAGTTGCTCTCACTCTCCGACACCTTTTGCCATTTTTATCATTAATGCCCCTTAATGGAATGTGTGAGAGGGGAACTCTGGATGAGAAATGTGTTGTGAAATGAATTGCCATTATGCAAATAGTTCTCAGACATGAGTCATTCATTATACTCACCCTGGCCTTCTGAAATAGAGACCCTCAGCCAGACATATCCGCTGCTTAGATCAGTTTACAACACACACACACACACACACACACACACACACTCAAACACACCACACACACACACACACACACCCACACACACACACACACACACCACACACACACACACCCACCCACCCACACACACAAACACACACACACATACACCACACTGCCTGCCTGTTTGTCTCAGCAGCACACAGAGGCAGCAGAGACCGAGAAAGAGAAGGTTTTATAGTGTTGAAATCGTTCAGCCGTACGGCATCTTTCATACATCTTCTGTCGATATGTTTTTTCTGTCCGAGTTTCGCTAAGTAAACACAAACCGAGGGACAGTGAAATAAATGTTCACATTTTAGGATTAAAAAATATACATATATTCTTTTGAGACAGTAAAAACAGGATTATAGCAAAGTCAACCATAACACACAGAAGCGACCTCATTTGTACCAACCTGTGGTCAATTGGCCTTATCATCCCCCACTATATCACTTACAGTCATTTGTGGGCTGGTCTGATATCTGGGTCTGCATGGATCGTCTACTCAGGCCTTAATTACTGCCCCACTGGAGGTTATGGAGAGGTCACACTGTAGTCTGCCTGCCAGGCAGCATTAATCAACCCCCAGACAGAGCGAGGTGATCCAGACACAGCCCCTGGAGCAGCTCAGGGGGAACCAAGCGAGCCCAGAGACTGCCATAATGACACAACAGTGGTGCAATGCAGGAGAAGTCTATTTTTGGATGAGAGTATTGAAGCAGGCACGACCGGCAGCCATGGAGGGAGGCTCAGAGGATGTAGAGAGAGAGAGCGAGAGACAGAGAGAGTGAGAGAGAGAGAGAGAGAGAGAGAGAGGGAGAGAGCAAGCGAGAGAGAGAGAGAGAGAGAGAGAGAGAGAGCGAGAGGTGAGAGATGAGAGAGGATGTGGGAAGAGAAGCAAAGGCCTGGGCCCTAGGGACTGAGGGTGGAGTGGGAGGGATAATGCAGACTGGATAGTCAGGGATGGAGGGGTGTTTGAGGTGAGGTGTGTGAGTGGGGTTGCAGTGTGGAGGCGAGAGCATCGTCTGTCAGCAAGTTTGGTGGTCTTAAGGGATCCACCAAGCAGGAAGTTAACCAGCCATTTCAGGGGCGTAGGTTTTGTTTTCGAATGTGGGCAGGACAATCTTCTATAATAACTGAGGATGCAACCATTAAATATGTTTTTCTTAGTTAAAAGTGTGACTGTGTGTGTGTGTGGAGGGGCTATTTGACATTTTCAAAAAATGGGTGGGACATTTGATACATTATACCCACCTATGTATAATGAAACCTAAGCCAATCCACAACAGTTATGTCTGGTGCTCAACTGGTAACCAGCTGATTAGAGTTGAACACAACCAACTGCTTTTAGCAGCACCCAATTACTGGAGGGGATCCAAACAGACCAAACACCACAAAGCAGTGCACCATTGATAACAGTAAACTTACTGAACATACTGTCAAGTTAGAACATTTGACCACAAAAGCTCACACCAGTGATAGTACTGCTAGCATTTACAGTCAGCCAGTCGACCAGACAATCAAGCATCACACTTAACCGTCATTCGGTCCCTCAGTTTGTGATCAGACAGACAGTCAGACAGACAGACAGTCAGACAGACAGACAGACAGACAGACAGACAGACAGACAGACAGACAGACAGACAGACAGACAGACAGACAGACAGACAGACAGACAGTCAGACAGACAGACAGACAGACAGACAGTCAGTCAGTCAGTCAGTCAGTCAAGTCAGACAGTCAGACAGTCAGACAGTCAGACAGTCAGACAGTCAGACAGTCAGACAGTCAGACAGACAGACAGACAGACACAGTCAGACAGTCAGACAGACAGACAGACAGACAGACAGACAGACAGACAGACAGACAGACAGACAGACAGACAGACAGACAGACAGACAGAAGACTCCTCCTCTCCAGGCCTGGTATCTTGCATGGTAGTAAGTGACTTAAACACACACCAATCGATGCAGGGGAACCTATTTATGAACTGATTATAAACTGGGCATCAACTCTTGACCTTCTTTGCCAGCTGAACTATGTGTAAAGGCAAACTGGCAGCCATCGATGGTGATGATCATGCATATGAAACTTTCCAGTCTCTTTCGAGCCCCTTAGATAGGAGGCTTGAAAATCTGGAGTGGAATGAGTCTCTTGTTGATCTGTACTAGATATTTCTGGCATTAGATAACATTTGAGTAATAGGACACTCAGGAATTCCTTGGATTTTCTGAACAGTCCTTGAAACCACTAAATCCCCTAGTTGTTCCATGTATCCAATCACAGGGCTGTAATCTGATAGGGAAACGAGTTGACCTTTTCTCAAATGCCAACTCATCACTGGCTGTGAATGACAAGAGGGACTGGTGCACCCCTGGCATTTCCAAGGCGACAGGTTGACGGACAGTTTGCTCAGATAGCCCACCTCCTCCTCGGACTCCATCTCTCTCTGTCTCCAGGATCTGAGGCAGGATGCAGGTAGTGTGTGTGTGTGTGTGTGGTGTGTGTGCGTAGATACTGCGAGTATCTGAGTGTGTCCCTATGCATGTGTTTTCATATCCATCTCTGGAGGAAAAGTTGAATGCAAAACTCTTGCTATCATAGAAATATAACCAATACATACGATGATGTAATTATATTGCAATTATTGATAGGGATTCACATGTGCAAATGTCTCCCATACATCTCTGATGATGACGGACGTTGATGTGACAATGCCTTACCCCTCCACCTCCCATCACCCCTCCCCCACACACACACACACACACGTACACACCACACAGACAGAGAAACACACACACTACCTACAACCCCTCCACCTCCCATCACCCCTCCCCCCCCCACCACCACCCACACGTACACATCCACACACAGACAGAGAAACACACACACTACCTACAACCCCACCCCCCTCACATACATACCACCCTCCACCCATCAACCCTATCCCCATCATCCCCCCCTTCCCACAGACCCATACACACACTACAACCCCTTCAACACACACAACGCACACCACACCTCCCCCATCCTCTATCACTGGCAGGCTGTGATATAGATACCCAGTAGTCAGTCTCTGCTTTCAGCTATCACCGCCCTCTATAGGGTTTTTACATGTCAGTCCAGAGCAAGTATACTGTTTCCTACCGTCCTCCAGAGCAATCGATCTACAGGTAAATGAAGAAAGTGCTTTGCTAAATGTCAGCATGCATGAAATCGATAGGCACTTCGCAGCACTGCATAACCCTGGCAACCGCCTGGTGCTCTGGTCCACATGGATCCATAATGATTCCTGTTCCTGCCTTAGTGGGTCCCACTGGTCCAATGTAAGAGGTGCTGTTGAACTCAATTGGATGTGACGGTTCAGGGAATGAAGATGTGATTGCAGTTTTATTAAGATCTGTTTCTCTAAAGCGGATGTGATGGGGGTAGCAGTGGGTTCTTTCTTTAATTACCATGGCCAGAACTCGGAGGGATCCGGAAATGTCATTTAGACTTTTTTCGTTGTTGCTGTTGCTACCCTTGTATTTCTTTCTGTCTTGTTCCCTCCTTGCTGTGGACATGTGTGCATCCAGCACAGCCTCTTCCAGCATCCTCGAGGAGTTCGCGCTCTCGCCTCTCTCTCTCTCTCTCTCTCTCTCTCTCTCGTCATCTCTCTCTCTCTCTCTCATCTCCTCTCTCTTCTCATTCTCTCTCGCTCTCCCTCTCCTCTCTCGTCTCTCTCTCTCTCTCTCTCGCTCCTCTCTCTCTCTTCTCTCATGTCTTCCTCTGCTCTCTCTCTCTCGCCATCTCCTTCTCTCTTCCTTCGCTTCCCTCCTTTCCTTCCCCCCCTTTCCCCCCCCCCCCCCCCCTGCATGCACTGCGGTGGTGCTGTGTTCCTCTGTGACCGTCCCCTATCTCCTCCCCGCTCCCTCTGTGACAGCAGGCAGGATGAGTAGTGACAGCCCTGCTCACCAGTGCTCACTAGAGCACGAGAACAGCCCCAGACACTGGGACCAGCCTTATATAACACACACACACACACAACACACACACACACACACACAGACACAGGCATAGACACACACACACACACACACACATAGACACACACACGCATAGACACAGGCATAGACACACACACACAGGCACACACACACAGACATAGACACACTCACACGCATAGACACAAACACACACACAGACATAGACACACACACACAGGCACACACACGCATAGACACACACACATAGACACACACACACACACACATAGACACACACGCATGCACGAATGTACACACAGACAGAGACATTTCTCGCACGCACACCCGAACACTCGCGCGGACAATTTATACAGCGGACCGGACCCACCACTAATTTACAGACAGAGATGGTAAAGATTGAATGTTCATCCCAGAGTGTGTGTGTGTGTGTGTCATGTGTGTGTACACGCGTTGTGTCTGCAAGCCTGGGTGTGTGTACATCTACAACCATTCTGAATAATTACAGTACATTCTGTACAGAACCTCGAGTATTGCTTTATCTGTACTCTGGGGAAGATAATTACAATGCAATGGCGCTGCCCAATTTAACCCCTAACCACCTTCCCATCCTACCACCCACCAGCCCGAGCCTCGTTCCCACCCCTCCACCCCCCCCTCACCCTCCGCCCTGCCCATCCCTGGTCCTATCGTGGTGGCAGTGGTGGTTTGACTCTTGGCAGGAGTTGAGAGGCTGCTGACGTGCGTGCGTGGCAGGATGTGTGGAAGAGGCAGGACTGGATCCTGTTTTTCACAGCGCAGCGGTTGGAGCCCGGCCAAGGTGACGCTCGCCACTGCCAACACGCACGGCGAGCCGAGCCAGCGGCGAACACACGACCGCCGTAAACGCGACCGCGCGCGTGCTCTCGTACGCAAGCGGACGCGCGCACGCTCGGCCGTGCGTATGCGCGCTACGTGAATATTGGGATTCCCGTTACTGTGTGTTTTTTTTTGGTGGCGTAAGCATGGGGGTGACTTTGTCCTGAAAGAGCTGTGTTGTTAGGAGTCCCGGGGCAGGCCGCACCAAGACGGTTTGAATCAGTTTGTTTGTAAATCGGGTTTGCACGACCGGCACCGTCTGAAGAATGGTCTGCATCACAAAGGGCTGGATGTCGGCTGGCGTGATAACATCCTGCGTGACCCGTGTTCCTGATGTTCCCTGTGAAAGAACATACCTAAGGAGCACTGCATGCTAGAACGCCCACACACAAGAGCACGTACACACGCACGCACACATACTGAACACGAGCAACATGAGCCGCGGTCTGATCTTTTATGGTTCAGTTGCGTGCCTGCAGAGAGAGAGGGAGGGAGAGAGGGAGAGAGGGAGAGAGGGAGAGAGAGAGAGAGAGAGAGAGACAGAGAGAGGCAGGGGGAGAGGGGGACAGAGACAGAGAGAGGGAGGGAGAGATGGGGACATAGAGAGAGAGAGAGAGAGGGAGGGGGAGAGGGGGACATAGAGAGAGAGAGACAGAGACAGAGAGAGGGAGGGGGAGATGGGGACATAGAGAGAGAGAGAGAGAGAGGGAGGGAGAGGGGACATAGAGAGAGAGAGACAGAGAGACAGAGAGGGAGAGAGAGAGAGGGAGAGAAAAAGAAAGAGAGAGCGAGGAGCTGGGGGAGATTGACAAACAGGAGCATTCTACAGTAATACTATTATCAGATAGAAATGCCAAATAATAGCACACAAAGAGGGAGACATGTTGCTGAGGGAGGGCAGACAGAGGAGCAGAGAGGATGTGAGGTAGACGGCGGGGGGTGGGGGGAGGGGGGGCCGGGGGGGGTTAGAGAGAGAGATGGGAAGGGAGAATTAGCGGCATGTTTGTTTTATTCCAGTTTCCAGGGCTTATTTAGGAAATAACTTCTGTCAACACTCGCACAGACACATATACACACATTAATACACACAGCGTATAGCAGGAATTGTTTTTTGTATACTTTATACAACAACTTTATAGTACTTTATACTATAGATTATTTATTGGAGGTTTAAATATGCTGCTAGGGATTGGAAAGAAGAGCAAGACCGAAGAATTCAAATGTGTGTTTTTATCAACTTCAAACTTGAACTTGAAACAATACAAAACGCACACACACACACACACACACGGGTCAGCACACGCAAAGGAACACTGGAAAACCTTGGTCGGCCGCTCATATTTCCGTCCGTGTTCTTCCCTGCCTTCCTCCTCTCTGCCCTCCCTCCCCCCTGTTCTCTCCCTCTTCCCCGTCTTCAGTTCTCCGTGTGAGCTAAGAGGATCAATAGACTTAGCACACTGTGCATATGCAGGCTCTGTACAGGGTCAGGACATCCCACTGACACAGAGAGGCAGAGAGAGGGACACGGAGAGAGAGAGGCAGGGAGAGAGGAACTGTAAGCGGAGAGCACTGCGCTCTTTTTTTTCCCCCCTCTCTTTTTTTCCATTCCTCCCCGGGGGAGATTGTGGGGGACAGGCTGCCGCGACGGAACGCACCGACGAGAGAACGGAAGAGAGGAGAGGAGCGAGAGACAAAGAGATAGAGAGAGAGAGGGAGATAGCAACAGTGAGAGAGAGAGAGAGAGTGAGAGAGAGGGAGAGAGAGAGAGAGAGAGAGAGGGAGTGCTCGTAACATGCCCTGCTATGCCGCGTGTTGACTGCTGCCTCCCCGACCGGCGTTCCCGGCTGTCAGGAAAAGGAATGTTTTTCCAGAGGAGCGATTCCCTGCGACGCTTTCTACCATGAGGATGTGGGACGGCGATATTCAATCTCCCGCGGAAGAACACGTCGCAAAACACAGCAGCAGGGGCCGCGCCGTGCGTTTCACTTCCTCCTTCTCCTCCTCCTCCTCGAGTGGAGCCAGTTCGAGATGCTAGCATGACCGTGCGTGCGAGCGCGCCGTACTTGTAAACAGTGGGAGCACGGGCAGCCATGGCAGTAGCGGCAGGCTGAAGAGGGAGCGCAGCATGGTGCCGCCAGGACCCCGTGTGTTGACCTGGGACACGTCGCTCGGTGCGGGGGGTCTACGGAGTGTGTAGCTCGAGCACTTAGCGGACAGAGAGAGGGAGGGATAACGAGAGGCGAGCGCTGAAGGTGAAAGGTGAGCAGGTTCTCCCTGCGCCAGGCGATGAAACCTGGCCACTGTCCCGCCGCCAGGGAGAGGACCATGATGCACCTGAGGAACTACCCTATCAGGAGGCATTCCTGGATCTGGTGAGTGGTGTGTGTGTGTGTGTGTAGTATAGGAAAGTTGGGGCTGAACTATCTAGGCATGTCAAAGATGGCTGCTTGTGGCTTGTTGAGTTGAGTAATGTGAGTAAAAGAGTGTGTGTCTCTGTCAGAGCAGCCATTCAAGTTCATTTAAATACCGCTTGCTTTGAGTGTGTTCCTCTATCACTGTGGCCACTCTTCAGTGCCATTTCATGCAGGCCTTTGGCACTTGCGTAAGGGAGTGTCTTTGTGATCCTAGCATTTCCTGACTGATTGCGTGTGCAGCTGTCCAAGTGTTTTCACATGTGTAGCCCTACGCACGTGCGTGTTCACCCGTGTTCACGTGTGTGTGTGTGTGTTGCGGCCCATTTGAGTCCACTTTATCCTAGCCTTGCCTAGCCTAGACTAGCTCTACCCAGCCTAGCTCAGTTCTGCTCAGAGAGATTTATTGTTTAATAGGGCCGGTCATTTCCAGACGTTTTCTCACACAATAAAAGCCTACGGTGCTCTGCGAACCAGCGACTAAATGAGACAGGACCATCAGGCTGGAGAAGGCTCCTAAACTTAGACCAGCGGGCTCCTGTATTTCTCTCAGACAGGGCAAAAGAAGTTCCAGTTCTGGTTACATTTACATTTAGCAGACGCTCTTATCCAGAGTGACTATACAGGGACATTCCCCCTGAGGCAAGTCAACGTCATCTGGCACGGCCGAGAATCGAACTGGCAACCTTCTGATTACGAGCCCGATTCCCTAACCGCTCAGCCATCTGATCCACTGGTTCCAACAGTACTGCAGTAGGCCTAGTATGGACATACACAGGACAGGACAGACACGCCGTGGTCCTACCAGACTCTCCTCTCTCTTCCTTCTCGGGTCTTCCCCCGCTCTCCTTCCCTCTCCCCTCGCTTAGACCAGATCAAGTGAGCCGTGACTGAAGTGTCCGCGGGGTGAGTTGAAATGTCAGCCTGGCTGAGAGGCGCACGCTGTAGCCCACGCTAAGCCGGGCACGGAGCCGGCCAGCTCGAGCTGCTCCAGCCGTCACGGGTGAAGCCCTGGCCGCTTCCGCTGCCGTTCAGACCGGGGCGTTTACCGAGGGCCTCCGCGTCGACTGTCGGCCCGTGGAGATCCAGTGTTTGTTTAATCAGAATTCAATTACTGAGGACGGGGAAAGGAGTCATGGGACCCTGGCCTTTACTGCAAACAAGGTTGAACCTGAGGCTGGGGCTGGGGCCGGGGGTGAGGATGGGCTGGTACAGAGGTAGAGGCTGGGGATAAGGCTGTGAGGCTACAAGGGCAACAGCTGAGCTCTCCACAGAGGAGAGAATACACGGGGCCTGTCTTTGAAGGGGACGGCCATGCGGAATGTTACTCGCTAATCCACCGCTAGCTGCATAAACATGATTCATTTCTATTCAGATGATACCTCATTAGATTGAACAAAGAAATGCTATCTCCTGTTTGGATTGAAATACCATCTTGGTATTTGATGTGGTTCATGGACAAATCGTCTTCTCTTGGAAATCAAATGATCCTTCCTGGAGTGTTCTGGGTGTTTAGTGGACACTCTTAAATCTTTTAAAATGTATTTATTCTGACTTATCATTTTGCCCCCAGTGCAAAACCTAGTAACCTAAACACATTGAGTGCCGGTTTACTTTATTACTGTGGTATACATTGGGGTAATATTGTACAATGTGTGATCTTTGAATAGATATTTGGATCACAGGGTCATGAGGAGAAGCTTATATTGTTGTGATACAGTAGAGTACAGTGGTATGGATCTAATCATGGTTGTTTTCATGGTTCTGTCTCAGCAGTGTTTGGGTTGGATAGCACCGATACAGGGACGATGTTGAGGCTCGCTGTCTACACAGTGACGCTTGTCAGAGCACAACTCTCATTTGGGAGAGATTCAGCCGTCAGAACCGATCTGTGTTCCAGTTGTTTGTGGCTGAGGGTGGATTTTCTCCAGCTCCCGTTGTGTTCGTGCGTGTGTGTGTGTGTGTGTGTGTGGGCGTGTGTGTGTGTGTCTGGGTGTAGCTGGACACTGACAAGCCTTCAGAGGGCTCTGTATTATTCATCGTTCCTTGATAATGGACTTTCAGCTTCCTCTCTGTCTCAGGCACTCCCTGGAGTACGTACCATTACACGCATACACACACGCACACGACCCAACGCAAATCAGACCGTCGCTTTGAAATCTTCGGAAAAAGAAAAAGATCCAGCCCCGCCTCGTCCCTGTCGCCTCGTCGTCGTGGTCGGGCTCGCAGCTGTGGCGTCGATACGGGGCGAGGACATGCCGGCGAGGAGGAGCCGTCACCGCGAGCGTCCTTATCGGGCGGGGCCAGACGGACGCTAGCCCGAAGGAGCGCTCCGCCTCCCAGACGGAAGAGGAAGACGAGTGTCTTCCTGCCCCCGAGTTACACCGTCCCCGTTCTCCTTGGGCCGGATGCACAGCGACGTCACCGAGCCACTTTTCACATCTACACACTCGCAGGCAGGCAGGCAGGCGCTGCTGCTACACAGACACATGAACACACACACACACACACTATATACACACACACTATATACACACACACTATATACACACCCAGTCAGGAGATGACAGCTTCCTTTGATTCTCCTCCGTGACAAAGAGCCGGACTCGTCCTTGTAACCGGCGGTTGTCGAGCGGCAGAACGAGATGGGAGGAGAACGACGAAGGACTTCAAAGATCTGTCGGGAGCTCCTGACTCACCGCGAGCACGGCTCACATGACGTAAACGTCCAGTTGATTGGTCACCCGTGCGCGTAACATCTCATATTGCCAGTGTACCAGTGTAGCTGTATCACAGATGACCAGGCGCCAGTGGTATTTCCTTACCTGCCGTGCGGAGACCCCGATATGACCCATTGACACGATGAACAGTACTAGAACATCCGCTTGGATAAAGCTTTGATAGCTTTGACAAACGTGGCCTGGGTAGCTTGGTGAGGGGCCATTGCTCGGTGTGAAATGGTGGGGACTGTCACGGGCAGGATGTGTTGGAGTGATTTCAGCGGGCCCTAAGCTGGAGCCCGGCCGCTTGAATCGAGGCTGGATCTAAACCCAGTGGCCATGGTCCTCAGGGGGGGTGATTTATACAGGGTTGAAATCGTCAGTGTCTTTTCTCTCTCTATCTCTATACTCGACTACTATCTATCGACGATCGCTATAGTCTATCTGGTCTCTCGTATCTCTCGTCTCTCTCTATCTCTCTATCTGTCTCTCTCTCTGTCTCTCTCTGTCTCTCTCGCTCTCTCTCTCTCTCTCTCTCTCTCTCTACTCTCTCTCTCTCTCTACTCTCTCTCTCTCTCTCTCTCTCTCTCACTATATCTCTCTCGGTCTCTCTCTCTCTTTCTATCTCTCCTTGATAAGATAGAGGTGGTCTGTGTTCGAGTGTCATTGATTCCGAGGCAGGTTTCAAATGAAATGACTTTGCCGCTCCCTGGGTTACTGCCCAGGGACCCGGAGGTAGAGGTTTGAGAATGGGCTCTTTGGAGACGGAGGAGGGCTGCTGCCAGAATCCTAGCCTCCGTGAGACTAAGTCATCACTCACACACTCGCACACACAGGCGTGCGTGTGACCGTGTGTGTGTGTGTGTAAGAGAGAGAGAGAGAGAGAGAGAGAGAGAGAGAGAGAGAGAGAGAGAGAGAGATTGAGCGTGTGAGAGATAGAGAATGTGTGCGTTGGGCTTTGCCTCTCTCCTGCGCCATTCATCTCTGTCACACCGGTGTCCTGCTTGTGACGCACACATCCTTATCAGGGGTCTCTATTCTGGGTGTTTCGCTACACACACACACACACAGCGTGACATGGAACTGGACGTCTACTGATAGAGCCCCCCACCAAACACACTCTGGAGCAAAGCACTGAATTGGAAATCAGCGTACACCAACCCAGGCATGAGGAAGGTTGTACCTGCTGCTTATTTCTGCTCTTCCAACCACCCTGCCAACCTGTTTACCAAGCGTTTGCTCCATGTGTATGTTGTTTTGTTTCGCGTCGGTGTGAAGCGTTGCCACCGTTTTGCCGGTCTGTTGACAGGATTGCGGGCTATCCTAAAAAGACATTTGAGCGGCACATGTTCTCCCTTCTTCATCCTGTGAGTCAGTCCTTCATGGCTGTCACCCGCACACGCACCAGATGTGAGGCTCCTTCCACATCCCCCGCCTCCTTCTCTCACATGCCCTCTCTCCCTTTCTCTCTCTCTCTCCCTCTCATAGTCTCTCGCTCTTTCTCTCTCTTTTGTTCACGCTGTCCTCTCTCTCTCGTTCTCTTTATGTCCCTCTCTCTCTTCTGGGGATGAGGAGGAAAGGAGGAGAGGAGGGGAGGATGGGAAGAGGAGAAGAGAGTAGTAGAGGAAAGGGCAGGAGAGGTGAAAGGAGAGGAGGGGAGGATGGGCGAGAGGAGATCCATTTATCTGCAGCGAAGACGTTAGGAATGTCTCGCTCAAAACACATAGCCGTTTATCATGCAAGCAGTCATGGAGGGTTTCTCTTGGCTCGGTCGTCAACACGAATGAGAAGAGATCTCTTTGTTTTTCTCCTTCTGGCATACCGCACACAAACCACACCATACCATACCATAGGCAGAGTTTGATCCATTTTGGGAGCGGTGCGCAGAGTGTCGTTTCAATGTCGATCATTTCACCGGTTGTCTCACTATGATGCATGGCCCAGTCTGTCACAGGCGGACCCACTGCAAGGCCCCCAGATGTACATGATCTCAGATTGCTCTTGAATATCCATTTATTTTCATTCATTTCATCCGGGTTTCTATTTGTCTCTTGCTCTGTCTCTCCCTGTATCTCTCTCTCTCTCTCTCTCTCTCTCTCTCTCTCTCTCTGTCTCTCTCACACACACACACAGACACGCACGCACACACACACACACATGCGCTCCCTCTCCCTACGGTAGCAGCTGGGAGATGGAACATTCAATCTTCTCTGTGTCTCCGGAACAGAAGCGACAAGACAGGCAGATCAATAAGAATGCTACGTGCACTTCACTGCTGTCAGAGGTGGGGGGGCTTTTGGATGGGGGGGCTGAGTCTGGGGCCGTCTGGGGCTTGGCTGGATGGGGCGGGGGGCCTCACGGCTGGTGCTATGTGATTCGCTGGATTTGGTGAGGTTTCTCTCAGTTGGTCTGTCTCAGCGAGCGAGCATCGAACTCTCCTGTGCGTCCACACGTAAACGTATTGTGTGGTCGTGTGTGTGTGTGTGCAGTATGTGCATATGTGTGCGTGTGTGCTTACTGTACAGAACTCCACTATTAGACACAAACAATGTCTCGGGCAAGCCAGATGGTATCACGTCAAGCCTTTCCTGAGGTGACTGACGGGTGGTGCGAAGCCAGGCAGTAAAACAAACGCCTTTAACTGGACAAAAAGATACGGATAGAGACCCAAGGCTCGGTGAGTCGGAACAGATGAAGTTGAGAGCTGGAGAAAGTCGCTCCAGACTGGCTGGTAGTTCCTGTGATGTCGACAAGGTCCGAAGGTCAGAACTCAAATTCTGCTCTTTTCAAATCCAGTACTTTACAGCAGATGCACTTGATTTGTTTCACCCCTGGCCCTGTACTTCAGGACCACGAGTTTCTGGAGACACAACGTTGGAATGCTTTTTTTGGGGAGAATATTTCGGCAACAAATGTTATCTGTGGAACAGATATCTTGCCCTTGTCCGGCTTGTTTGAGTGATTTTATGTAATTGTGCAATTTAAAATCCATATCCAATAAGTAGAGAGTTTGAGGTGGGCTATAGCCAGCGCCGCACCCTGACTAGAACCTTTAATTACAGGCTATCTGACCGTTCACCCAAAGAGCAGGGCAATCTGGAGTCTTAGACAGTGTAGCTCTTCACCTGTAGATGACCTTGAATAACTTGTTTATGAGATGACAGGACCGCATTTATTATGGCTGTGATGACGGCAATGGGTATGAGTCGTTTTCTGAGAGCTTATTATGGCTTATTCTAGGAGAGAGAGTTCCCCATTACACACACACACACACACACACACACACACACAGACACATACACACACACACACACACACACACACCACACGCAGACACGTACGCACACCATGCAGGCAGGATTTACTCATATTAAAATTCCAGCTAATCCATACCGGGGCATCTACCAGACTGTTAATTACAGACACACAGAGACGCACACACACACATATCTACAAACTCACACATAAATGATCAACTATAATCATGATAATATGATCAAACTTTTACCAATGTTAACATATTGCGTTTAGAGTCTATTCGAATTTGCTACACAAAATGTTACGTTAACCAATCTGTTTATCCTGTACCTGATCTAGTACTTGTGGTGTGTGTGTGTGTGTGTGTGGTGTGTGTGTGTGTGTGTGTGTGTGTGTGTGTGTGGTGTGTGTGTGTGGTGTGTGTGTGTGTGTGTGGGTGTGTGTGTGTGTGTGTGTGTGGGTGTGTGTGTGTGTGTGTGTGTGTGTGTGGTGTGTGTGTGTGTGTGTGTGTGTGTGTGTGTGTGACATCATCAGAGGGGCAGGGACAGGCTAATGATGAGGATGATGATGATGATGATGTCCTTATGACACCCGGCTCGGCTGATGACAGTAGTATTACGGCCGTCATGGTGATGCTCAAGGTCCACCCCCTATGGACGTTGGACAGACAGATTTACCTGGATAATCTCTGGAGAGGGAATCCTAGATCGGTGACACCCCCCAACACGCACACGCACACGCACACGCACACACACACACACACAGTGTTCTACCCCTCATCCACTCACTCAGTAACACCACTCCATGATGATGTCACTGAGGTTTTAAACTGGGATTACTGTGACATCACTGGACCAGGGTCCAGACTAAACCTATTAGCAATACCATGTGCTGCCTCTGCAGGAAATGTGTGTCTGCACATTTAGTTTGGGTTGTTTGCGTGTGTGCATATGTGTGTGTGTGGTGTGTGTGTGTATATACATCTCTGTGTGTGTGGGTGTACAGTTGTTGAGTTGCATATGATCTATGGAGCACTTCAAGCTGCCCTGAGATATCAAAGCACAACAGTGATACCAGTAGACTCTGAACACAGTGATACCAGTAGACTCTGAGCACAGTGATACCAGGAGGCTCTGAACACAGTGATACCAGGAGGCTCTGAACACAGTGATACCAGGAGGCTCTGAACACAGTGATACCAGGAGACTCTGAGCACAGTGATACCAGGAGGCTCTGAACACAGTGATACCAGGAGACTCTGAGCACAGTGATACCAGGAGGCTCTGAACACAGTGATACCAGTAGACTCTGAACACAGTGATACCAGGAGGCTCTGAGCACAGTGATACCAGGAGACTCTGAACACAGTGATACCAGTAGACTCTGAACACAGTGATACCAGGAGACTCTGAACACAGTGATACCAGGAGGCTCTGAGCACAGTGATACCAGGAGACTCTGAGCACAGTGATACCAGGAGACTCTGAACACAGTGATACCAGGAGGCTCTGAGCACAGTGATACCAGGAGACTCTGAACACAGTGATACCAGGAGACTCTGAGCACAGTGATACCAGGAGACTCTGAACACAGTGATACCAGGAGACTCTGAGCACAGTGATACCAGGAGGCTCTGAACACAGTGATACCAGTAGACTCTGAACACAGTGATACCAGTAGACTCTGAACACAGTGATACCAGGAGGCTCTGAGCACAGTGATACCAGTAGACTCTGAACACAGTGATACCAGGAGGCTCTGAGCACAGTGATACCAGTAGACTCTGAACACAGTGATACCAGGAGACTCTGAACACAGTGATACCAGGAGGCTCTGAGCACAGTGATACCAGTAGACTCTGAACACAGTGATACCAGGAGACTCTGAACACAGTGATACCAGGAGGCTCTGAGCACAGTGATACCAGTAGACTCTGAACACAGTGATACCAGGAGACTCTGAACACAGTGATACCAGGAGGCTCTGAACACAGTGATACCAGGAGACTCTGAACACAGTGATACCAGGAGACTCTGAACACAGTGATACCAGGAGGCTCTGAACACAGTGATACCAGTAGACTCTGAGCACAGTGATACCAGGAGGCTCTGAACACAGTGATACCAGGAGACTCTGAACACAGCGCTCTAGCCCATAGGACAGAGGAGAAACCTGGGAGGGCGGTCCGCATGTCAAAAGAACTAACTCGGCAATAGCTGGTTTAGTAACCACACAACAGGGTCATCATCTTTTGAGACACTGGATTGGACGCCACAAGGGGAGTGGTTTCGAGGCTGTCCGTGGTGACACCGCTCCTCTCAAGACTGCTAAATACACATCTTCCTTCGTCCCGGTCCCCGAAATATCGTTTTGAATCCCGACTAATTCTGCGGGATCAACACATAGCCTCAGTGTCAACATGGCGTCATAATCCTGGCCCACTCAGCCCTAAATCCAATCCCACGTCACCTACTGGTGTAAACCATTAAGGGTTTAGCTGGGGGGGGGACAAGACGTTTGTCCCACTGTATCAATAGGGCGTTGGGTTTAGTTACGGTTCAGTGGTGAAGCCCCCTGTTGTATTATAGTGTATAGTTTAGTGTACTGTCGGAGCAGTAGTCTTTCTCGACGCCGTTATGTTGCCGGATTTGGGATTAGCCAGCTGCAGATGATGCACGGCATGGGCCACGACAACAGTGACTCAAGGTAACGCCTGTTTACTGAGGGATCTTCTCGCGTGCAAACAGGTGAGGGAGGAGATAGCAAACGTTCCCAGGAAGCGATGTGAGATGTGGAGGTTGTTTACAGGACGCCGCAGTGCATCAGCCTGAGTCTGGCTCAGCCGGAGTCTGCCTCTCTCTCTCTCAGTCTGAGTCTGCCTCTCTCTCTCTCAGTCTGAGTCTGCCTCGCTCTCTCTCAGTCTGAGTCTGCCTCTCTCTCTCTCAGTCTGAGTCTGCCTCTCTCTCTCAGTCTGAGTCTGCCTCTCTCTCTCTCAGTCTGAGTCTGCCTCTCTCTCTCTCAGTCTGAGTCTGCCTCTCTCTCTCTCAGTCTGAGTCTGCCTCGCTCTCTCTCAGTCTGAGTCTGCCTCGCTCTCTCTCTCAGCCTGAGTCTGCCTCGCTCTCTCAGTTAGTGAAAGTGGCCCTTGTATCCCTGCAGTGGGCACGTTGGTTCACAGACAACGACCTTTTTCGACTCTATTGGACTGTTCGACCCTCGCTGTACGCCAGTATTCTATTTTGCAGTGCAATTTGTCCGTGTGCATCAGTGACTCAGAGAGGCCAGAGTGATAGCTGGTCCATCCAGCTCAGCTATAGAGTACATCTGGCATGAATAATACACTGCTGTCGTGACTAGTTAGGTCAGAATCCTTTCCTCTCCTTCAGAGTGAAAGCCCATTTTCAAAAAATGCCTGTCCTGACTAAATGAGTTGAAAGATATCTATGTTGACAAAATGAACGGAAAGATAACAAGGTTTGAATTTGACAGGAAATGTATATTTTGGGTTGACACAAAGAGATATATATATATATATATATATATATAGCCCACTAGCTAGACTAGACTAAGGCACAGAGGCATTCTTTCTTCCATTAAAACTGCTTATTAAACCTGCGGCCGTCTCCTAGCAACTGAAGCCTGATTGGCTATCGGGACCTACCTGCCCTTCCGAATGCTGCCATTTCGCCATGGAAACGAGTCTACAAACATGCGCATGAAGGAAGGATGGAGAGCTGGGAAGATAAAGAGGAACTGACTGAAAGGATCTGGTCACCACGACAACCAGGGTGCTTGTCCCAAGCTCTGACACGCAGTTCTCCAGTCTGGCTATTTCAGAGCCCAAACTCCCTTTAAGACACCTCTTAAAGGGACAGGGTCACATTCACACATTTACATTGCAGGCTCTTAATTATGATTACAAAAGCGTGAGAAGGCACTGTGAGAGGTTTGCCGATGTCAAAAAAAGGACCAGTTATAGGTTGAGAAAGCAAGATTAATGTTGACATCCATTTACGCCCGGAACTCTGTCGTAACAATTTCCCTAATACCAAGTCTCACTTGTGTAATAACTTAATGCTTAAAATACCATTTAACTACAATAAAGTGTGGCTGCATAGCTGTACCTATGTAGCTACTTTGACTATAAAGTTGTCACTCCAGTTATTTTCATTTTATTACAGGGTAGTAAATGACATCATTCTTCGAAGTTTCCCTCCTATAAACAGCACACGCATCATACAACCTATTGAAAATCCCACCCCTACAGTATACACTCTACAGCATCAAGAAATCACTGGGGGTTTGTTTTTTGGTGCAATGTGGTATCCTGATATGCAACATGCAGAAGGACCCGTTCTCTTTTGAGCAGGTGTGTGAGGACATGTGATCAGGCCCTCACATCCTCCTCGACCAATAGAAGCATGGTCTGTAGAGGGAGATCTGCCAGCTCTCTGCCAGGCAACCACACCATTCCTCACTATTCCGTCGGGCTGGCCAATCAAATCCCCTGACTTTGAATCCCGCCAGCTGTACAGGCCCCGCCCCCTGCTCTCTGCATGATGCTAATGAAGCAGCGATGAAGGAGAGAACAGAACAGAACTGAAATGCCCCAGGATGCATATTAAACAGTGTGTCCCTGCTCCGCCCACCCCTCCAGTGCCCAACTCTCTCTGTTTCATCAGCCATGCTTGACCCCCCTATCTCACTTGATACTGGACTCACAATTCTCTCTCAATCTCCTTCTCTCACTCTCTCAAGCTCCACCTCTCACTCTCTCAAGCTCCACCTCTCTCTCTGTCTCTCTGTCTCTCTCTCTACCCCTGTTTTCTCTCTCTCTCTTGGACGGTTTTAGAACGCGAGGTCAAGCACCCTCTTTGGTCAGGAAGCTGGAGTTGTAGGCCAAGTACCGTACGGTTGGGATGTCAATTAAATGTACATTATAAACTGGCTTCCTAGCCCTCTCCCACTCTTCCTTCCTGACCGTTGATCTCCCTCCCTCTCCCTCTCCTCTGCTATCCTCTCTGTGTCTACCTTACTCTCCCTCTCCCTCTCCTCTGCTATCCTCTCGGTGTCTACCTCGCTCGCTCCTCGGTTGCAGTAGATTGTTTCTAAGCTCTTAAGAGGTCACTGACCTAGAGAGGCTCTGTTGGTGACAAACTACTTAAGACGCCTTCACCCATTGAACTGATTACCCTGGCGAGCGGCATGGCGCGGGGCGAACGAGCCTTGTGAAAGTTAAGAAAGGTTCCAACTGTTTGGGGGCACTTCAGCCAATCACAAGGTCCCATATGGACATAGAAGTCCATATTCTTGCAGTCTATAATTGTCCCCAGTGCCACATAATACATGTTTGTATGATTACTGAGATTTAAACCAAAGTGCAGAAGCTAGGTGGTGCTAGCTTGGCCCTCCTTCCCTGTTTGTCTGTTGTCATGTAAACCGGGCAATGAAAGATAGAAAGCTAATCCCTAACTCACATAGCTGCTAAGCTAGTTAGCTGCACGTAGCTTCAAACGTTGTCGAGTTCGACCCACACAACGTTGACCCTTTGCAGAGCGTTGAATGAACTTGGGCCTCGCTGCTGCCTCTGTGAACACACCGTTACCGCACAGCCAAAGTTTCCCAGAGTTTGCTGACGGCTCGTCTGTTTGACTCTATTGTGTCTGTGTGGAAGCTCCGCGTGTCTGCTGGCTCCAGAGAGACGCCGTGATGACACACGGCCCCACCCTCCACGGGAACGCTGTTCCACCTCGTCGCCGGCTCTGATGGCGTGTGGCCGATGTGCCTGCCAGTGTGTGTTGTGTGTGTTTGTGTGTGACAGGAAGTACAGGGAACGTACAGTCGAGGTTTGCGACGTGTTCAGACGTGTGCGGCATGGCGTTTGTCGTTGCGTCTGTGACTTTGTCTCAGCCGGCAGCCAGCAGGGAGGGTGTGTCACCTGCTGCAGACTCAGGTGCTGTCAGCGCCGCTGGGCAGGGGCCAGGAGAACACCGACACACTCTGCTGCACGTGGTTGTGGTCTCTCTTGTGTGTCTTGTGTGTGTGTGTGTGTGTGTGTGTGTGTGTGTTGTCTGTCGTCTGTCTGTATGTCTGTCGTCTGTCTGTCTGTCTGTCTGTCTTCTGTCTGTCGTCTGTCTGTCTGTTGTCTCTGTCTGTCTGTCTGTCTGTCTGTCTGTCTGTCTGTCTGTCTGTTGTCTGTCTCTGTGTCTGTAGTCTGTGTGTGTGTGTGTGTTTCTGTGTGTGTGTGTATGTCTGTGTGTGTGTGTGTCTGTATGTGTTTGTGTCTGTATGTATGTGTTTGTGTCAGTGTTGTTTTGCCATCACTCTGGTTTCGTTGTGGAGGATAGTGCCCCCTGGTGCTTGTTAAAGGGATTGGTAATATCTGTATTTCTACCTTCACGTCTGTACCTCTGACTCCCTCTAGTGGTGGGTTATAGCTGTTACAAACTCTTTTCAACCCCTTGTAGGCCTCATCTCAGTCATTCTCAATCTTCTTAATCTTTATATATTCATTCTGGAGTGTGTTTTTCAGTTTCAGAAAACAATGTGGAGTGGACATTCTTTATTCCTTGGCTGGAAAGATCTAGGGCTTCAGGTGGTGGTGAAGAGGTGAAGATCTAGGGATCTTCAGTTCAAATCAAGTGGAGAGTCAGGGAGTCAGGTGGCTGAGCGGTTAGGGAATCGGGCAAGTAATCTGAAGGTCGCCGGTTCGATACCCGGCAGTGCAAAATGATCTTGTGAGTTGGGCAAAAAACCCTACTTGCCTCGGGGGGAATGTCCCTGTACTGTAAGTCGCTCTGGATAAGAGTGTCTGCTAAATGTAAATGTAATGTGTGTGTGCTGTATTAGAAGAGAAATAGCCAGGATTGATGCAGATACAGAGTGCAGTGACTACTACACATGAGAGAGTAAGACTAATTTTTCTGGCCAGCCAAACATTAAAACCTCATTTGTGAGTGTAATCCATTCAAATACATTGAGTACATGAGTCTGTCTGCAATGCTCCCTGGGTGGGCTGTATGTATTATTAGTAAAGTGTTCTTATGAGCAGTCGTCTAAACAGAAAGCAGGCTCTCTATTCATTAGGATCCTGCTACATTCTGTGCATCTGAGATTACTCCTGTACTCCTCCTCCCCCAGAGAGGGAGGGGTTATTAATATCACATTTACTCACTAGTGTATTTTCAAAACAAAACCAAAAAACACAACCAACACACCTCACTAGCCCTAGCCCAGCGACAAAAAACTAACTCAAAAAACAAAAAACAAAACAACAACCCAAAAAACAAAACAAAAACAACAAAACCTCTCACTATACCTCTACCTCTCCCTCCCTCTCCCTTCCCTCTCCCTTCTCCCCTCCTTCTCTCTCTTCTCTCCTGTTCCTCCATTTCCCCCACCTCTAATTCTTCTTCTCTCCCTTTATCTTTCACTCTTTTTCCCTCGCTTTCCTCTCTCTCATCGCCGCCTCTCTCTCGTACTCAACTCTCCCACTTGCCTCGCCACCCCCCCCCCCCACCGCTTAGCTCTCCCCACACCCATTACCCTCTCTCTTTCTACTCTTCCCACCTCTACAAACACCCCTCCTTCCTTCCGTCAACTTATCAGGCTGTCCCTCCATGTTG
>CAEFZP010005742.1:0-10000 GCA_903064625.1 Mallotus villosus
AAAAAAACTCTCACACACTGTCATACATCAGGGTGTTAAGATCTGATCTGACTGAACAATTTGTATGCCACTTTGGAATCAAAACCGAGTCCAAATCGAACTGAACACAGTGAAAACACACTAGAATTACAGTAGAATTAGTGTGTTAGGCTAACCCAGATGGTTGTGTGCCCAATGCACCGCAGAGCTGGGTGACTAGGTGGCTTGTGGAACATCCCAGTACCCTCAGCCTGCCAGCCAGTACAGCAGCCTGCCACCAACACCTCTGCATTGTGCTTCCTGCTTTGCTCTGTCACAAAGGACTTATTCTAGGGCTGGCAAGCCTTTGTCAGCTTACTGAAAAGAAACACACAGGTTTCCAGACTGACTAACATTGCCACTCTGGCAATGTTTCGGATTCAAACTGGTGGGATGACGCATTGGGTGTGTGTGTTGTGGTTGTTGATGTTGGGTGTGTGTGTGTTGATGTGTGTGTGTGTGTGTGTGTATGTGTGTGTGTGTTGATGTGTGTGTTGATGTGTGTGTTGATGTGACCATTAAAGGGATCAGGGAGAGAGAATGTGTATCACCAGACTAATCTGGTCTGATATTTGGACCATATGGTCTACATCTTAATGCCTGCTCAGGTTCTACACGCTGTGAGCCTGATTTTACTGGCAACACGCAACCCCGTAAAAATCGATCTAATACAGAGAATATGTCAAGAAAAGTGTCTCACAAGTCTTGTTGTTCCTTGTTGACATACTGTAAACTGATGTTGTCTTCTATACTGATACTATAACTGTAAAATCTAAGAGATTGTTAAATTCAGCTCGATAACTGTATTCTGAGAATTACAGTGCAGTTTGCTCCCTATAGCTTCTCTTCTGGCCCCATAATCAATATATACAATGATTAATGATCACAAATATGCTATTTCTTCCATTTGTCATGAGTGTTTGATTTGATCTTTGCCTGTGGTGAAACCAGGAAGCTCATGGTTGATGTAAGTGTGTCTGGATCGTGATTAAGACCATTAAAACTGGCAGGTTCTTCAGTCAGTGATCAATAGTCTCTCATCCCTGAATAAGAACCTTCCCCCTCCTTCATCTCTCTTTCACTCTTCTCTACTCTTTCGATCTTGATCTATCTCGACATCTCTCTCTCTCTCTGTTCTCTATCTATTTCTCCGTCTCTGGTTTGTCTGGTCAGACAGCAACAGTCTTACCTCACATCAGTAAGAGGAATCATCTCCTTCTCTGTCTCTCTCTGTCTCTCTCTCTCTCTGTCTCTCTCTCTGTCTCTCTCTCTCTCATCTCTGTCTCTACTATGTCTCTCTCTGTCTCTCTCTGTCTCTCTCTCTCTCCCCATCTCTCTCCATCTATCAGCAGTCTTACCTCACACAGTAAGAGGAATCATCTCCTTCTCTCGAGGGTTTTTGCACCCAGAGCCCCAATCTGCAACACAAAAGCAGCCCGGTTAGACACAGCGTTCAACACACTAACACAACACACAAGAAGAACACAAACTTACACACAAACACTTGCACTCACAAACACACACTCTCACAAACACACACTCTCACAACAAACACACTCACATTTAGGAACAGGCTCACACAGAGACATTTACACACTGAATCAATTTTATTAGACATTCTAACCCAGCCCCCACCATACCCCCCAACACGCTCAGTGTCTCCATGGTGTCTCCTTGTCCAGACCCTGGTCTGGTCTCCCCCGAGGAGGGTGTGTGTGTGTGTGTGTGTGTGTGTGTGTGTGGGTGTGGGGGGGAGGTGAAAAGGGAGACCCCCCATACATCCCCCCATCATCAAGGTATTGATTCGTGTTTGGGCACGCAGCACCAGTGAATAAATTATTCACAGTCCTAACACGTCTCTGTCACCTGGGACATGGTGATGGCAAAGCAATAGCATCTACAAAGAGAGAAATGCTGAGAAAGAGCTGAGCAAAGATCGGAGATACTGGCTCGCAGCTCTGTCTCTCTCGTACTAGTAACGCAGAGCGCTCTACTCGTCTCCCTGCTCTCGCTCTCATCTCTCATCTCTCTCTATCCACTCTCTCTCCTAGACTATCCCTCTCTCTCTCTCCTCTCTCCTCTATCCTCTCTCTCTCCTCTCTCTCTCTCTCTCCCTCAGAAGGCTGCACACAACACACATCCTGGCATCACAGTCTAAACAGCTGCACAGCGTCTTGTAAAGCGGCGCGGCTTCGCGTGACAACCCGATCACAGCGAGGGGTCCCCAACGTTCTGAGAGAGAGGAACCAAGTGTGGACTGTCAGGGCAAGCGACCACGCTGAGCACATCGCCGCACGCCCGAGTTCAGCTTGGGAAAACGCCAAGATCTGAGGGAACGAACGCTCTCTAGCAAAACATCGTCATCGTCACTATGGTGTTGCTGTTGGCAACGAGTCGCACGCGCTGCCTCGGTCTAGATGGAGGACAATATATATTGTTCAAATGAAATTCTCTCTTGTGAAGTGCGACAGGGAATGTAATGAAGGATATACAGGAAGTGGCCCAGGCTGGATCCAAACCCGTGCGCCTGTGGTCAGGCCTACATGGTGCTCACACTTAACCAGTGAGCCACCGAGGCGCCACATGTGACTAGACCTTCAGCGGCCTGTTTACATAGACCTGGACTAGAGAACCTATGGGAGATGGAGAGTTGGTGTTGAATAACGTTTACCCTTGAGGTGGGTCCTGTTTCAGACTAAATGTTCAGGACGGATCGATTCCTGGGTTTGAGTTTATTCAGCTCTCTCCTTCTCTGACCCTTAGCAGCGGCTCCTCTCTGTCCTGACCTCACAGGCCTGTATCATACAGCTCTTTTTAATGCTGTGAGGTCCATGTCTATGAGGTCATACACACCGAGAAGGGTGTAGCTCAGCTATAGCATTTGACATCAGATAAAGAAGATGCCGGTTCGAATCCCCCCTGTACGTTTCTTTGGATAAAAGCGATCCATGGTAACTACTGAGTGCGGAGGCTGGTCTGTGGCATAGTAACTGTAACCACGTGAAATCGATTGTGAAGGAGTGGGCTGTGTGTGTGTGTGTGTGTGTGTGCGGAAGAGAGAGCTGTGGAGTGCGTGGGCTGAGCCAGGCATGTACTGGGTGTCAGTTCTCTCCATGTATGTGTGTGTGGGTGTGTGTGAGAGTGTGAGTATGTATGTGTGTGTATGTGAGAGTGTGTGCAGAGTCATATGTGTACATGGGACTGTTGCCTGACTCACAGAGGGTCTAACCTGCTAACATTGTCTTGCCAGAGAATGTGGAATATTCAAGCCTCTTTGAACAGAACATGAGACTGTAGTTTAGAATGCACACAAACACGAGCTGAAGAATGTAGCGACCAAGCACGACGCGTTGTACGACTTACAATGCTGAGAGAGTTACTCAAAATCCTTCACGGGTATCATATAGAATGTAGAATGTAGAATGTCGTCGTTTGGATTCCGACATTCCTTACGGAGCTCTCACACAAATCGCAACGCAGCCAAGCAAAATAGTGCATCCATCCACTCAACTCCCCCTTAAAAGCCACGAAACAATAGGCACATAAATACTACAATTTTCTACATGGCTGTGTACCTCTTGTAGTGCCTTTTGTTTAGTAACATCCCATAGCAACACCACGATAACCAAGCAAGGGGAACGAGACAATCCACTGAAAAACCACTGCTAAACCGGAGGATTTGGAAACCCTCCATCCTCTGCTCCTCCTAGCCAGCCTCCCACACAGATCTGCAGCGGCACGGCCATCACCAACCTCTCACCCCTCTGCCTCTCACCCCGCTGCCTCTCACCCCTCTGCCTCTCACCCCTCTGCCTCTCACCCCTCTGCCTCTCACCCCTCTGCCTCTCACCCCGCTGCCTCTCACCCCTGCTGCCTCTCACCCGCTGCCTCTCACCCCGCTGCCTCTCACCCCGCTGCCTCTCACCCCTCTGCCTCTCACCCCTCTGCCTCTCACCCTGCTGCCTCTCACCCCGCTGCCTCTCACCCCGCTGCCTCTCACCCCTCTGCCTCTCACCCCGCTGCCTCTCACCCTGCTGCCTCTCACCCTGCTGCCTCTCACCCCTCTGCCTCTCACCCCTCTGCCTCTCAACCCCGCTGCCTCTCACCCTGCTGCCTCCAGCAACCAGCCGTGGAATTAATCCCTGCCCTTTGTCTTTCCTCTGCAGCTGCACATTACTGTGATTAACTGCCCCGGCCCAGTGCTGGAGTTATAACTAGGGGAGATGGGGGCTGACGGGCCAGTGCTGGGGCTGGGGTTGGAGGGCTAGGACTGGGCCTGGTGTTTGGGTTTGAGGGGCCTGGTTCCGGAGCTTTAGACCGGAGCCTGAGCGCTGGCTGGGTAAGGTCTCCCTCCAAGTCTACTCTGTCACTGTCCATGCTAGCTTTATTTCTGCTGACTAACCCTATTCATGCTAAACAGTGTCGGAGCAGAAGAAGGGCGGCGGAGGAGAATGGAAGGCGACCGGCTCGTTGGTTTATGGCCTTGTTTCTATTATGTGGTTCTCTGGGGAGGGCTAAACCCACCAGGGGGGTTCTTAATAACACTCAGTGGGTTTTACGACCTCCTTTTACAAAGGCTGAGCCTTGGAAGACACAGCCATGCTGGAAGGGCTCTCTACAACACAGCTACGATAGGAGAAACCCATTTGTTTTCAGCTCAGCCGCCGCGATGAGTTGAACGTTGTAGCATCCAGTGCATAAGAGTCCCAGGAATTATCCTGGAGACGAGTCTGTCTCTGCTTTCTCCCTCTCCCTCTCCCTCTCACCTCTCCCTCTCACTCTCCCTCTCCCTCTCCCTCTCCCTCTCCCTCTCCCTCTCCCTCCAGTCACTCTCTCCTCTCGTTCTCTCCTCTTCTCTCCAGGATCTCTTTCTATCTCATCTAAAATCTATTTTGTAGAAGATCTCTCTCCTCTCCTCTCTAAATCTCCTTCTCCAGTCCTGGTATCTCAGCAGACTGTAGTTGACATGAGCAGCAGAGGAGACAGGAGCATGGATGCATCTAGAACATGACACTCAGAAGCAGAAGCATCAGTTCCGTCTCCATGGTCGCTGTGATGTCACAGTGCCCCGTTTTACACGTCTAAGCGTTTTGAACAGGACGTTTCCCCGGGCAACGCTGTAAATGAATACGCTACAGTTCCAATTCAGCTCCAAATAAACGGATGCCTCCCGTGCTGCAGTGGGTTTCAGCAGCAACGTCACTTATATGGGGCACGGATGAAACTCTCCCGGGTCCAAATGCTGACTCACTGCATGAGATTCATTCCGACGTGAGTCAGACTCTGTCCTGGGGACAGTATGATCATTCACAAACCATTACGATAACCTAGCGAGCGACTGAGTTTGTGATGCATTTCACATGACAAGATACATGGGGAAGCCTTCTGCAGTCTACACAGTCAAGTCTCGATACAAACCAACACTCTGCATGTTACAAGAACAAGGAAATCACGTGTAGCAGTGTGTATATGTGTGTGTGTGTGTACTGTATGCCTGTGTGTGTCTATGTTGGTGTGCTTTTTGTCAAACGGCCTCATTAGAAACACACTTATCTCAGCCCAACACAACCAGACCACACCCAGACAGCCTGACACTGGCGTCACCGAGGCAACGGCTGCTCTGATTGGCTGCCGTGACTTCCCGGCTGCTCTGATTGGCTGCCGTGACTTCCCAGCGCCTCTTCCTGGCCTCTTTCCCTCGTCGGTTTGACACATGGTCCCCGCGAGCCACACCTGCACCCCAAGATAAGGTTCTAGGCCGAGGCACATCCAGCTACGTCACCCCCCAGATCCCCTCTCTTACAGGACACAACAACCGGCCCCTGAGACTGCTCTGCATACTGTGAGACACAGGCAACATCAACACTATTCAGAGGAGGCAAAGGAAACGTTAAAACAATTGGAAATTAGTTGTACAGGACACACACACACACACACAGGCTTTCTATGTAAACATACACGCAATTGTGCATATGGGCACTTGAAGAGACACACACACACACACACACACACACACACAGGCCCAGTGGGTTATTTCTGTGCCACCAGTCGCCCCTCCTCCTCCTATGCCCCTCTCTCCACTCTCTCCCTTCCTCTCTCGCTCTCCATCCCTCCTTCTCTGGTCCCATCTGTCACAGCTTTGTCCCACCATTCCTCTACGAGCTACCCCCCCCCTCACCCCTCCCTCCACCCCCCCACCCCCCCACCCCCCCACCCCCCCACCCCCCCACCACTCTTCAAAAATCAGCCCAAAGCCCTCTCCTTTACACTACACTCTTCTCCTCTTTATGATTAGGGTTTACCTAGTTGTTTTTAACATCACGGGCATGGTCATGGCCTGGTCAACTGTAAATTAAATATCGTCATTCGATTTCAGCTGCAGTATGTGGAAAGCCACAGACAGCGGGTTTGTCTGTCGTCTTGGTGTGAGGGTGGATATCGTAGTAATTGTCAGGATCGTGACAAACCACCCCAGTGACAAACACCCAGCCCGACTCAAACACCGAAGCGCAACTTGAGAACAATGTAGAATCATTTACAGCTCGTCGACAAACCGACCAACAAACAAAACCGTTTTTTACTTCCTTTCAGCAAACAGACAGTATTTTACAACGTTGCTGCGGTCAAGTCCATGGTCTGGCAAACAACATCAAGTCTTCACCACATTACCAAATTCCGATTCTCCTACAATCTCTCTCCGTAGTCCCCTTTGTGCTGCAGTTTAAGGGGGTTAGTGGCTTTGTAGGGACTAGCTGGTAGCGCTGGGAGACATAAGTACAGGGTTAAGACTTCCCTTTCTTAAAACTGTGCCAGCACCGTCAGCAATTAATATGGGGGCTCATTAGCCTGAAAACACATGGGCCAGATTGAAGCAGCTGAACTCTCTTTCCAGGGTGCTCGTCGATACACATTCTATGACTGAAAGAACAGAGAAGTATTTTGGTTGTTTTGTCAATGTAAGATCTTCAGTTTGGTTCAGGTAAAGATTTTGACGTTGACGAATGTTGTCAAGGGAAGATGGGATTCTTCAAGCTCACAAGCAACAGATACCTTCCTACCCCTCTCTGTCTGTCACCATGAAGCCGTCTCACAACACCGTACCCCTTTTATATAACAAGTCAGAACGAGGAGGTTGAGTCACGTTTTTAAATAAACCAGTAAATCTCTCAGGTCAGCTCAAGACAAAGTACGTAAAACCATAACTGCTTTTATCCAGGAAAAATCCAACTGGGGGTCATTAATGCTCATTATGTAATCTCATATTTAGTTATGTTCTCAATCCCCAATGAGTTTAGCTTCAGACAGGAGAGCTCTCTTATGACAACCAACTGAATGAACACTCATTAGCCCTGAGGGGGTTTGGTCGCAGATTGAAGTAGCAATATTTACGTTCACAGACCTGCTTGAATTAAATCAGTGATATGATAGATTAGCTCAGATTATAACCCCCCAGCAGGTTATCTTCCAGCGTAATCCTTGTATTTGGCCATATGTTCACTATGACAGATGAACAGGCAACACTATATATTTACCAATAAATGATCACCATTAAGACGTTATTAAAACCCAATGGTGTGTAACCCTAAATCCCAAGTCACCACTGCCTGAAAATAATGATGGAATCAATAAATGACAGATACTAATAGAATTCAGGCCTCAAAATATTTCAAAACTATGTAGGCTATTAAGATCATATGACAGCGGGAGTGATATTGTGTTCAAAGATCACAGATTCTACAGATATCAAAGGACTCGGTCTGCATGATGTGGTGATAAAGATAGAAGTGGGTATAGTGGTGGAGAAAACGTGACGCTCTGGTTGTTTCGTGAGGTTTTCCCTCATCACCGTAGGCGTAGAGCATCATGTCGAGTCTGACCGCCTTGACAAGCGGCTATACGGGGGTACCGGACATGTCCCGCCGCATCAACCGGCAGCGACGTTATGTAAAAGCTTGGCGTTAATCCATAATTCACAGCACATAAAACATATCGAGTTTTTTATCGACAATTAATATCATTTTCTGTGCAAAAATCGTATCAAATGACGCTTCTATAACCGATTTTGTTGACAGTGATGAAAGTAACGTCCTTAATCGTTTATGGTTGACTGGCAGCATCAGCATCGCAGCTGGTTAATCCCTGTCTGGGAACCACCATCATCATCCCAGCCAACACAAGGTCGGTGGCTACATCCTGCGTTAAATATAACCCTACCAATGATAACTTGATCTTTTTTATAGCCAATATTATGCAAACAGTTGATGTGTAAATTGGTGTACTGCACGCATAAAGCTTACCTGGAATGTTCCTAAAAGAATCCGTCTTCCGCCAGTGAATTGAAGACCACACTAGGCTTTCCTTTCCCCACGCTACACTTCACTTCCCTGAAATGATAACGAACCAAAGGAAAATCTAAACAAATAAACAACCAACGAGATCGAGAATTATGAGCCGGTTGTTAGTGTACATCCACCTGCGCGGTTCGTTGCAGCGGGACTGACCGACACCTCCGCTGATAGCAGCAATGTGTGTTTCTGTGCGTTGCAGCCCCCCGAGCCGCTGGGCCAATCCAACGCCCTGGAGGGGGAATTTGCCGCTCACCACACAAACGTGACAGCGCACTATTCTATCGCTTCAGATGCTGGCATGCTCCTCATAGTCGTTTATTGTTAAGGAAAGAGAATGTGAACCTATGTTTTAACATGTTTACACTGTTTGCTACGAAAACATAACATGTGAATTCAGCTTGTTTTCCCAACTCATGTTGGCAGTGACAGAAACAATTGCATCTGAACCTATGGATGGACCCAGCTGGTGGTTAACTATGGTGGGTAATGGCGTGATTAGCAAGCTATAAGGGACAACCTTATCATCATTAGCCTCAAGATAACAGATAACAATGTAGACGTGGCTTGATGAAAACCAGACACACGTTATATCGCGTTTGGATTGCTTGCCGGTTAAAGACTTAGGGAAGCATATGTTCAAAACGCCCTGTGCTGCAGCTGACCCTAATTCTAGTGGTTCTAAACAAAATACCCATTTAACGAGAGCGGTCAAACGGTTCAGCTTTAGAACTAGGACCTTGAAAGACAGATATTCGCCCTAAAGCTACTTTTAGATCAGAGCAAAGATCATTGTTTGATTGCTTCAGGCATCAAGATCGAACAATATGGTGCGGTACTGGAGTACACCAGATGACCGAGTAACCTGGAAAACACACAACATCTTTATATATCTTTTATACCGGTGACAAGCAAACTGACAATGTGCTCCAAAGAATTGTATGCTGGATCCACACAGCCATGTCATTCAAAAGACATTTGGTGAAGTACTTGATTATATCACTTAAACTACTGTTTTTTTTAATGACCTAGTAAATCCAGCATAACATTTTAAGTGTGAGTAAAGGGTTAATAGACTAAATGGCATGGTACCATACAACTGCTCTAGTAAATCAACGTGTTCTGTGTTCTTTGATCACCACGGTGACAAGGATGCCTGACAGACAGGAGAGGGGAGTTGATGGATGGACGAGGATAAATATGTAGACATGTAATTGTCTTTCATGAGTTTATTTGCATAAACCTGACACTGATCACAAAGGTAAACAATAATTGTGTATGCATGTGTGTGCACCGAAGTGGCAGAGATGCACTTCTGTAAGTGTGTGTGAGAGAAAAACAATTAAGTTGATTTACAGACGGAGCGAGAGAGGAGTCGATGGTGAGAAACAGACAGACAGACAAGGGTGATATGGAGGAGAGAGTCATAAAGAGAAAGATGGAGAAACAGGGGAAGGGAGCAGCCAGTCTCCATTCCTCCGAGTCTGTGTACACAGTATGTCCACGTGTGTGTATGTGTGTGTGTGTGTGTGTGTGTGTGTGTGTGTGTGTGTATGTGTGTGTGTGTGTGTGTGTGTGTGTATGTATGTGTGTGTGTCACCCCTCCAGCTCTTGTAGCGTGTCCAGGAGATGTGTGT
>CAEFZP010005742.1:12500-105000 GCA_903064625.1 Mallotus villosus
ACACACACAGAGCGACACACATGCACACAGAGAGACACACACACACACACAGAGCGACACACACACACAGAGACACACACAAACACAGAGCGACACACATGTAATCCCTTTCAACACAACACTGTGTTAGGCTGCCACCTACTGTTTTCAGGACGGTAGGAGACCGAGAATACGCCTTGTTGACATGGCTGAACCAGCAACACAGACAAGTCTTTGACGGTAACCTGGACGATTACACATGTTGAAAATAATGTCACTCACCTTCCGACATTATGGGATGCTATGAGGTAGAGTACCTCTGTGGTTTTAATTCTCACTGAGCTGTCCTTGTCTTTCAGCAACCCTTTTAGTATCTCCAAACAGCCTGGAACAAAATAAGATGGTACTGTTGTCATGAAGACAGAATGTTAGGCCTACACATAACACAGGTTGTTGAGAGCACAAGCCTCACTTTTAATTCTGGTAGCCAAAGTTAATTTCATTTGAGTGAATGCATAGCCAGTTCATTAGACTCGAAAATAACTTTAGGCTACACTACAGTATAGCAGAATACTACTATACTGTAGTGGTAGCCTAAAGTTATTTACGTATGGTCGACTAAAATATAGCCTTTGTAGCAAATTTCTACTCATCGTAATTATCTATGCAAAGCCTAAATAAATGTACATTACCATGATGGATGGCTTCGTAAGCCCTCTCTGGATCATGAACTAAGTCACAAAGTGCTGTTAGAGCCCGTTGTCGGATGTACAGATGAGAGTCTTGAAGCTCCATGGAGAGTCGTGGAAGAGCTCTGTTACCGAATGCAACAGGTGCCTGCGTTGGGTCAATTAGCGGAGGTAACTGCTCGGAAAAAAAAGTGCTGCCCATTTCCCAAACCTCCAACCGTTCAATGTATTCAGTACTTTTGGGAGAAACGCTAAACTATTTCCCAAATTAAATATTTCTGAATAGCATGTCTACAATCGCTATAATCTGGCTGCCCACCGACCATCAACACATGAACCATCGTTGCTAGGTAACGGTTGTAAACAGTCACAAGCAGGATACAGATCATTAGGTCTGCTACACACAAAATCAAAAATAGTATCACCTGGTTTATTTTGAGTGGTAGGATTCAAAACCTAGCCTATTTATATATATATGCCTATAGGGAAAATGGGAAGACTTCAATCGAATTTCTGTGCATGGCCTCTTATGGTGTCGCAACGTAATAGCCTATGGAAATAATGTTCATTTGGAAAGATGTAAAAACGACTTTCCTTTCAATTTGACTGATGTGCTCAGTTTGGCCTCAGGCCGATCTGAAAATATCCCTTCTTCCTCTTTTTTTAATCTATTTGTTTATCTATTTATTAATTTATTTACATTCAACATTCGGTTGATCAAGAAAGCATGCCCCCCACAGAACGACACAGGCACAGCTTCTGAACTGTGTCGACATGCTAGCTGCTATTGCAGAGCAGGCAGGAAATAGCATGATGGGGAACTTGTGGTGCCTGCATGCGTCATCTGTAGCCAGTGCAGCCTTGGGGGGTTTAGGCGACGCTGCAGAATTGAGAGAGGACTAAATCAACAGTTGGAGGTGGAGAGGAGGGAGAGTGGTTGGTGTATGCAAATAGAGACAGAGAGAGAGAGATATAGAGAGAGAGAAGGAGAGAAAGAGAGACCTGGTGTATGCGGAACTGTCAGAGAAGAGGGTAAAGGTGGTCTGAAGACCCGCCGTAGGACAAGAGAGTTTAGTGGTGGAAGGAGAGTAGAAGAAGAGACCCAAGCTGGTCTAACATGGAAGAGGACATAAGGAAGCAAGGGATGCTGTTTCTACAGCAACAAAGGTTTGGCAAGGTGGGATACACTACACACACACACTTTTCCGTGTTTGCTAGGTTGCTAGAGATGGAATAGTTGTGTTGTGGTGTACAGTGCTGTCAAAAAACGGCAGCCTCATACATGGTCATCGAGAGTTAACATGTTGGTGCCTTTGCCTGTGGTGAGGTTATGATGTTGAAAGATGCAAAACAGAGTAGCCTAACTAACAGAGTATGTTTATCATTTAAGCAGAAAACCTTGTCATTGTGGTTTAACTGATAAACTTCCATTCTGTGTGACAGTCATAGAATTGCTGGTGGTTGCAAGCTGAATTGAGACCGCGTTGCTTTTCAACGCGCTCAGATACATTTCATAACAATTCTAGTTAACTTAGTATATACATTAAATAGTATAATTCTGCTGATAGGTTCTGCTCCACATAGTCGACCTGTCCTTCTGTGTCTGCCTTCCTATCTGACCCACGGTCTCTTCATGTCACTTCCTCCTATCTGACCCACGGTCTCTTCATGTCACTTCCTTTTAGAAATGGAAGAGGGTGTGGTCGGTGCTGTACCGGGAGAGCACCTGCTCCATCTCCCGCATGGAGTTCTGGGAATGCAAAGACGGAGGTTCCGGAACCATGGACCGCTCCGACCGGAGCCTGAAGAAACAGCAGGAGCACAAGAAGGTCATCCGCCTTAGCGACTGTATCCGGGTGACGGAGACGGACACGGAGGGATGTCAACGGGACTGCGCTCCCTTCCTGGTGGAGACGACCGAGAAGTTGTTTATCTTCGCCGTGGAAACGGCTGAGATGGACGACTGGATACAGAAGCTGTGCGAAATAGCTTTTCCCGTGAGTTCGGTTACTCGTTTCGGTTTGTCGGACGGTCAGTCGGGCACTCACACACACACACACACACACACACACACACACACACACACACACACACACACACACACACACACACACTCACACTCACACTCACACTCACACTCACACTCACTAATGGAAACAGGGCAGTTAAGTGTTTCATCAGATTCTAGTGATGGGGCCCACACAAAGCACCATCCCTATTCTCTGAGCCTCTGTAATGTAACGTAGCTGTAATGCTCTCGATGTACGCAGTTTGGACTGTAGTTGTACTGTTGACAAGAAGAGACACGTTACACTTCCTTATAAATGGCAGAGAAGATTCAAAATGCAAATAGAATATTCAGGAACTAAACAACAAGCGTTTGTTGTTCCCCTCAGTCAGACTGACAGATATGCAACTGTAAGCGGTTTGAATGTTTTGGAAAAGCCTGTTGGGGTATCTCAACCACAGTCTCCCACAAGTGTAACCTCACTAGAGAGACATGCAGTCTCATTCTTAGGACTCTATTTTTAATTATTTACACCACATATCTGCGTGAAGGTTACTTAACAGCTTCCCTGTTAGTGTAATAAACGAGTGGTGTGTGTGTGTGTGTGTGTTGTGCATGTGTGTGTCCTGTGTAGTCAAACTGGGTTGATCGAGGAGGGGCAAAACGGAACAGTATTCAAAGACCAAATGTGGAGCCACCAGAACAGGGTATGGAGGACAACCTTCTCTACGGTGGAAGAGGCGCTGGTGAGTCTGCGACACACACACACACACACACACACACACACTAACTCACACACACACTAACTCACACACACCCACACTAACTCACACACTAACTCACACACACACACTAACACACACACACACACACACACTAACTCACACACACCCACACACACTAACTCACACGCTAACTCACACACACACTAACTCACACACACACACACACTAACTCACACACACCCACACTAACTCACACACTAACTCACACACACACTAACTCACACACACACTAACTCACACACACACTAACTCACACACACCCACACTAACTCACACACAAACTCACACCCCACACTAACACACACACACACACACACACACCCACACACTGTCAAGACCTACGTCCTGCAGAGAGGAAGTTGAGAGTAGCAGCCATTTCTTTTTGCCAGTGGTCAACATACTGTATAGGATATCAAACCAATGAGAATTGACTTATTTTTATAAATGCGCAAATTATAGTTTGGAAACTTCGGTCCCTTTCATTTATAATCTTTTATTTCCTTTCATCTTTTTTAGCATTCTGTCTGCGGCAATAAATATTTTGGTTCTGTGATGTGGCTCAGCTCTCATCCTCTTTTTGGACTATTGACAACAGAAGAAGTTAGTTGTAGCATCAGCAGTGCACAGTGGAAAAGTGAGGTGGCTGGTTCCTCTTCCTGTGGTTGAGTACATCGCTCCAGTCCCACGACACCCTTCCCCTGTTTTGCACAATGACCACTAACTTATCTGTGAGAAGCTGGCTTCCTCCAAACTTAGAATCAAATTTCAGACATTTTTCTCTTTAAGAATCATGAGTTATATGATGATGAGGGTTGACAGGGCCATTCTTATAAACAGAAATCAATTTTAAAAAAATGGGGGGGGGGTATAACATTGTATGTTTTTATTGGTGTATATATATTTCTGGACAATATATATATCTCCATAACTACGGGGCTGTAACCAGTCACACAAAAGAGCCAGAGAAGGAGGGAGAAAGCAGAGACCTTTTAGGAACTTGTACGTGAGTTCTTACAGAGGTCATTACAGGGGGCATTACAGGGGGCATTACAGGGGCTGTTAAAGGGGTCGTTACAGGGGTCGTTACAGGGGTCGTTACAGGGGTCGTTATAGGGGTCGTTACAGGGGTCGTACAGTAGGCCATCCTGCAGCCTGGAGCATCTCTTAACACGACACGCACACACAGCAACAGTAGCAACCGAGCGAAGGAAGCAGCAGCAACTCCCCGACCTCAACATCCTGGAGACACAACACCTGGCGAACGCAACGCACGCACACGCACACACACACTTCCATGACACCCAGACACAAGCATCTGCAAGCTCTCCTTGTTCTTCTCTCTATCTCCTCTCCTTGCATCCTCGGTCGAGCCTGGCTCTGTTCTTCAAGCACTGAGGTCATATCCTCTCAGGTGTTTGCAGTTCCGACTGTTTAACTCCATCTGTTAAATGTCACGCTTACTGTATCCTCAGTATTAATACACTGTATACCATGTGACCAGAGGACAGGGCAGAGACGGCAAGAGCTAGGGAGGGGGAAAGAGGAAGAGCCGGTGTCAGTTGCAGAACCAGTGTGCATCAGTCACCATGACACGGCCTCAATGTGTCTATCTTTAGAACAAGCAGGAAGTGGGCGATGTCTTTTAACTGGTCGTGGTGAACGCTGCTTGAGAAAAGTGTGTGTGTATGAATGACAGTGTTAGGGTAAATGTATAAATGTGTGTGTGCATATACAGTGTGTGTATGTGTCAGTAGGGTATATAAATATACACATACTGTGTGGGTGTATATATATATATATATTCCCGTGTGTGTGTGTAGGATGTGTAAGTGTGTGTGTATGTGTTACCTCATGTGCTCCACAGAACAGTTTGTTTCAAAACACAGAGTGGATGACTAAACAAGCACTGGGTTGCAAACAAGCCACATTTTCCAGCACTTCACAGCCTTGGTTCATCACTGAGCAAACTGTGAGTTTGTGTCTGCAAAGTATCTCCTCTACCAGGCTCTCAGAGCTTGAGGGGCTAACCCTCACCCCCACACCTCCCTTGGATGAGCCCCCTTCTGAGGAACAACTGTCCAAATACCGCTGCCCCCCCCTCCACCCCTCCCCTCCTCCCCTCCAGATCTCCTTAGCTCTACTCAAACACGCTCCGGGTCGCCACATAGTTAACCACAGTAATAGAAAAGGCAGCGTTTTTACAGGAAAAAGAATGATACTCTTACGAGATGAGAAGCTGTGGAAAAACGCTTAACCGTCGACATGCTCCTTCTGCATGAAACATACTGGAACATACTGGATGCATCATTACTAGGTTTCTGGAGAAACGTTTCACTGTTCACCAAAAATCTGTCCGATCCATCATCCTCCCCTCTGTTCAAAATACACACACTCTCGGGCCAAAGTCCTCTCTCTTCCTCTCTTACCTTTTGCTGTGCTCTCTCTCTCTCTCACTCTCTCTCCTCCCTCCTCCTGGCTCCTCCCCCCAGTGATGGACTTCCGGGTGGTGATGAGGAGGACGGAGGCGTCGGAGCGCTGCAGGTTGAGGGGACCCTGCGTCTTACGGACCGACGCCAACAGCCTCATCCTGAAGGACGCCTCGACGGGGGACGTCCTCTACAACTGGCCTTACCGCTTCCTCCGGCGCTTCGGACGCGACAAGGTAACTTCCTGTTCGCGTGGGAGAGTTCAAAAGACCAAAACATTGGAAGAGCATGAGCTCGATGTATGTTCGACATCTATATTATCGAGATGAGTCACTCGATGAGGAAACGTGATTACCAATTAAGATGTGCTCATTATCCTGAGAGAGGTAGCCTGATCACTTGTCGATCCTCCTTCATGGTGGCTTTTCCTCTTCCACAGTTGACGTTCTCGTTCGAGGCAGGGCGCAGGTGTGACTCTGGCGAAGGGAGTTTCGAGTTCGACACCAAACAGGGGAACGCCGTGTTCCAGGCCGTGGAGATGGCCATCAACCTCCAGAGGACCAGCCAGCCCCTACGACACACCTCGGGAAGCCTGGACACGGAGCCTGGACAAGCCCCCCAGTCCCGCCCCCTTCCCCAGCCTGGAGCCGAACCCGGCATCTATAGCACCGTCAAAGATCCCGGTGTGCAGCCCTCCCCTCCCCACCAGCCTGGGGGCCCACACGCCAGGCTGGAGCCCCCAGTGGATAAGCTCTTAACGGGGGTGAAGAGTCTGACGCTGGACACCCGAGGCTCCAATCCCAGGAAGAACCAGGTGAAGCCCATCTGCAGCTGCCCTCTCTTGAACCAGGAGAGCCAGACCTACTCAGAGATCACCCTTCCCGCAGAGAAAAAGGGCGACAAGGGAGAGCACGCCTCCCTGCCCCCCAGCCCCAAGCCACCCCAAGACTCTGAATACGCCCTTCCCTTCGATTCCCTTTCAAAGAAAATCATAGCCGACATGGCAACTATCCAGAATTTTGTGCATTGGGAGCCGGTCACTGATAGGCCGGGGGGTAGCGATGACGAGGCTCGCGACCCGCTTTACGACAGCATAGACGAGTTGTCCGTCAGAGCCCTGGTGCCGAGCAGGTCAGAGGGCACCAAACCGACCTATCACAGGGCAGAACACATTTATGACGAGCCAGAGGGCTGTGCAGTGGTGACCCCGGGCTCCGCCTCTCTCTACGACGACCCGGAGGAGGTCAGATGTAATGCCTGGAGGAGCATGGGAACTGCGGTTGATCCAAATGGCCACGAGTATCCGTACAACCCTCACGTGGACGACTACGCCGTGCCCAAGCCCCCGAAGAGAGCCTTCCCTCCAGGGAGTCAGGATGCTGAGGAGGACTCCCCTTATGATAATGTGATGGTCAAAAAGGACAAGTAGAGCGGAAGAGGATGCAGATACACACACACACTTGCACATACACTTGCAGACACACACACACATGCTTGCACATACACACACACCAACGCTTGCACATACACACACGCTTGCATATACACACACACTTGTACATACACTCACACACACACGCTTGCACATACAAACACCGTTGTTTGAATAGAATGTTTAGCATTGTTAACAGTTCAAATACTCCTACTTCTGTTCTGCACATTTTAATGCAGAGTTTTGATTAAACTTAACAAAATAGTACTTCAGCTCCACCAGCACTACTTATCGATTGAGCTTTTTGAATTTCTGTCTCTTTTGTATCCTACTGTTTATTCTTATTTCAAAATGTGAATTTCCTTCTTGTAGTATAATGTTCTGTGCAGTAGGTGGCAGTTGGAGTTTGTTTTTTGTTTTTTTAAGTTGACATCTGGCTCAACTCAAAGGATTTTTTGTAAAGTAAGCACTTATTTAACCTAGCTTTGTTAATAATAAAGACTTTCTCGTATCACCTGTGTGTATTATCATAGCAGATTTAAAACTAAAAGTGGCCCCGGAGACTTCTGGATGTTTCCTTAGTCTGTTTGCACTGATGGGGCATTGAAAGGGTAGAAAGACCTGGAAGCTTTTTGGCATTATTCGGATCTATTGGAAGTAATTATCTAGGAGCCCGATGGGTTCCATGTGCCACTGAGGGTAGAATACGCTTTTTACTCCTTTTTCCTCTGCAATTTTTTTAAAGAATGTTAATTATCGAAGCTTTTGTTTATGTCCTCCCTCTGTTTTCCTCCAATGGAGAGAAATACAGGGAAAGAGAGAGAGAGCTCGGGTCTCCAGCATGTATAGTATATTGTGTTCCACAGCTTGGCGTTGGTCTGTGAGCCTGTCAGTCTGTAGACCACAGGCTGGTCCCCCCCCTGGCAGACTGCCTCTAGTGGCAAACTGCCTCGGTTGGCAGACTGCCTCTAGTGGCAAACTGCCTCTGTTGGCAGACTGCCTCTAGTGGCAGACTGCCTCTAGTGGCAGACTGCCTGTGTTGCTCTGCCACTAATGTGTTTTCAGTGCTCAGGATATGAGGCCTGCAGCCCGGGGGGAGTGGAGAGACTCGTGCCCATCAGTCTCTCACATGAACCTCCTGATATCTCACCACCGGTTCCAATTTTCCATCCAGACATGGAGCTGAATGTGAGCCCCTTACCGGATGTCCCACCTCCCCCGCTGTCTGGAGTTCTGCTTAGAGAGCTGGACTAGGACTGGCAGGGTTGGTGAGAGGGGCTAGGACTGGCAGGGTTGGTGAGAGGGGCTAGGACTAGCAGGGTTGGAGAGAGGGGCTAGGACGGGCAGGGTTGGAGAGAGGGGCTAGGACTAGCAGGTTTGGAGAGAGGGGCTAGGACTGGCAGGGTTGAAGAGAGGGGCTAGGACTGGCAGGGTTGGAGAGAGGGGCTAGGACTAGCGGGGTTGAAGAGAGGGGCTAGGACTAGCAGGGTTGGAGAGAGGGGCTAGGACTAGCGGGGTTGAAGAGAGGGGCTAGGACTGGCAGGGTTGGAGAGAGGGGCTAGGACGGGCAGGGTTGGTGAGAGGGGCTAGGACGGGCAGGGTTGGTGAGAGGGGCTAGGACTGGCAGGGTTGGAGAGGGGCTAGGACTAGCAGGGTTGGAGAGGGGCTAGGACTGGCAGGGTTGGAGAGGGGCTAGGACTAGCAGGGTTGGAGAGGGGCTAGGACTGGCAGGGTTGGAGAGGGGCTAGGACTAGCAGGGTTGGAGAGGGGCTAGGACGGGCAGGGTTGGAGAGGGGCTAGGACTAGCAGGGTTGGAGAGGGGCTAGGACTGGCAGGGTTGGAGAGGGGCTAGGACTAGCAGGGTTGGAGAGGGGCTAGGACTAGCGGGGTTGGAGAGAGGGGCTAAGACTAGCAGGGTTGGAGAGCTGGATGGAAAAATGTCATGATCATAGAGGGTTACTGGCAGGCTGAAACTAAGGTTATGTATAAGATCTTAAATAATTAAAAGTGTGTGTTTGTTTGTTGACACGTGTTTAGCTAAGATGATGCTGGAACGCAAACTCACTCTCTGACTGTTTGTGATTACTAGGCATTTATTATTTATCCAGTATTGTTTTCAGATCAATTGGAAGGCAACCGTTCACCAGTTACAATACAGTACATGATCAGATTTTCACGATTATAGAATGTGCAGTTTACAGCTGCTATCCAAAGCATCATCACCACATACCAAATCATTCATTTCTTAGCTCTGGAACATATTAACAGACCACTGCACCTTTTTCTATCATTTAAAAAAAAGTTGAAAAGAACAACTTTGAGTGAGGAACAAAAGGGTAAAAATGTAAGAGACCACTTAAAATGTTACCCTTCTGTTCCTCACTCAGAATTGTCCTTTTTTTATGAAAGAAAAAGGTTCAGTGGTCTCCTAATCTTTTCCAGAGTTGTATATATATATATATATATATAATGTGTATGTGTTATATACAGCATCCTGTATGCTTAGTAAAGTTAACTAAAAACATTGATAATACTAGCAACGTAGAAACAATATTGATAATGCCAGTCATATTCTCAGGTTAATACAGTAAATCTCTATGGACGTTGCGTAAGGCCATCGCTCAGGTAGACGCGCTCGGCTCCTGGACTTCTCAAGTTGCCTCCTGAGTAGTTTTATAGAGCTCAAGTCTGAAGCAATAGATAATATTTAATAACGGGAAGTGGACCTGAGTGGAGCCTTGTTGACCTACGAGCACACAGGAGGCGGAGAGACTCTTATTCATGTCTGTCTAGCTAAGCTCCACGGCCCAAACATTAAAACCATCTGTCGGTCGGGCACCCTCTCCTTCTCTGCTTCACCCTCTCCCCCTTTTCTCCCCCCTTTTTCCTCTCTCTCTCTCTCTCTCTCTCTCTCTCTCTCTCTCTCTCGCTCATCCACTCTCTAATCCCTTGTCTCTGCCCCTGTATCTCTCTCTCTAGCTTTCTCTGTATCTCTGCCTTTTCTCCATCTGCTTCTCCTCTTTAGTCTATCCGTCTTTTCCCGCCCGTTTCTCTGCTCCTCTCGATCCCCTCTCCCCCGGACTGCACCAGGGCCTGGGGAACTCAAACATCTGCCCAGCGCTGCAGAGATCTCGGTTCCCCGGACAGCACCAGAGCCTGGGGAACTCAAACATCTGCCCAGCGAGGGGAACTAGCAGTCCTTCAGAATAATAGCTTCCAGTTCTGAGACGGAGAACGACAATGCGGATACATTCCAGATACTCTGCATCCAGATGCCCATGTAGGCAGACGAACCTCCAGGCAGACCTGCAGGTACACATACCTAGAGACCAACACACAGACAGACCAACAGGCAGACAGACCTACGGGCAGACAGACCCATACACAGACAGACCAACAGGCAGACAGACCTACAGGTAGACAGACCCACACACAGACAGACCTCAGGCAGACAGACCTACAGGTAGACAGACCCACACACAGACAGACCTCAAGGCAGACAGACCTACGGGCAGACTTCCAGGTAGACAGACCCACACACAGACAGACCTCCAGACAGACCTCAAGGTAGACAGACCCACACACAGACAGACGTACGGGCAGACCTACAGGTAGACAGACCCACACACAGACAGACCTCAAGGCAGACAGACCTACGGGCAGACTTTCAGGTAGACAGACCCACACACAGACAGACCTCCAGACAGACCTCCAGGTAGACAGACCCACTCACAGACAGACCTACGGGCAGACAGACCTCCAGACAGACCTACAGGTAGACAGACCCACACACAGACAGACCTCAAGGCAGACAGACCTACGGGCAGACTTTCAGGTAGACAGACCCACACACAGACAGACCTCCAGACAGACCTCCAGGTAGACAGACCCACTCACAGACAGACCTGCGGGCAGACAGGCGGGTCCCGTCCCAGGGGGAGGGTTAAGCCGTCCTCCAGACATTGAGAAGGCCGTCTGACTAACTCTCTCTCTCTCCTGCACATCGTTCATACGGTCAGGAATGTGCCTCATAGTCACAGGGGGAATGGCTGAGAAGGGATTCAGAACAAAGGAACATTCATTCCTCTTGCTGTAAGGGGACTGTATATATATATGAATATATATATATAGACACATACACACACGCACACACACACACACTGAAACGTACACACACTCACCATTGGAAGATATGAGTTCATGAACGAGGTCTGTCTGCGCACATGCAGAACATCATTTAACATGGTTGTGATTCACATCCATAGCTGTTTCTCACTTTCAAACCTTCCAAAAACAGCAATAGAGAACTAAGTTCAGGTTGCAGGTGTATAATTTACTGTATGATATATTATCTGCTTCTGCCAGCTGCTGTTATCAGAGTCTCAGAGGAAGAGGGGATTTCCGAACGGTAGCTGAAGTGTTGTCAATGAATGTCCTTAATGGCAGTTGGTTTCACGACCAACTGAAACCAACTGGCAACCGTGGTTACCGGCGTTGACCAGAGTTAGTAGTAATCTTCCTCGTAGTTCCTGGAGGGGCTGTAGTCCATCATGTCGGTCATCTCCGCCATGCTGTCCCTCACGTAGGCCGACATGTCCTCTGGAGACAAAACATGTGGAGGAGACATCAGCACCACAGAAGCTCAGAGTCTTACGTTGGCCCTGTTCTTGACTGTATGTGGTCAAGTCTTATAAATGAAAAAAATTATATGATTTTTTCCTTCTTTTTTTCCCCCCCTTCCTCCCTTTTCCACGATGGAGAAATCAGTGGTGAGCCGTGCCGAGATGGATCACGGTTCTGTGGGAAAGCAGATGCTTTCACCGACCCAATTACGTTGGATCAGACATTACCTCAGGGAGCTCAGGTATGAAGGAATGAAGGATTTCTAGAACATACCCAGTGAAAAATAGTGAAAAATATCTGGTGGTTGGGTTAAGTCAGGGCCCCTTTTCAACACCCAGACTCACCTATAGAGTACCTGGATAGGTCTTAAACCCCAGTGATCTGATATGATCCGTTGACCTTCCTGACAGCTGAGCTTTTAGCTCTAGACGTGTATCTGGAATCGGTTATCTCTCTGCTAATCCTACCATGACTATTATTGGGAAAGCTCTGCTTGTTTGGCCAACAGAGTTCCTGGCAGCCAGAATCGAACAATAAAGTGTCTGTCAAGGCTCGCACGAGCATTTTGATATTACAGTCAGCGCTATGTTTCGAGATTTGGACCTGAAACAACAGCAGAAACGCAGCGGTGCCATTCGTTAAGACCCCCACAAGACCACTAGGGTGGATAAGACATGCTCGAGTATGTCGACTGTCCTCGAACCACCTCCACTGCACCCACCTGGTCCCAGGACCCCCAGCACGGCGGTAGCGGAGACGCTCCCCAGGTCGTTACGGGCGACGCAGCGGTACGTCCCAGAATCCCTCGGACCGGCGTCTTCAATCTGCAGCCAGCTGGTCAGCTCGAACTTCATGGGGCCCCCTCGAGCCTGCAGAGCATTGCAGAGGGAGAACGGGATTACTAACTGAGACCTCATTTAGACACAGAGGGAGAACGGGATTACTAACTGAGACCTCAGTCAGACTAGAGGGAGAACGGGATTACTAACTGAGACCTCAGTCAGACTAGAGGGAGAACGGGATTACTAACTGAGACCTCAGTCAGACCAGACGACTCTGGCATGTTTCTTTGAAGATGAGTTATGTGACAACGTCTGTGCTGTTTTTTTTTACTTAGTTTTTTTTCTCCAAGGTACATTTTCACCACCTGAAACCTGCTCGACTCACAGACTTAAAGACCTGCAGTACGCTCGTGTAGTAGTGAAGCCCTACAAGTTTTATACACACAAAACATGTTACCTGTTTTACATGTTACCTGTTTACAAGACGTACTGCTTTGATCTGGAGCGAACGATTGATGTACCATTGGAACCATGCACTTCTGATCAGCTGCATGTTCTATACGCACAATTTATATCTGCCAAATGAACTAAATATACATATAAATAATAAATCTAAACTACAAGTGGTCTTACAACATCTGAACCTTTGAACGTTGGTGTAACGAACATTCCGCCTAGCAGCTGTTCTAACAAATACCATGTTTGACATATTTGACAAGGGAATGTTAACTGTCTCCCTGGTTCACCTGGACCGAGATGTGAGGGTCATCCCCAGGCAGTGTGACGTCCTCTCCGTCCTTCCTCCACTCGATGAGGGCCATGGGGAAGGCAAAGACCTCGCACAGGAACACCATGGTGCTGCCTGTCTGGTTCACTAAGTTCTGGGGAGGCACTTTGATGATAGGGACTGAAAGGAAAAAGAAGGAGGGGGGGTGGAGAGAAGTATAGGGTGTTAAGGAGCGGAGAATGAGGGAGACGTGGAGGTAGAAAGAGTGAAAGAGACAGACAGAAAGAGGCCGAGAAAGAGGGAAAGAGAGAGGGAGAGTGAGAAAGAGAGAGGGAGAGAGAGAGGAAAAGAGAGAGAGAAAGAGAGAGGGAGAGAGAGAGGAAAGAGAGAGAGAGAAAGAGAGAGAGGAGAGAGAGAAAGGAGTGAGTGGTTAGCGAGGTGTTTTCCTCAAGTGGTTTCCCCTCTCAAGACTCCTGCAGGGTTGTCTTTAAGGGTTTGGCTCCTGGAGCTGTTTAAAACTATAAATTTTCCTTGCTCCGCCACGGGGAAATTACAGGCTGGTCTCACCGGCCTGGGAGCTGGGGGAGAGGGGGAAGATTCCTCCAGCTCTCAGACGTCTGGACGGGAGGCTACTACGCTGGTGGCAAAGGAAAAACACACTGAAAAGACATTACACACAACATGTTTCCCAGACGTGGTTCGGAGGGGGTTCCAGACATTAAAACCGTGTTCATATTTCTGGCTAAGCACTCTCATTTATGTCGGGAAAGAACTTAATTGAAAAGTTTATAATGTTCCCGCTGATGACATGGAGCACTGCCATGTTTCTTTGATGATGAGTTATGTGACAGCGTCTGTGCTGTTTTTGTAACTTATTTTTTTCTCCAAGGTACATTTTCACCAACTGAAACCTGCTCGACTCACACACTAATAGATCATGTGCGCAGTACGCACGTGTAGTAATGACGCCCTGGAAGTTTTATACACACAAAAAACATGTTACCTGTTTTACATGGGCCTTTGCTCTTTTCTTTGAGGCTTTTGTTTGAGAACGAAGCCTCTTTAAACTGACATATGTTCATGTAAGTCCGCCCGTCTGAGCCACAGAGCGCGTCCTGAGTTTTACACGCGCACAAGGGCTCCGCGACCTCTCCCTCTCCAAGATTCAAGTCGTCCACATGGCAAAAGAGATCCTCGCCGCAGAGACCGTAGAAGACGTTGCTGTCGCCAAGGTCACACGACTGTCCCTCTAAATTTCCACATTCCTTACAACAACCGCAAGTGTCCAACACGAACCCGGCTCTGCATCCCATCGTCTCGGGACAAAACTCCGGTATACAGTCTTCACAGTTGGTACCGTTTCCATCATCATACTCATCTTCTATTTGATCGTAATCTAACGCGTCGACCGGGGTGTCAAAATCTTCAAGTTTGTTTGGGAAACTCGCACATAGTGTGATGTTCAATAGTATCCCGCAAATAAGTATTCCCCATGACATGTTGAGCGTGGCCATGGTCTTCCAGAAATAGAAATGGCCTATTATTAAGAACATATGCTTAAAAAAATGACAAATAGTCAGTTAAAAAGTAAACTACATTGCCTTTACAATCGTGTGTGTATCGGTATGAATCTATAGGCTACAGTCCAAAGTTGTTGAATTGCTGAAAATAGTTCCACGCTAAATCCCTTGAGAATAGTGTGCATTCCTCCTGGATTCCCCCCCAAAAAACGAATACAATTCCATCAACGTCAGTCTACAACGGTAAGACTTTCACCCGGTTTAAAAAGTGAGGTTTGGAAATTCACCCATCGCTGGCTGCGATGAGGACCAGAGTAGGTACAGTAGCGATGTACTGATCCTTTGATGTCATATAGATCCAACCTCTCTCACGCAACTCTATGCTCTCCCCATCCCCCAGCACTGAAGGTCTAGATGTAGAGCAGCGGGTGGGATGTCTGTCAGTAGAATTGAGAACTAGCCTACCTAGGCAAGCTTTCATCCTCAGAAAGCTGCATAATTTGTACACCTAATGCTTGTGGATTAGTGTAATCAATGACGTAGGCTATTCATAGGACATCATGTTTCCTTAAAAGAATGAATGGATATAGGAATTGATATACTCGGTCATACAATCGGCTATACCATAGTACAGTCCCATATGGTCTAGCGGTTAGGATTCCTGGTTTTCACCCAGGCGGCCCGGGTTCGACTCCCGGTATGGGAACTAACTGTTTTTCAAATTCATTTCATAGGCTTTTCATGAGATCTTATAACTAGATCACTGAAGTAGTTATCGGCAACTTCGAAAACTATTGTAGTTGCTAATCCAACTGTTGTCAAATGCAGAATTGCCTATGTAACGCAGAAAATGTAGTCTGTAGTGCTCCATATATTTGGAGATAATTCTGCTGTCATCAAACCTGGCAACCTTCCTTATGCACAATTTCCTGCACGCATGCACTCACTCACACACACACATTACACACAACGCAAGAGGCTCGTACTACTGCTGGCTACATTCACCCCCGACACTTATAATGGCTGGTCGAAGAGGTTTAGAACTCTACTTAGACTTACTGTCTCAGCCATGCAGAGCAATACACATTTTTGTAAATGTCAACAAAATACCCCATACTTTGAAAACTGTGGCTATACGAAAAGGTAAGAGAGAGTGAAGGCAATGTGTTTACAGTTAGCTTGTTAGCGAGCTCTAGCTAGCGAACGCTAGCAAATGAGTATAATTTTGTCCCGTTGTATTTTAGTTGGTCAAAATGACATTGACAAAATGACAAAGATCCGTCTTCTACATCTACTGCATACATAGCATCGATGCACTAAACTTTATAGACGTTGCTAAAAAGCAACCTTGCTTTGAACTTTGTCCTGGTTGGCAGGTCGATTGTAGCATAACTGGCCATGTACCAGTACTAGCTAGATCGTGGCGAAGTAGTTTCAGGGTTGGTGATCGATTAACAGTGTTAACAAAGTCCACTGCTTTATACACTGTGTCGTATCTCCATGCAGGTGAGAACAAGACGCTGGATTTCGCTAAACTGAACCCCATGCAGAAAGTCCCAGTTATAGATGACAATGGTTTTGTCCTAACTGAGAGGTGGGACAATTATAACATTATTAAGACTAGCTAGTTCACCCGGATAGTATTTAACCGATCAATCAATCAGTCGGTAATATACAATTGACTTCAATTTGATCACGTATACAGCACATATAGCCTTTATATCTCAACTCTTCATTTGCATAATCTGTGTGATATGTTTTTTTGCAGTGACGCCATACTGAAGTACTTAGCAACAAAGTACCATGTCCCTGAAAACTGGTATCCAAGGCAACCAGAGCGTAGGGCCAGAGTGGACGAGTACACCGCCTGGCATCACACCAACACACGGCTTCAAGCTTCTAAAGTGTTCCTCCTGGAGGTAACACACAAAGCACAACAAGCACGTTGCCAATGTGTTCAGCACTAACGCATCTTATAAACACACAATAATAAAAACCTGCTTGTGAAGTTGGAAGTAGCACCTTCCAACACATGTACGCATCACACACACCTCATCATGCAGAGCCAATCAGGGAAGGGAAAGAAACCTGACATGACTCTAGATTAGTGGTCTTCAACGACCCCCCCCCTGCCCTGTATCATCATCAGGCTTCTACATATCTAAATAACGACTCATTCATTTGAATCAATTCATTTGAATCAGGAGTGTTGGGAGAGGGAAACATCTAAAAAGAACCAGGATTGAAAACCACTGCTCTAGACTAAGTAGTGATGTTCTGTTGCGTGTGTGCGCAGGTGCTGTTGCCCCGTATGGCCGGTCAGCCGACCGATCAGGCCAAGGTGGAGAGGGCCGTGTCAGAGCTGAGTGTCACCCTGGACAAGCTGCAGGACATGTTCCTCAAGAGGCAGCCCTTCCTGTGTGGCGATGACATCTCTCTAGCTGACCTGCTGGCCGCGTGTGAAATCATGCAGGTTGGAGGATATGACATAGAGGATATGACATAGTTGAGCTACCGCGGGGCTTTGATGTTAGTGGTCCTCCTGTGGAGTGCTGTCAGCCTTTTATATATATCTGTGTGTCAGCCTACCTTACAGGAAACGATCTCACCGGCCTCCTTTGTTGTTGCTGTTCCTTTTCCAGCCTCTAGGGGGCGGCAGAGATGTGCTGCAGGACCGTCCTGTGCTGCAGCGTTGGCTGGGTCGTGTTCAGTCTGCTGTGGGCAGCTCCTTCGACGAGGCCCACGCCGTGCTGTACCGCGTCAGGGATGTCAATGCAAAGGCCAAACTGTGATGTCACCGGTTGCCATGGTGTCGACCCCCCCGACCCCCACTGTACAAATATGTACAAGACCTTTGGATGTATTTTGAGTGATTTGCCTCAGTGTTGACCTGAGCATGAGCTCCTGTCCTGCATGTTTTAGATGTCTCCCTCTTCCAACACACCTGATTCAAATGAACTGGTCGTTAACAGCTTCTGCTGTGCTTGATAACGACTCATTTGAATCAGGTGTGTTGGAAGACTGAATCATCTAAAACTCTAAAACGTGCAGGACAGGAGGTCGTGAGGATCGGGGCTGAGAAAGGCTGCCTTAACCGAGATGCCTCTGACTTTGTGATCAGCTAATGTAGAGCGTATAACCTACTAGAAGGATCTACAGCCTTACTTGCTTTGAACACATCAATGATTTAAACACTAAACCTGAGCAATAATCTATAAAACAGGCAATGCCTTCAGGATGAAGAAGATGGAACTCTCAAATGAAACAAGATTAACCTTTCATTAAGTGTTTTGTAAATTTGTAATTATGCAATGTCTCGCCTAAATAAAATTGGTTTTATTTACCTGTAGTACAAAAATATATACAAAACACACACACACCACATTGAGACCCGTACATTAACAACGTGCGTGTGGACAGTGGTGATGACGAGGAGACATTTCAACAGTGATTGGAGACGAATCAGATCAGGAGGATTATGAGTGATTACAGAATGAATGAACCGATCAAAAAGGCATATGCCGGCGATTCTTCAGATCAGTAACTGTGGAAACGGATCAGGTGTGGACGTGCCCTGACGTTTGTCGGGCGGTTGGTCGTCCTCGGCGTCCTCCCTCGGTCTCTTCCTGCTGCCTGAGATGGTGCTGGCGGTGCTGCAGGTGGACGTCTGGAACCACAAACACCACAAGTCTACAGGTGAGTTTTTCTGGGAGTTTTTCCTTCTCTTCCTTGAGGGTTTAGGTTGGTTGAGGGGCAGCTCTATGGGCGTATGTGAAGCCCTCTGTGACATGCTTCCGTGTAAAAAGGGCTATACAAATACATTTTGATTTGAACACAGGACAGCTCAGCAGCTCAGCGAACTGTTCTTCAACACTACAGAGTAACTGTGTTAGAATCAACAAACACGAAGACCTAGACACGCTGGCAGACTCCAGTGAACCATTCCTATATGCATCAGTCCACTCCGTTGGCAATTCAGTATAAAGTTGTAGTTTTTTTACATGGGTGGAAAATTGCATCACAGGTGAGGTGGGGTGTCGCGGGATGTGGGATGCCGTTACCGGGGCGACGTCGGACTGTGCGGCGGCTGTCGACGGGGCGGGCACGCCATCTGACCACGTGTCGGGGTCGTCGGAGTCTCCTGCAGCGAGCGCTGTGGCGTTGGGGTACATGATGCTGTGGGCCTTGTCTCTCATGTCCAGGTCCTGTGGAGCATCAGACACACAACAGACACACAACAGACACACAACAGACACACAACACACACACACCAGACACACACCAGACACACACCAGACACACAACAGACTCACCGTCACAGCTACTCTCTCGTCCATCGACACAAACGCCCCACCACTACAAAACTATTGATTCCCCATTGAAATCCGACGGGTTCTCAGTCCCCGCTGTGTTGTGCTTGTTGCTGGGATACGTTCAGCTTCTCTGAGGGTCTCACCTCCAGCCAGGGGTGCCTCAGGGCTTCCTCTATGGAGAGGCGCTGGGTGGGGTTCACAACCAGCAACTTCTTGACAAGGTCCCTGGCTACACAGAAAACAGCCATTTAGGTATGTTACAAAAAACTGTCAGGCTGTTCCAAACAGACACACTGATCAGGCTGTTCCAAACAGAGGTCTGTCCATCACCGGGCGCTGAGATTTTGTTCCATTTGGACGGGATGAAGGTGAAGATGCCTTGCATGATCTGCTCAGGGACTGGTAATTTAGACAAGTCGGCGTGGAAGGGAGGGTAGCCACCTAGACTGGGGGGTGCACAGACACAGGGACAGCTGTTAAACAAGCATGGAGAGCACACACACACACAGGGGGAGGGTGTTTAAGGGAGCACTATTTCAGTACACAGGACACAGGCAGCGTTACCAACGTGACGGTTGTCAGGGTAACCCACCACACAAACAGCAGGACCCCCAGACTCCAGGCGTCCACGGCCCGGCTGTAACCCACGGTAGCGGCGTCGGTGAATACCTCGGGCGCCAGGTACGTAGCCGTTCCACAGAGCGTCCGCATCAGAGACTCCTCCTCCAAGATCTTTGATTGGTTGAAGTCTGTCACCTGCAACACAAGAGTAAGGATCATCGCACAGCATCCCAAGCATTCCTGGGGCTATAATAGCATACTTACAGTAAAAGATTTATGATATATATTTTTTTTTGGGGGGGGGGAGGGGTCGGTTTCTGTCTCGTTATCTCACCTTTATCAAACACTCGTCTTCGTGAGAGGACAGAAGAATGTTCTCAGGCTTGAGGTCTCGATGAATTATACCATTGTTGTGTAGGTACTAGAAGACCAAGGACAAGGTGGTGTTATAGAGTTAGGACAGTCCTGTAAACACTTCTACTACATCTTCTAGAACGTTTTCGCAGAACGACCAGTAGGAAAAGCACCTCAACGGCCTTTAACATTTGGAAGAAATACAGCTTGGCAATGGGCTCTGGGATTTGCTGCTTGGCCTTGACCCTGTTGAAACAGTTCTCCCCCTTCCATCCTGAAAACACACACACACACAGACACACACACATTATGACGTGACGCACACTGCATTCCACTCCATCTTCCTAGCTGGGTGTGATGTCTTGCCTCCAGTCTAAAGTTCAGCGGGGTGAAGAGGGGGTTTCAATGGCCCAGTAGGAGGTTGTGATAAAGAAACTATGTAAACAGAGTGCGCAAGACTCACAGCTCCAGAACGATGTAGTAGGAATCATCGGTCTGATAGAAGTCCTCCGTCCGAATCAGGCAGGGCTGGGGGCGGGACAGGAAGTAGACGAGTTAACTTCCTGTCCACTACCTGAATGTGTTGGTTACCTTACAGACAAGCACCAAACTCAGGCACCAAACTCAGGCTACAGACAGCAGTAGTGCTTCTGACACACTCACATGGTCGATCCTCTTGAGGATCTCAATCTCTCTCTCAGCGTTTCTCGTGGCCATCTGTTCATGGAGAAACAACGACATGAGGACGATGTATTTCAGCATCCGTGTTTCCTTGATAAACAGGAAGTGGTTATACGTCACCCCAACAGATGGGAAGTCATTCTTCTTGATGGTCTTGACGGCCACCTTCTTACATGTTGCTCGTTCGAAAGGCCAGCTTCACCTCCCCACACACACCCCTGGGAAAACACACACGCCTAGTTAAGCACACACCTTGGACAGCCAAGCCTATACCTACACACAACCCCTACATAACACACACACCACACCCACACACACACACACAAACACCCCTACACACACACACACACACCCCTACACACACACACCCCTACACACACACTCTCAGTACCAATACACTTAATATTCCCACACAGCTCAAAGTAAAGACAACAACTTACTTTCCCAATATTTCTGGTGATAATGTACTTGTCTTTAAACTCCTTGGGCAGGTTGGACTGTTCATCAGCCACTCAGGTCGATGAACATGAACGCTGAAGAGGGAAACAAACAGTTGGTTTCACATCAAACAAGGCTACCTGCCATCACCTTTAGGGAGGGACTGTGCTGTGATGATCAGACTGTGTCGTGACAACTGTGTCCAGACTGTGTCCAGACTGTGTCCAGACTGTGTTCAGACTGTGTCCAGACTGTGTTCAGACTGTGTCCAGACTGTGTCTGATCATCACAGCACAGCGAAAGACACAGTCATAAAACAGTTTGACAGAGTGCCCGTAATTCAAAGAAAATGGTTGTGAGAAAACGTGATATTTTACAAGGCGTCATCAGTAGCGTACCTTTATTGCGACTGTCAGTCAAAGCCAACTCAGCATTGTTAGATAAGGGAAGCTTCTTTCCTTTCCCAATGAGCTGGCCGTCTACGTACGTGCCGTTGCCACTCTGGTCCTCACAATAGACGACATCGTCCTCCTGTGGGGTTGAATGGAGGGGAACCGGTGATGCCAAACAGAACAGATCAAATCAAAATGTATTTGTATAGCCCTTTTTACACGCAAGCATGTCACAGAGGGCTTCACATACGCCCATAGAGCTGCCCCTCAACCAACCTAAACCCTCAAGGAAGACAAGGAAAAACTCCCATAAAAACTCGATGCAAGAGAAAAAATTGAAGAAACCTCGGGAGGAGCAATTCAGTGAGGGATCCCCTCTTCCAGAGACGGTTGGTGAAAGAGAGGAGCAGAACACAGGCTAAACATAGTAATACAACAGGGAACAGGGAGAATGAGGGAAGAGAAGAAGATACTTACTTTAAATATCCTGAAGTGTTTTTTGCTGTAGGTTTGGAACCTGGAGGAGTTCTTGTGCAGGCTTTCGTCGAAACAGTAATCGCATTTGGAGTCGCGACCGAACCAGTACTGTTCCTCGATGCAGTCTGAACAACAACACAACAAACCAAAACAAGAAGAACTGAAAAAGGATTACAATACAAATATCCTAACTCGTGGATAAAAAAGGCAAGAGAGTGATTGAGAGAGAGAGAGAGAGAAAGAGAGCGAGAGAGAAGAGTGAGTGAAACGTGAAGTGAAAAATAGAATGGAAGTGAGAGACTGAGACAGAGAGTCTGAGAGTGAGACAGAGTGTGAGACAGAGGGAGAGACGAGTGAGACGAGGGAGAGACAGAGTGAGACAGAGAGTGAGACAGAGGGCAGAGGAAGAGACAGAGGAAGAGACAGAGAGTGAGACAGAGAGTGAGACAGAGGAGGGAGAGACAGAGGGAGAGACAGAGAGTGAGACAGAGTGAGACAGAGGGATGGGGAAACAGAGGGAGAGACAGAGTGAGACAGAGAGTGAGACAGAGACAGAGGAAGAGACAGAGGAAGAGACAGAGGAGAGACAGAGGGAGAGACAGAGGGAGAGACAGAGGGATGGGGAAACAGAGGGAGAGACAGAGAGTGAGACAGAGAGTGAGACAGAGGGAGAGAGACGGAGGGAGAGACAGAGGGAGAGACAGAGAGTGAGACAGAGGGAGACAGAGGAAGAGACAGAGGGAGAGAGAGCGAACGTCCCTGTGGTTTTAAAGAGCGTGTAACCAGGAACTGCATGTGGGACTCACTGAGGACTCTGAAGCGCTTGTGCAGGGGCAGCAGGCGCCCCCAGGGGCGGGGCTCAGGGCTCCTCACGGATGGGAGACAGGTCCTGGACCGGGATGGTGTCCACGGAGCTCACGGTGCCCGATGCGGATGAGGACTGGCTGGCAGGAACGGATGACGAACTCGAACTACTCTGGCTTTGGGACTGGGATTGGGACTGGGTTGCGGGCTGGGACTGGGTTTGAGGCTGGGACTGGGTTTGAGGCTGGGACTGGGTTTGAGGCTGGGACCGGGTTTGAGGCTGGGACTGGGTTTGAGGCTGGGACTGGGTTTGAGGCTGGGACCGGGTTTGAGGGCTGGGACCGGGTTTGGGGCTGGGAGTCTGTTTGCGGTTGGGATTGAGACCGGGTTTGTCGTCGCGTCCGTGCTTTAGGCTGGGGGCTCGGTAGCTTGGTATGTTCTTCAGACATTGCAGTATCTTTCTCCGTCTGAGTCTGCAAGAGATGAAGACAGTACAACAGGGGTTTGTGCTGGAATGTGAAGGGTGGAATAGCTGTTTCTTACCTCTGAAGTCCACAAGGTGCAGGCGTGCAGCAACTCAACACTCACCCACAGTCTGAGTGCGAATTATACAATGACAATCGGGGGGGATCAAATTCTTCTCCAGGGTGTAAAGTAATATTTACGAATACAGGTAAGAACAATATATAAATGTATCGACCCTCCTGTTTTTACCTCTTTTTGGGGGGTCCAAGTCTTAATCAGGGGGGTCAAACCCCCCAAATCCCCCCCCGTAATTAGAACCCTGCCCCCTGTCCCCCACCTAACCCAATTCATTTCCGGATTCACACAGTTAGCGGAAGATGCTGATTTATATAGCAGTTAGTTCGGCCTACAATTGTTAGCTGATGGCCATCTATAGCTTGCTAGATGGCTGCGTGTGTTGACATCACGCTGAATAAAAACCCCAGTAAACATTTACACCCCTATAATATATGTTATGATGGTTCGATTTCTTCCTTCATATAGGGTAACGTTACCCCACTTTAATAACCCAGTCAACACCATTTAGCTAGCTACTACAAATTAGCTTTTTGAATGAATCAAGTTAGCAACTCCGTTAGACAATTTTTCCTTAAGACTCAAAGTCAAAATCAAATGCATTTTTTATATTGATCTTAATTATGCATATAAACAACGTTATATATCACTCTTACCACAATTTCAGAACATGTGTTTGAACGTGGAATATACCCGGGAGCTGCAAAAGGTTGTTTCAAGGCATGTGCATTTTTTTCAATAAACGTCATAACTCTAGGAACCAATACAAAGTTCGGGTGTGATCACGTGATCTTTCATCTGTCAACTGATCTGTTTTCAGCGCTCCACAGCGATGAACAACATCTGGAATTCCTTGACCATTCGGGCAGGCCAGTACAGTCAATAGTTTAGAGAAAGGAATCTAGACTAATCTTGACGGATCTGTAGCCATTGTTGTGTTGTTAGCTAGATGTGCTCTAGTGCTTCCGTCTCGTATTACAGCTCCTGTATCCTGTTGAATTAGCTATAGTAGCTAACCAGTTAGTAAGTTAGCTAGCGTAGCTAGATAGTGTGTACAACTATCAAGCCTACTGTTGTAGTAGTGTCACAGCCGTACGTCCGACTGCTCTACAACCATCCAACATGTCAAAACCGAAAACTTCTGCAAAAACTTTAATTATCGAAGATGGTAGGTCGCCAAACAGCGTTAGCTGTGCATAATTGCTACCCGTACACTTCGTGAACAAAATATACTGTAGTTGTGACCATAGCAACTTCAATGTTGTCGAACTTTTTTTTAGATGAAGTCCAAGAAGATGGAGACGAATTGAATCCCTTCTCCTTCAAAGAGTTTATCCGCAGCAAGAACAAGGACCCTGATATGAATACAGATTCAGATGACACCTTCTACCCAATGAGAAAGGTAAGTTCTATCGATGAGACGTCATCTCATTCAATTAAACATTCAAGTCAAATATATATCGAAGGAACACACTGACAGCACAGAATATCTCAAACACGGTAAAGGCAATGAAAAGTCTGACTACAGTTGGTGCTGTTGTGAACAAGGGCGAGCATTTCGGAGGTGATTCATGCAAGTGTGTGACAATGTGTGTGTGGACCCTACAGAAGACATACGGCAGCAGCCTCCTCTCAGACAGAGAGTGTCCGTCCTACAGCCACCAGGACGGGACCCCACAGCCAGGGGAGGAGTCTGAGGAGGACTGGGCCGGGAGCTACGAGCCCTCGGCCTTAGAGGACGCCCAGGAGTTCGTACTGAGCAGAACCGCAGACTGCGGCACGTATTCAGACCCGTCGTCCCTCGGCACCGAGGAGGAGGTGTCGTGGCAGGGGGAGGAGCAGGGGGAGGAGCAGGGGGAGGAGCCGTCTCTGCTGGGGGAGGAGTCGCTGTGGCAAGGCTCCAGGCAAGGCCCGGTGAACTATGAAGGGGATGACGAGACGTCGATGGTGGAGCTCTCCTCCTTCAGGACCCAGACTGGGAGGCCGGACGGGAAGAGGAATCATCTGCAGAAGGTTCCCTTAGACCCGCTCTCCTCTGTTCTCCACACACACACTCTCTCCTCTCATCGTCTTCTGGAGTCCTCCTCCTCACACACACACACACACACACACACACACACACACACACTCTCCTCTCATCGTCTTCTAGAGTCCTCCTCCTCTCACTCTTCTCCACACACACACACACCCACACACACACACACACTCTCTCTCTCTTCTCATCGTCTTCTGGAGTCCTCCTCCTCCTCTCACTCTTCCCTACCACACACACACACACACACTACCTCTCTCCACACACACTCTCCTCTCATCGTCTTCTGGAGACCTCCTCCTCTCACTCTTCTCTACCACCCCTCCACACACATGCACACACACACACTACCTCTCTCCACACTCTCAGTTATCTGCACGTTGTGAGAGAGGACGGCCCAGGTGACGTCCAGTCGGGTGTGTTTGACAGCAGCTCTGTGTCTCTCCTCAGCTGCAGGATGAGAACGCCCAGCTCAGGAAGAACGTCAGATCTCTGCTGAAGAAGGCCGAGATTGACGATCGCAGGTGGCTGGGTACACGCTCACACAGCACACGCACTACTATACAGACTACACGCTCTACAGCTTTAGATCCTTATTCTGGGCGTGCGTGGGCTGGAGCGGTTACAGTGTTTGAAGGGTCCGACAACACAACTAGACGGCAAATGAAGGTGTAGTTGCTGATGTTTTCCCCCCGCAGACTTCGAGAGCTCACGGAGGAACAGCATAAGAAGAGGCTGCAGGAGGAAAGGGAGGCCCAGGCCTTGGAGACCATGGTCCACTCCGTGGAACAGAACCTGCAACTGATGACAGTAAGGGCCCGTGTGATCACTGACGGATCGCTCCAACCATAGCTGGTTGACGCTCTGAACTGACCAGTAGCTGATTGGCCGATGCATTCTTCTTCTCCCTGATTATTAACGGTTAAACGTTCTCTCTGGACAGAAGCGAGCAGTGAAGGCTGAGAACAGTGTGTCCAGACTGAAGCAGGAGCTGCATCAGCTGCAGGTCAGACAGCAGGTCTTGAATTCTGGATCGGGGGGAACGCTTGTGTGTGTGTAGCTGTGTGGAAATCGATGTGAATAATGATGAGCGTGTGTGTGTGTGTGTGTGAGAGAGAGAGAGAGAGTGAGAATGAGAGAGAGGGTCTACGGAGAGGAAAACTGACCTGAAACCTGTTGACATCTCAGCCTCCGCTTTGACCACAGCTTTGGCTGTTGCCGTCATCCTCACGGCAGAGCCACAGAGTAACAAATAGAACGGGGGGAATAAGCTGTGGTTGTGCTCACCCAGCGCTGTCTGTCTCCTTGCAGGGCCAGGTGGAGGGCTACCAGTGTGAGAACGAGAGGCTGCGGGCGGGAGAGACGACCGCCCTGAACACCATGAGGCACAACGCCCACGCGGCGTCAGAGTACCTCAACAAAGCTGCTCTCAACGCTGAGACATCCATCAAGTACGTCAGATACATGGGCGTATCTAGACCTATTTTAAAGTTTCATTAGCCCCTCCAAACAAAAAAAGCATATATATTTTTTTTTCAGATTTTAAATCTAATGTGTGAATTTATCTTCCTAAAATCCACTAGAGGACACTATTTAAAAGGATATTTTTAAAGATTTATTCTGGGGGAACATGCCCCCAGACCCCCCTAATTTTGCTGGGTCACAGGAAAACATTTTGGTTTTATCTAGGGGCTTAGCCCCCCCAAAAGTGGGAACCTAGATTCGCCCCAGGTCAGATACCAGCTGTAAAATGACCATCTATTTAATCGTGGCTGTATGTCCCTTTATGTGGACTTTAGGAAGTCTTTAAGCGTCCCAAAGTTAGAATGTGAAACTGTGTGAGGCGAATGCATACCTTGCAAACTCTTACACAGTAAACCTTTGTGAGAGAGGTGCTTTCTGTAACATCGTGGCCTTTTCCTCGCTTATTAAATCAGTTTGTTTTAACCCTCACAGGCAGTTGCTGACTGGAGCAGAGACCTTGTGTTTGGTGTCTCAACTGCTGCACTCCATCGACAAGATCAGCGACCTTCAGGCTGAAAACTGAGGGGGGGGAGAGACATTATTTATTCCTCGACCAATGGGAGCGATGTATCCATCCATTCCACGGCCAATGGAGGCAAGGCTTTGGGGAGAGCCAATCGGGAAAGCTTAGTGCCCAGCACTGGTGTTTGGGACAGGCCCAGAAGAGCGTATCACTAAAACTGTCCCGACACGTCTTGCACATTCTTTTTTTACATGACGTTAATCACGCTAACATCTGTTTGTTACCGATTTATTTCAAATGGGGAAATAACTGTACTCGATGTGATCATGATAAATATATTCTCATATAGATTTTAACATCCCTTTTTGTAGCTATTTTGTCAGTTGAAAACAACACTGGGTGTAATGGTCTATAGTCTATTCAGCGTTGATCTGTGCGAGGGTGGTCAGTTGGCCGTTCCAGTGTTCCACCCATCGCTGCAACTCCCTCTGCTTTGCCCGATTCTCCTCCACAGCCTGCTCCAGCACCTTACTGTAGCGCTGTTCATATTGCTGTAACACACACACACACACACACACATCAGTGTCTGTGGAGGGGTCGGGTGTCATCTGGTACGTGTCACTGGCGTGTGTCTGTCACCTGGTACGTTGAGTCCCGAGCCTCGACCGTTCTCAGGTGGCCCAGAGTGGTTGTCGCCGTGGTGATGGAGGCGGTTATGGTCTTGGCCGTAGCCGGTTCGTCCGGACTCGTTGGGAAATGAGCAATCCCTGGCCAAGTCCTGTCACACACACACACACACATACACACACACACACACACACACACACACACACACACACACACACACACACACAGTGTCTACAGCTCTTATCTTCATCCGTTTATGTAACCGTACCTGGTTAGCACCCACAGCCGACAGAACGATACTGTCTCCTACAGCAGGCCTCCTACAGCCCTGTCTCCTGGGCAGGCCCCCTACAGTCCTGTGTCTCCTGGTGGTCCTGAGTGTTTACCTGCTGCCTCTCTGGATCTGAGCTCCGCTGGACTTCTCCTGCAGAGTGTCGGCCTGTTTACGACGAAGCAAGGTCGTGACGTTCTCCTTTTTCGTCTCGGCATCTGCAGGGACCAGACACAAACCCACGTTTCTGTCTCTGGGTGTGCACGCGTACGGGCTCACGCACCAGGTACTCACGTCCAGGCAGGACCTGGTCCGCGGTCAGAAAATACTTACGTCCGGGCAGGACCTGGTCCGAGGTCAGAAGGTTGTCCATCTGGAAGAGCAGGTGCTCTGTCAGGGAGGTCAGTGAGGACACAAACTCCTCGCCCTGTCTCCTCAAACTCGCCTGATAAGAAGCAGCAACGGCATAACGTAAAAGGTGATCATCTTAGATGAGACTCGGGCAAGGATCTGGGTCAGAGTTCACAGGTCAAGGGTCACCGGTCAGGGTGGAAGCTAGGTAGCTCCAGGTGGGTTAGGGTCAGGGGTCACAGGTTAGGGTGGAAGCTAGGAAGCTCCAGGTGGGTTAAGGTCAAGGGTCACAGGTTAGGGTAAAAGCAAGTAGCTCCAGGTGGGTTAGGGTCAGGGGTCAAGGGTCAGTGTCAACAGGCTAACCTGTAGCTCTAGCTGAGAGTTGGTTATGTCCTCGGCCAGCTTCTCCTGCCTGCCGGCCTCTGATTGGCTCAGGGCCTGCAGCTCGGCCTCACAGGCTGGATGGCTCAGACGCACACTCAGCTGTCTAGTGTGCTCCTTCTGGAAACACACACACATGTATACCTTCACACACGTATACACACACACTATATATGCACAGACACACATATAACCCAGCTGGACTTCCAGCCTGCATGATAACAGCAGTAGTCAGCACCACACTGGAGCTACGGCACCTTCATGCCCTCGCTGGCCTGCAGGGTGCGCTGTAGGCTCAGGCGGATCCTGCCCACTTCCTGGTCTAGGCTGGTCAGGTGCCGTTGCCCCAGGTTACAGACCAGCACTTCCGGAACCTTGGACAGGCACTCTTCAAAGTCTTCCAGCTGCTGACGGAACTCTGATGGACCGGTGACCAGAACAGACGAGAGATAAAGCCATGTTGTTATAACTGAGGACTACTATTACATCGTCAGATACTGATTGGTTGACTGCAGGCTTGTTTCACGTTTTCAACAGGTCAATATAGAAATGTGACAGCCAGATTTCCCCATTCAAGAAAGACACATTTCTGAGTGCTGACCTTGGACACAGTCGTTGAGGTAGTCCTGAGCTTGGCTCTGATAGGTCAGCAGCCTCTTGTTGATGTCCTCGGCACACAGCTCGAAGGTGTCCTGCAGGTACTGGGGGCGCGTCACCTGACGACGGTCCTTCTTCTTATAGAAGTCCTGCTCACAACACAACACTTCCTCCGCTCAGCAACGACACAGCGACGTCAAAACAGCACACAGAGAAACTACAGCAGACTAGTAAGGATGAAGAGTAACAGTACTGTGGTGTTTAAGAGTCAAGACATCAGGGATGATGGTGTTTAAACTTGGGAATATGTTATAGTTGGAGATGAAACCTGCTGTTCCACACCTCTGCCAGCAGCAGCAGGATGTCGTTGCTCTTCCACAGGACAGCGGCCACCGCAGACTTGAAGGTTCTGGAACACGCAGAGAGATCCAGTTACAGTTACACATGTAACCACGGATACCGACTACTGGCGTTTAAGGTAAGACAGGTTAAGGTAAGACAGTTGAAGGTAAGACAGTTGAAGGTAAGACAGTTTAAGGTAAGACAGTTTAAGGTAAGACAGTTGAAGGTAAGACAGTTGAAGGTAAGACAGTTGAAGGTATGACAGTTTAAGGTAAGACAGGTTAAGGTAAGACAGTTGAAGGTAAGACAGTTGAAGGTAAGACAGTTGAAGGTAAGACAGTTGAAGGTAAGACAGTTGAAGGTAAGACAGTTTAAGGTAAGACAGTTGAAAGTAAGACAGTTGAAGGTAAGACAGTTGAAGGTAAGACAGTTTAAGGTAAGACAGTTGAAGGTAAGACAGTTTAAGGTAAGACAGTTGAAGGTAAGACAGTTGAAGGTAAGACAGTTGAAGGTAAGACAGTTTAAGGTAAGACAGTTTAAGGTAAGACAGTTGAAGGTAAGACAGTTGAAAGTAAGACAGTTGAAGGTAAGACAGTTGAAGGTAAGACAGTTGAAGGTAAGACAGTTTAAGGTAAGACAGTTGAAGGTAAGACAGTTGAAAGTAAGACAGTTGAAGGTAAGACAGTTTAAGGTAAGACAGTTGAAGGTAAGACAGTTGAAGGTAAGACAGTTGAAGGTAAGACAGTTTAAGGTAAGACAGTTGAAGGTAAGACAGTTGAAGGTAAGACAGTTGAAGGTAAGACAGTTGAAAGTAAGACAGTTGAAGGTAAGACAGTTTAAGGTAAGACAGTTGAAGGTAAGACAGTTGAAGGTAAGACAGTTGAAGGTAAGACAGTTTAAGGTAAGACAGTTGAAGGTAAGACAGTTGAAGGTAAGACAGTTGAAGGTAAGACAGTTGAAGGTAAGACAGTTGAAGGTAAGACAGTTGAAGGTAAGACAGTTGAAGGTAAGACAGTTTGAGGTAAGACAGTTTGAGGTAAGACAGTTGAAGGTAAGACAGTTGAAGGTAAGACAGTTTAAGGTAAGACAGTTTGAGGTAAGACAGTTGAAGGTAAGACAGTTTGAGGTAAGACAGTTTGAGGTAAGACAGTTGAAGGTAAGACAGTTGAAGGTAAGACAGTTTAAGGTAAGACAGTTTGAGGTAAGACAGTTGAAGGTAAGACAGTTGAAGGTAAGACAGTTTGAAGGTAAGACAGTTTAAAGTAAGACAGTTGAAGGTAAGACCGTTTAAGGTAAGACAGTTTAAGGTAAGACAGTTGAAGGTAAGACAGTTAAAGGTAAGACAGTTTAAGGTAAGACAGTTGAAGGTAAGACAGTTGAAGGTAAGACAGTTGAATGTAAGACAGTTGAAGGTAAGACAGTTGAAGGTAAGACAGTTTAAGGTAAGACAGTTTAAACCCACATGGCGTCGTCGTCTGGTTTGGAGCCGAACACGTGGAACCTCTTATCAAAGCGGGTTGGTTTGGAGAATCTTCTCACACTACGATGAACGGAGTCGAGATATGAAAACATTCATATTTCTACAGTTAGGAGTGTCGTGTCTATCAGTAAGTGTGTGTCGGTGTTTGTGTGTATTGCACAATGTGTGTGTGTACCTCTGTGCGCTGACTGACTCAGAAGACTGTCTGTGGAGCAGCTCCAAGGCCACCTGACTGTGGATCTTTCCCTGCTTCTGACCTGAGCCAACAGGAGACGACAACCGGACTACCAAACACACACACACACACACAGAGTCAACACCGTAACTCACACTGAAGCTCACATCGACACACAACACACACACACACACACACACACACACCACACACACACACACACACACACACACACACACACACACACACACACACACACACCTGTGGCAGCACCAGATCCTCTCTCCCCTGCCTCTGAACGGGATTCCTGAGGAGGTGTGGGTTTGCTGAACCTGACACACACACACACAGGGACACAACATCAGACCATATATTACATTTACATTTAGTCATTTAGCAGACGCTCTTATCCAGAGCGACTTACAGTAAGTACAGGGACATTCCCCCGAGACAAGTAGGGTGAAGTGCCTTGCCCAAGGACACAAGGTAATTTTTGCACAGCCTGGAATCGAACCAGCAACCTTCTGATTACTACCCCGACTCCCTAACCACTCAGCCACCTGACATATATATATGTATCTGTATAGAGTTATCTGTCAGCCTAGCGTGTCCTCCAGCCCCACCTCAGCAGGCCCTTGACGAGCCCCACGGCCGGGTCGTCCAGGAAGGAGACCCCCATGCGGCTGGGCTGCAGCAGGTTCTCAGCGGGGGCCGGGATCCCCGTCTTCTCCTGCCGGCGGGACTTGTGCCGGGCGGCCACCGCGAACGAGCCCTGGAGGGGACAGTCTGGGAGCGGGGTCGCCATGGAGGGGTCCTGAACACACACACACACACACACGGGTCGTAACTCACATACACACACACACACACACAGGTCGTAACTCACATAGACACACACACAGGTCGTAACTCACATAGACACACACACAGGTCGTAACTCGCATAGACACACACACACACACTCATGGTCTGAACCGTTGAAGATGTGGAGCATGTAAAGAGCGCGTTTAGAAGCTGATTTACCAGAAAACACTCCAGATATTGACAGCGAGCCTTCAGCTCCTCCAGCACGGACCAGTCAGAGGAGAAGACGTCCACACTCACCGTCTGCACACAGACCAGGGACACATTACTGACAGGATTACATCATCTGTACTATCTACAACATGTACAGGAAGATTCCCTATACACATCCTTAGTATTACAACTCATGACACACATGATCATTACATTTGGGGGTAAGCTATAGTTCAATGGTAGAGCATTTTAATTGCAGATCAAAAGTCCAAACTCTGTGCATTGCTTTGGATAAAAGTGTGTGCTAAATCAATACATTATTATTATTATGATATTGTCTGTACCTTCTCTGATCCTGCATGGATCATCTCCAGCTCGACCAGCAGAGCGCTGATCTTCTTCTTCTGCATGTTGCACTTGCAGGCCTGCGAGAGAGAGAAGTCAGCAGCTCAACACACGGCCGGGAGGAGGAAGTGGACAGACGTGTTTACACACATGATACCACACACACACACACACACACACCTCACTCTTGATCTGAACCTGGGTGTTGGTCATCATCGACTGGATCTTCTCCAGGAACTTCATGTCCACGGCCAGATAGTGGAACTTCTCCTCGAACTTGCCGACCACGTCTTTCGCCTGGAGAGGAAAAGTGAGGTCAGTGAAGCTGTGGTTCTACTGGCCCCCAGCCCCAGCCTCCACCCAGTACAGCCCCAGCCAGTACAGCCCCAGCCTCCACCCAGTACAGCCCCAGACCCAGCCTCCACCCAGTACAGCCCCAGCCTCCACCCAGTACAGCCCCAGCCCCAGCCTCCACCCAGTACAGCCCCAGCCCCACCCTCCACCCAGTACAGCCCCAGCCCCAGCCTCCCCCAGGCCTTAGCCTCTACCTGGTCCAGACACTTGGACTCCGTCACGTCCATGTCGAGGACGACGTTCTCCTCGGTGGCGTCGATGCGCTTGGTCATCTTCTCCAGACGCTTGTGATACACCTCAATCTCCTTAGGGGTGAAGTTCCCTCCCTCAGAGAACATCCTGCACAGACACGCCCAGACAGACTGTCAGAGAGGAGAGGGAGAGGGAGAGGAGAAGGAGAGGAGAGGAGGGTGAAGGGAGGGGAAGAGAGGGAGAGGAGAAGACAGCAGAGGAGGGTGAAGGGAGCGGAGGAGAAGGAGAAGGAGAGGAGAAGGGGAGGAGGAGAGGAGAAGGGGAGGAAGAGAGGAGAAGGGTGGAGAAGACAGCAGAGGAGGGTGAAGGGAGCGGAGGAGAAGGAGAAGGAGAGGAGAAGGGGAGGAGGAGAGGAGAAGGGGAGGAAGAGAGGAGAAGGGTGGAGACAGACAGCAGAGGAGGGTGAAGGGAGGGGAGGAGAGGGAGAGGAGAAGACAGCAGAGGAGGGTGAGAGGGAGGGGAGGAGAGGAGAAGAAAAGGATCCTACTTGAAGGAGGTGAGCAGTTTGGCGTTGCCCTGCCTCAGTCCCTCCAGCTTGGCCTCCAGGGAGTGTCTGAACTGCCTCTGGGACATCTGGATCACCTCCACATGCTTCTCCAGGCTGGCCTGCAGCGTCGCACACAGACCCACCAGCCTGCAGGGACACAACACACAGGTCACGCACTGTACATGTAGGACTATCTCCTGAGGAGAGAGAGGGTGAGAGAGGGTGAGGAGAGATGAGAGAGGGTGAGGAGAGATGAGAGAGGGTGAGGAGAGATGAGAGAGGGTGAGGAGAGATGAGAGAGGGTGAGGAGAGATGAGAGAGAGAGGGTGAGGAGAGATGAGAGAGGGTGAGGAGAGATGAGAGAGGGTGAGGAGAGATGAGAGAGGGTGAGGAGAGATGAGAGAGGGTGAGGAGAGATGAGAGAGGGTGAGGAGAGGATGAGAGAGGGTGAGGAGAGATGAGAGAGGGTGAGGAGAGATGAGAGAGGGTGAGGAGAGATGAGAGAGGGTGAGGAGAGATGAGAGAGGGTGAAGAGAGATGAGAGAGGGTGAGGAGAGATGAGAGAGGGTGAGGAGAGGAGAGAGAGGGTGAGGAGAGATGAGAGAGGGTGAGGAGAGATGAGAGAGGGTGTGAGGATGAGATGAGAGAGGGTGAAGAGAGATGAGAGAGGGTGAGGAGAGATGATGGAGGGTGAGGAGAGATGAGAGAGGGTGAGGAGAGATGATGGAGGGTGAGGAGAGATGAGAGAGGGTGAGGAGAGATGATGAGGGTGAGGAGAGATGAGAGAGGGTGAGGAGAGATGAGAGAGGGTGAGGAGAGATGAGAGAGGGTGAGGAGAGATGAGAGAGGGTGAGGAGAGATGAGAGAGGGTGAGGAGAGATGAGAGAGGGTGAGGAGAGATGAGAGAGGGTGAGGAGAGATGAGAGAGGGGTGAAGAGAGATGAGAGAGGGTGAGGAGAGATGAGAGAGTGAGGAGAGATGAGAGAGGGTGAAGAGGTGTGTTACAGCAGCATCAGTTCTCACAGGTCAGACTTGGTGGCGCTGACAAACACGTCCTCCAGACTGTAGATCTGGGTCTTGAAGTCTTCCGTCAGCTTGTTCTGTCGGACCTGCAGCTCCTGGAAGTCGGTCTTGTAGTCCACCAGGGCCTGCAGCACGCCCTTACAGTGCCTGTCCACACGGTCTCTGTGCACCACCAGCTCCGCTACACACACACACACACACACACACACACACACACACAGTCACACACACACACACACAGTCACAGACACACACAGTCACACACACACACACACACACACAGTCACACACACACACACAAACACACAGTCACAGTCACACACAGTCACAGTCACACACACACACACACAGTCACACACAGACACACACACACAGTCACACACACAGTCAAAAAGGTCTTTCAGATCTCAACACTACTTTTATCACAATTTAGATGCAGAACTTTTTCTTGATAGGAACAAAACCAAACTATGAACAAAAGAAGGGTAAAAGTCCTGACTGGCCCGTGCGTTGTGGACGTCCATGTAGATCCTGCGGGGGGCGGGGCTGGTGCAGGTGCATGCGTAGCTCCTGCTCCGCCCGCATGGCCTCCTTCCTGGCCGCCAACACCACCATGCTGCTGCTCAGCGCCGAGTCGAACCGCTCCTCCAGGTGCTCGAAGTACGCCAAGCGCACGCTGACGTCAAACACACGGTACAGTGTCAAAATGTATTTGTATAGCCCTTTTTACACGCAAGCATGTCACAGAGGGCTTCACATACGCCCCTCAACCAACCTAAACCTTCAAGGAAGACAAGGAAAAACTCCCAGAAAAACTGACCACCCAGCTCGTAGCTCCGCCCCCCTGCTGTGCAGCACCTACTCTGTGAGCGTCTTGCAGAGCAGGGAGACGGGGAAGGAGACGAGCCGGGTGTCTGGGTGAGAGCTGGAGGCGGGGTCCCCTTCCTGAGGACACACCCAGGCCAGGCTGCTGTAGCGCTGGCCCCTCCTGGTGACAAACACGTCCTTGGACTGAGAGTCCCACAGCTTCACGTAGGAGTCGGGAGCGTCCTGGAACACACAGGTCACTTCGCTGCTTCACCACGTTCACCATGGAAACGAGAGTTAGCAATGACCACTTCCCGGAGGAAAACGAGGGGCGGTCTGGTTTTGTAAAGCTACCTCGTCGAAGAGAGAGAGGATGAAGGGGCGGTCTAGGTTTGTAAAGCTACCTCGTCGAAGAGAGAGAGGATGAAGGGGCGGTCTAGGTTTGTAAAGCTACCTCGTCGAAGAGAGAGAGGAGAAGGGGCGGGTTGGGTTTGTAAAGCTACCTCGTCGAAGAGAGAGAGGAAGGAGGGGCGGTCTGGGTTTGTAAAGCTACCTCGTCGAAGAGAGAGAGGAAGGAGGGGCGGTCTGGGTTTGTAAAGCTACCTCGTCGAAGAGAGAGAGGAAGGAAGGGGCGGTCTGGGTTTGTAAAGCTACCTCGTCGAAGAGAGAGAGGAAGGAGGGGCGGTCTGGGTTTGTAAAGCTACTCGTCGAAGAGAGAGAGGAAGGAGGGGCGGTCTGGGTTTGTAAAGCTACCTCGTCGAAGAGAGAGAGGAAGGAGGGGCGGTCTGGGTTTGTAAAGCTACCTCGTCGAAGAGAGAGAGGAAGGAGGGGCGGTCTGGGTTTGTAAAGCTACCTCGTCGAAGAGAGAGAGGAAGGAGGGGTGGTCTGGGTTTGTAAAGCTACCTCGTCGAAGAGAGAGAGGAAGGAGGGGCGGTCTGGGTTTGTAAAGCTACCTCGTCGAAGAGAGAGAGGAAGGAGGGGCGGTCTGGGTTTGTAAAGCTACCTCGTCGAAGAGAGAGGAAGGAGGGGCGGTCTGGGTTTGTAAAGCTACCTCGTCGAGAGAGAGAGGTGAAGGGGCGGTCTGGGTTGTAAAGCTACCTCGTCGAAGAGAGAGAGGATGAAGGGGCGGTCTGGGTTTGTAAAGCTTCCTCGTCGAAGAGAGAGAGGAAGGAGGGGCGTTCTGGGTTTGTAAAGCTACCTCGTCGAAGAGAGAGAGGAAGGAGGGGCGGTCTGGGTTTGTAAAGCTACCTCGTCGAAGAGAGAGAGGAAGGAGGGGCGGTCTGGGTTTGTAAAGCTTCCTCGTCGAAGAGAGAGGAAGGAGGGGCGGTCTGGGTTTGTAAAGGTACCTCGTCGAAGAGAGAGAGGAAGGAGGGCGGTCTGGGTTTGTTAAGCTACCTCGTCGAAGAGAGAGAGGAAGGAGGGGCGGTCTGGGTTTGTAAAGCTACCTCGTCGAAGAGAGAGAGGAAGGAGGGGTGTTCGGCGTCAGGGTTCCTCTGCAGGCCTTTTTTCCCGTGTTTAATCACTTTCTTCCTCTTCACAATAACTCGCCCACTCGAATCTGTGGACGTTAAAACTGTCCATGTAAAACACACATCAGATGGCTCACCACACCACAGTACCAGTCCAGAACCACCTAAACTAGGGGCCATCCGGTCCAACGCGGCCCACAGGAAGTGCTCTTACCCAGGCTTATGAGGGGGCACTGAGCCTGCACCACCTCTGGGTCCTGAAACACAAAACCTGACATGGTTCAAGTTGTCTACACTGCTCAACCACAGATGTGCAGTACAGACGTGAGAATGAAATATTAATAGAAGCTGCGAGTGTGTGGCAGTGTGTGTGTTTGCTGCAGTGCATGTGAGATCATGTGGGTGTGTATGAGTGTACTGGTTGTGGTGTGTGTACTGTATGTGTGTGTGCGTGTGTGTACTGTATATGTGTGTGTGTGTACTGTATGTTGTTGGTGTGTGTGTGTGTTGGTTGTACCAGACTGTACGTCTGCTCCACGTTAAAGAAGCGGCTGACAGCAGAGCTGTAGGTCTGCAGCTCCTCCAGCACCATCCCAGGGAAGCAGTCCACCACCTCCATCTCCTCTGTGTGGAAGCTGATGTATCTGTACACACACACACACACCACACACAGACACACACACACAGAGACACACACACAGAGACACACACACACAGACACACAGAGAGACACACAGAGACACACAGAGACACACACAGACACACACACAGACACACACACACACACACAGACACACACACCACACACAGACACACAGACACACCAGACACACTCACAGACACACACACACAGACACACACACACACACAGACACAGACACACACACACAGCAGGTTATCAGAAACGAGCTCAGAGCATAATCATATTTTCACCACCATCACACCAGAGATTGGAGTGCTGTCCCACAGATCTGTACCCATGTTTGACTTCGTCCAGGGAGGCCAGCGTCTTCTCCAGAGTGGCTTTCAGCGTCTCCTCCGTGCTCTCCTGACGCAGCTTGTCCATCAGGACATCAAGGTTAGCCTCCTTTTTCTGGAGGACACACACGGACCCTTGGTGATCGGCGGGAGATTGACAAAACAATGTGTTCATCTAGGAGACGCTTTCATACAAAGCCAGGTCCAGTTCAGGAAGGGTGACTGGTGGTCCGGGTGTGAAGCCTCACCTTGGTGTTCAGGTGACTGGTGGTCTGGGTGTGAAGCCTCACCTTGGTGTTCAGGTGACTGGTGGTCTGGATGTGAAGCCTCACCTTGGTGTTCAGGTGACTGGTGGTCTGGGTGTGAAGCCTCACCTTGGTGTTCAGGTGACTGGTGGTCTGGGTGTGAAGCCTCACCTTGGTGTTCAGGTGACTGGTGGTCTGGGTGTGAAGCCTCACCTTGGTGTTCAGGTGACTGGTGGTCTGGGTGTGAAGCCTCACCTTGGTGTTCAGGTGACTGGTGGTCTGGATGTGAAGCCTCACCTTGGTGTTCAGGTGACTGGTGGTCTGGGTGTGAAGCCTCACCTTGGTGTTCAGGTGACTGGTGGTCTGGGTGTGAAGCCTCACCTTGGTGTTCAGGTTGAGGCCGGCTTGCACCACGTCCAGCTGTTCTGCAGCTCCTGCTCTGCCTTGTGAAGGCCGGCACTGTGAGCCTCCCACAGGTGAACCGCACCGCGACACACCTTGAACACAGACCTGCTCAACAGAGACACCCTGCGGGCCAAACTCTCGAAAGCCCTCTGGAAGGAAATGGGAGACAAGCAGGTGTAGGAGCAAGGTATAGGAGACTAGGGGATAGGACACAAGGTATAGGAGACTAGGTGATAGGACACAAGGTATAGGAGACTAGGTGATAGGACACAAGGTATAGGAGACTAGGGGATAGGACACAAGGTATAGGAGACTAGGGGATAGGACACAAGGTAAAGGAGACTAGGTGATAGGACACAAGGTATAGGAGACTAGGTGATAGGACACAAGGTATAGGACACTAGGGGATAGGACACAAGGTATAGGAGACTAGGTGATAGGACACAAGGTATAGGAGACTAGGTGATAGGGACACAAGGTATAGGAGACTAGGGGATAGGACACAAGGTATAGGAGACTAGGGGATAGGACACAAGGTATAGGAGACTAGGGAATAAGAGATGAGGTATAGGAGACTAGGGGATAGGAGACTAGGGGATAAGAGATGAGGTATAGGAGACTAGGGGATAGGAGACTAGGGGATAGGAGACTAGGGGATAAGAGATGAGGTATAGGAGACTAGGGGATAGGAGACTAGAGGATAGGAGACTAGGGGATAAGAGATGAGGTATAGGAGACTAGGGGATAGGAGATGAGGTATAGGAGACTAGGGGATAGGAGACTAGGGGATAGGAGACTAGGGGATAAGAGATGAGGTATAGGAGACTAGGGGATAAGAGATGAGGTATAGGAGACTAGGGGATAAGAGATACTTTGACAAACTGACATCCATGCTTGCGATGCGTTCCTCTGCCTGGCTCTGGGATCGGCCAATGACAGAGAGGAACTCAGCGTTGATAACGGTTTGGACTTCCTCTGCTGACAGCCCATAGGTGAAAATCTCCTCCTGTAGATTCAAGTATAACTGGAAGTTACAGGGCACACAGGAAGTTGCACGGCTGCTTTGGCCTGGGGAAGAGGAAATGACATACCCTCTGTTTCCGATGGCATAGTACCATCGGACACAAACCTGGTTAAAGCACATAATGATGTCCCAAAACAGGTTGTATTTACTGTGAAGTTTACTACAAGGACAGCTGTCGTGCCTACAGGTAAACCAGTATGTACCTTGCATTTGTCCACCTCTGTTAAGCACTCCTGCCAGATGGCCTCATAACAGGAGCCCAGCTTCTTCACCAGCTCAATCTGCATACAGTCTGAAACACACACACATTCAGTGGCCTTGTAGAAGACTGTTACAGAGAATGACAGACAGTTGAAAGGAATTTGGCCAGAATTGTAACTTTTAAATTTTGGTCAGAGGGAGCATAAACTTACCGATCTCTTGATTTATAGACGTGAGAGAATCGTACCACTCAGTGACCAGTGGCTTGGAACAACTAGGAGGGATCAAGGCACTAAGATATCAAAACATCAAACACAGTTCAGCCATTAGTCTCAGTAAACATGACTCATATCCTGCTTGGAATCTTTCCTCAGGATGACTCATAAAGATGATCTTATAGAAGATTCTAGAGGGCGTGGAGGATGTAAGGTCCCTCTGGCCACCTCAGGGACTGGAACACAGCGCAGCGTCGCTGGTTGTGTTCCAGCTGCAGTTCCCTCATGAGCTCCAGGGAGGCCTGAACATCTGGAGGCTGCTGGATACGAGGGGTGCCCATGAAGTCTCTGAGGAGAAGAAAAACAAAACTGTAGATCATCTAACAACTCCAGCACAATGCAGATAAGACTAGACATGTACAGTGAAATAGATTTTAAAACATCTTCCAAGTCAAAGAGAACTCAAGAAGACATTGTCGTGCTCTGGGCCGTACTTGAATCTGTCGACCACCCCCCGGACTTTGTGTCTCTTCCAGTCCTGGAGCTTGTCCTCCCAGTGCAGACGGTCCGACAGCTCCTTCTCCAGGTCCTGTTCCATCAGGTTCAGGTACAGCTTGGCCAACGCCCTCCGATTGGCCAGCAGAGCCTGGTTAATCATCTGAGGAGGAGACACCCGCTGTTAGGGTCAGTCTGCAGGATTAGGCTTCTAGAGGCTTCTGAGAGACCCTCTATGAGGGAGAATCCACACGTTTGGCTCAGCGAACGATTCAAGCGCCCTAGAACCATAGAGTTTAGTTTCAGGACCAAAAGATCCAGTGTGGATAGAGGTGAGGGTGGAGTGTGTCTAAAGGCGTTTGGAGCTAGCGAGCAGGAAGTGAGCGTTCCATCCTACCATGGCTTCACCGTCCATGAGACGGTGTACGTCTGGAGGCAACACATAGCTGATCTTCTCCAGGAGTCCCGTGTATTTGCGCAGTAAAGCTGCAATCTACACACAATAAAAATGAGTGAGCCTTCTTACACACACACACACACACACACACACACACACACACACACACTCATACGCACACACACACACACACACACACACACGCACACGCACACGCACACGCACACGCACACGCACACACACACACACACAGCCTCACCACAGCTGTTCTCTCAGACTCGTACTCCGTGAAGGTCGTATCCAGCTTCTTCACCCAGCTCCTCCTCTCCTCAGACTCCTCCCTCACCGCGTCCCACAGGGCGTGGAGACCCTGCGGAGAGAGAGGGAAAGGCCTCGGCCGTGTCAGTGACGGCCCGCCTCATCGGCGGCGGCGTCCGGAGGCGCTCGTCTCACCTGCAGGGTGAAGCGCTCCAGGTCCGACAGCGGCTCCATCGTCTGCATGCGCTCCTTCACCTTGTCGTTGTACTGGGAGAGCTGGAGAAGGACGTCCTTGCCTGTTTGCCTGATTCGCTTCTCGAACTCCTGACAGGAAGAAAGAGATCACAACAAAACCAAACCGGGAAGTTTAACGTCTAATGTTAACGTCAGGGTGGAGTCACAGTGGATGAGGGTTCGGGGTTAGGGCGTGTGACTGAGTGAGGGTGAGGCTGGGGGTCAGGGGTCAGGCCTTAAGGGCAGGGAGGTCAGAGGTCAGACTATACCAGGCTGAGCACAGACAGGTCGCGATGCAGCTGGGAAACAGTCTCACTGTGGTTCTTCTGTTTCTTCTCCATCATCCTCTGGATGATGTCAGAGGCAGGTCTGTCCGTCACTGGAGGGGCGGGGGTTCAGGGATAGGTCAGGGCCGTTTACAACACATTTCTGACCATAACTGTTTCTGTGAACTGTCAAACAGGCTTTGAGACAGTGAGTAGTTAACACATCTTGATTCTACCTGGCAGTGGCCACGCAGATTATGAGAAATATCAACTTTAAATGTGTTTCTTAGGAGCGGAATAACACATAACAAAATGAAGTCAATGCTTTTGCGTGACACTTGCCAATAACATCAGGCAGCCCTCGTATCTCCTCCTCAATCGACAGCTCCTCACTGGAACTACAAGCCCCAGAACCCGAGAACAGCTGGTCCCTAAGGGGCACGCACGCCACACACCAGTCATCAAAGTTATCCCTTCACAATATTAAGCCTCCAACAATGCTACCGAGACGATGATGTTTTGCGTTTTCGTCGTTATACATTGTGCTTGCATGGAGTAGCGTGGGTTCTTTCTACCTTGTACGCCTGTCCTGTGAGCCTCGCTTGGTGTCAGAATGAGCTCTGGTCCAGCGCTGCTGTTGCTGCCCTGAATCATAGTCGTTGCCACTGTGAGACAGACTACCGCTAGCAGGTAGAACACCATACTTCATCTCCCGTCTCTTGCGAGTTTCATGTAAACTCCTTGACAGCTGTACCTGTGGATGGGTCGAGTGGAAATTGGTTCAATAAACAGTCTACATGTGGATCTGACACTTTATCAGTTTACCATTTTTTTTGACGCAATAAAAATATGAATACCTGAGCCTCAAACATTTGACGGTAGACTTTTCCACTTGGAACCTCACGAGACGCAGCCATCGTTAAACACTACTAGTCTTGCCGACCCTGTGCGAGTTACGTACTGTTGTATACTGCCTGGCTAATGTTGGCTAGCGAACTACAAAGCGAACGTTAGCTAGATTGTCAATTTCAAATTAGTGTAACAACATTTTTACTCCATGGCCGAGTTCATCTTCATCATAAAATTGCTCCACAGTCGGTAAAGGTTTTGGTGTGAGCAGATAAACAGTTGCAAATGAGTTTGCTTGACTTGCTCAACTATCCGTCCTCCGTGTTTGACAAGTAGCGCTCAGCGTCCACTAGTTACCATGTCAACAGACACCACTCCTCCCACATCCCTTCCGATGCCTCTTTCTCATCTTGGCCCTATTATTTATAAATTATATAGCTAAAAAAACAAAAGTACAACGCAGATAAAGTACATTTTTAAAAAATGATTTTATTCATTAACATACAGGGTCATAGAAATGATACAGTGTTAGAGTCGTTTCTGGCAGAGGATCCACTTCACAAAAAAGCACAAAAAAGTCCGCGCCGTGACGCCATCAGATACCATCTGAGTCCGTGTTGTCACTTCCACTGCTGTCGTCACGAGGTGGAAGCACTCTGCTGTGGACCTTTGACCTTAGGGCAAGTTTCCTTATGAGAGAAAGAGACATGGTGGCAAATAGTCAGTAATTCTCTATTTCTGTAACTGACACAGAAAACACCCAAGCCAAGCAGAATACCCTGAGACATTATGTGTCCATAAAGAACATAAACTTTCTCTCTCTTATATCTTAATATATTTTATTAATCTGGAATGGTTGGGCCTAGCCAAGCACTCGCCGAGCAGATAATCATAATTTACCTCAATCTCAATTTCTCACTATGTGCACAAACCCTGTGATTCCAATGATGTTCAAACTGCTCACCTCCTATGGTCAAAGTTACACCTCATTCGCGGAAAGGTAACCGCTATATAGGGAGGGCCTTCCTGTCCACACACACACACACACACACACACACACACACACACACCACACACACACACACACACACACACACACACACACACACACACACACACACACACACATACACATTTAATACAAACACTCAATGCGATGTACAATTTCATATTTCGACGTCATGGTAACCGCTGTATAGGGAGGGCCTTTCTGTCCACACACACACACACACACACACACACACACAATAACATTTAATACAAACACTCACATGCGATGTACAATTTCATATGTCACGTCATGGTAACCGCTATATAGGGAGGGCCTCCTGTCCACACACACACACACAATAACATTGAATACAAACACTCAATGCGCTTTTACAATGTCATATGTCGACGTCATGGTAACCGTCCTTACTGCAGAGTGGTTTAGCTCCCTGTCTCCGTGCGCGGGCCTCTGCTGGTCCAGCAGGGTCAGGTTCTCATAGTTCTCTCCAAAGGTTCCACTAGACATGTCTTCACTGCTGGCTGTTAAAACACAGGATCTATTTAAGGTTTCCATTTCACCCCTCATTCATTTTATCAGTCAGTCATTCACACTCCCTCCCTCCCTCAATTAATTAGTAAATCAATCAAACCACGGTTGTTCCCAATGGTCTTGGTGATCGTTTCCTTATGAAAATGTTATAATATATAAATATTGTGCCTTTTCTTTCGTTTATTAACTTCTGCTTGCAGTCCTCCTCACTGGTGGTCTGGCTTCCCTGAAACACACACACACACACACATTCAGAACAGACAGATGCAACTGACGATGCAACTCAAATTCAGGAAACTGTATTTGCAGAAGGGCAACTGGTCTAGAGCCAGCCAGACTCGCATGCAATCATTCATGGAAAAAGGAACACACAGAAAAGGTGAAAAGGAAGTTTAGTGTCCTTTGCAGAGGCCATGGTGTTCAGAGTATCAGTTCTCAATCATTCACTAGGCAGGGAAGGAAATTATTTAACATGAAGATGATACTTTGGGATAAAAAAATTCTCCTGATGACAGCTAGCTTCTTGAAATACTTTGAATCTCACAATATTGCGAGATCAAGGCTGTTTTGAGACAGTCTAGACCTTGTTTACCCATAATGCAATTTGGACTTCTGCTGTGTAAAATGCAAATTGCACCCTGGAATCTGAATAAACATCAAAACGTCTATTAAAGAGGGTTGTGGCTAGGGACTCATCCTGACGTCGTGATTGGTGCAGTGCCTGCGGAGGCGTGTCTTGAGGGCCAGGACCTCCCCCTCCTTGCGGAACAGTTTGGCCTGCAGGTCATCGCAGCGTTCCCCCAGCTCACGGATCTGCCTCCTGTACTGGTCCTTCTCCAGAAGACTCCGACAGTTCTCCTGGTGACTCTCCTCTCTGGAAGCCAGGGCCTGCAGAACCGAGCAGAGCATTAACACTCCTGACACACACACACACACGTAAACATATATGGAAGCATAAATGGGGGAGTCAGATGGCTGAGCGGTTAGGGAATCGGCTATTAATCAGAAGGTTGCCGGTTCGATTTCCGGCCATGCTTTTGACATTATGTCCTTGGGCAAGGCACTTCACCCTACTTGCCTCTGGGGGAATGTCCCTGTACTTACTGTAAGTCGCACTGGATAAGAGCGTCTGCTAAATGACCAAATGTCATATATGACATTTATCTATATATATATATTGTGGCATCACGAGAGGACGTGTGGTAGCTCACACCAAACAGAGGGGAGCGTACCTGGGGAGCGTACCTGGGGAGTGTACCTGGGGAGTGTACCTGGGGAGTGTACCTGGGGAGCGTACCTGGGGAGCGTACCTGGGGAGCGTACCTGGGGAGCGTACCTGGGGAGTGTACCTGGGGAGCGTACCTGGGGAGTGTACCTGGGGAGCGTACCTGGGGAGCGTACCTGGGGAGTGTACCTGGGGAGCGTACCTGGGGAGTGTACCTGGCACAAACTGAGTTCGATGCCAGAGGAACTTTGATCTTGCGTATACCGTATCGTAGGATCCAAATGAGGAGCAATTTAGGAAGCCTTGTTTTGCTTTAAAATAACTTCTGTTTAATTCCTGAAATACTTGTTTTTGTTGGTGAATAAACCGGTTTCATTGTTTGAACGCACTTTTGCCTGCTCTGTCCGCTTGTGACACACTGCCCTACACCCCACTTAGTGGTCCAGACGCTCATGACACCACATATATATATATACACCAAAGTTAGGCTGTTAACGTGATTTACTTCCTACAAGTAAATATTCAGGACGTTCATTTCCATGCCATCCTGCTTCTATGCAGTACTACAGTGGCACTATAACCTATAAGTATTTGTTGTACAACAGAGAGAGAGACAGAGAAATGACAGGGAGGGAAAGAGAGAGAGAGAGAGAGAGACTGTATAACTCCTGATTGGTTGACCTTGTTTCGCTCCTTCATCACTTCCTCCAGCTGCTTCAAGATGTCCTCCATCCTCTGACGGTACATCTTGGTGTCTTTCTTTAACGTCGAGCATTTCAGCTCCAACACCTCCTTCTCCTCCCAGTACTACAAGTAGGACATCAACCACACCATTATTCCTGCCGAAACAACCAATCACAAGAGTAGCAGATACCAGAAACAGTGAATCAAGATATATATCAAGTATCCTGGTCCACTGACAGATTTGCTGTTTTCGCCTTAAAGATGGGCGGCGCTAGTCAACGTGAGCTAGAAAAGCAATTCTGTGCAACGCGTTGATGTTTTAGGACACAAACACTCGACTGCGCTCTGTGTCGAAGTTTGTTGTGGAGTTTGTTCTGGGGTGTGTAGTGAGTTCTTGTGACTTAATGATTCGTCCTAGTATGTGTACTTATCTTTATTTTTTATATTGAGTCTGCCCATATCTATATATATACACCTGTGAATCCAGTTATTACTGTGTGATTTAAACATGTACTGTATGTAATTTGTGTAAAAGTCTCATCATTCAGTGATACATGCTCGTCACTTGGACACGGCAAGGTGATTCTCAATAAAAATGTGAATTGAACGACCTACCCTGTCCCTCTGTTCCTGAGAGATGTGTAACTCCCTCTTCAGGCAGTAGAAGCTGCTTATCTGCTCCCCGTTCACCCTGGCCTCATGATCCTCCAGACCCCCAGACATCTGTCTCTGCTGCCCCAGGACTCCACCTCGAACAACCCCAACGTTCTGGTCGTCCGCACCCTCTGCTCTGTCCTGGTTTCCCAGACTCCACTTCCTTCCCTGGGACAAACTCTGGACCTCCGCAGGCCTCTCGTCCTGGTCCCTGGCCTTCTGGTCGTCAACGACACCGTCTGTCCCCTGTTTGTCTGGGGGTGGGGCAGACACGCCTGACGCGTTCCCCTGCTGTTACAACAAACACACCGTCAGCATCCGGACAAGATGGTTGTAAGGTTTGGGTTGGTGTGCTGCTGTGGGAATTTAAATGTTTGACTAAAAAAAAGTTTGTTTTTTGAACATGGCGTACCTTGGTCTTTATGGCCTGCAGCCGAGCCGAGAGAAGATGGTTCTGGTTCTGAAGCTGCGTCATGGTGTCCTGGCCGGGCCATCTCTCCACGATGTTCCTCATGGACTTGGATCTTCGGTGCTGGATCTGGAAATCACTTTCTGCCTTCATCAGGTTGTGTTTCAGCTTCTCAATCTGAAGCAGAGAAAGTGGAGGGACGCAACCCGCGGTTACAGTGAGTTGCAACGTAATGTTTTTAAAAACGACACTAACATATTCTACGATGGCTCAAAACCTGGCTAGGAGAGCCGGGGGTTAAAGGTCAGCATGCAGGGTCAAGGGTCATGGATGAGGTCAGGGACGAGGGTCAGGGTGGAGTACTCGCCTCCAGCTGCAGGTCTCGGCTGGCCATGAGAGCACAGTTCTTCTCCTCGCTCAGCTTGGTGACCTGGAGCATCAGGCCGTAGTTGTCGTCCTTCAGGTGACGGAGCTCCTCCACGTATCGATCTCGCTCCGCCCTGAGGCGCTGCAGCCTCTCCTGCTGCGTCTGCAGTCAATCAACCAATCAATCAATCAACCAATCAATCGATCAATCTTCATCTAGAACAATTCTCCAAGTCAATATAAAACCACATACATCTCGATTGCAGAAATGAAACAAAAAGAATCGTTCAGTAAAAGCTGAGAAAGTAACTGAGAAAGTAAGCCTGTTTAATGTGATCCTGTCCTGGAGACGTCACCTGTAGTTCTCTGTCACCTGTAGTTCTTTCTCACCTGTAGTTTTCTCTCACCTGTAGTTTTCTGTCACCTTTGGTTCATAGTTCTCTCTCACCTGTAGTTCTCTCTCACCTGTAGTTCTCTCACCTGCAGTTCTCTCTCACCTGTAGTTCGTAGTTCTCTCTCACCTGTAGTTGTCTGTCACCTGTAGTTGTCCGTCACCTGTAGTTCTCTCTCACCTGCAGTTCTCTCTCACCTGTAGTTCTCTCTCACCTGCAGTTCTCTCTCACCTGCAGTTCTCTCTCACCTGTAATTCTCTCTCACCTGTAGTTCTCTCTCACCTGTAGTTCGTAGTTCTCTCTCACCTGTAGTTGTCTGTCACCTGTAGTTGTCCGTCACCTGTAGTTCTTTCTCACCTGTAGTTCTCTCTCACCTGCAGTTCTCTCTCACCTGTAGTTCTCTCTCACCTGCAGTTCTCTCTCACCTGTAGTTCGTAGTTCTCTCTCACCTGTAGTTGTCTGTCACCTGTAGTTGTCTGTCACCTGTAGTTCTCTCTCACCTGTAGCTCTCCCTCACCTGCAGTTCTCTCTCACCTGTAGTTCTCTCTCACCTGTAGTTCTCCCTCACCTGCAGTTCTCTCTCACCTGTAGTTCTCTCTCACCTGTAGTTCTCTCTCACCTGCAGTTCTCTCTCACCTGTAGTTCGTAGTTCTCTCTCACCTGTAGTTGTCTGTCACCTGTAGTTGTCTGTCACCTGTAGTTCTCTCTCACCTGTAGCTCTCCCTCACCTGCAGTTCTCTCTCACCTGTAGTTCTCTCTCACCTGTAGTTCTCCCTCACCTGCAGTTCTCTCTCACCTGCAGTTCTCTCTCACCTGTAGTTCTCTCTCACCTGCAGTTCTCTCTCACCTGTAGTTGTCTCTCACCTGTAGTTCTCTCTCACCTGTAGCTCTCCCTCACCTGTAGTTCTCTCTCACCTGTAGCTCTCCCTCACCTGCAGTTCTCTCTCACCTGCAGTTCTCTCTCACCTGTAGTTCTCTCTCACCTGTAGTTCTCTCTCCTTGAGCTGCTGCTGTCTGTCTGCGTCCTGCAGACCGGCCGCGGCTGCAGACGCCTCCTGCCTGCGTCTTCGCTCCTCCGCCAGACCCTTCTGCAGCCGGGTCACCTCCGACATCAGGAACTGGGTCAGCCCCGACTCCCCCACTGTGTCTGTGTACACACACACACACACACAGAGAGAGAGACACACACACACACACACACACACAGAGAGAGAGAGAGAGACACACACACACACACACACAGAGAGAGAGAGAGAGAGACACACACACACACACACACACACACACACAGACAGACAGAGAGAGAGAGACACACACACACAAGCGTGCACGAACACAGGTACACACACGGAGACGCACACACACACACACACACACACACAGAGAGAGAGAAACACACACACACACAGGTGCACGAACACAGGTACACACACGGAGACGCACACGAGACAAACACACACAGAGAGAGACACAAACACACACACACGTGTGCACGAACACAGGTACACACATGGAGACACACACGAGACAAACACACACAGAGAGAGACACAAACACACACACGCGTGCACGAACACAGGTACACACACGGAAACGCACACGAGACAAACACACACAGAGAGGACGAGCACATACACACGAGTACACGCACCATCACAAAAACGGTCAAATGAGAAATACCTAATACATAAAATACCTAAGACACACTTTTACTACACACTCGAGTTTGAGGATCTGCTCACCGACTAGCATGGAGAAGGCTCTGGCTGGCTCCTTGCCTGTGATCTTGCGGTACAGTTGAGGATAGTCCAGCTCCAAACTCTCCAGGAAGGCCACATGACCCTTCACCCCTGTCCTTTGCAGAATGTCCAGCAGGACACCTGAGGAGAAGTACAAAAAATAACGGTGAAAGTAGCCATTCCGACAACTCCTCAAAGGCTAATATCATCACCAGACCCTACCTCTGAAAGGGGACCATGGGGTTTTTTGTTGAACATTTCAAATACCAAAAAACGACGTCACGATATCATGGACCTGTCTATCAATCAATCAATCTTTATTTATAAAGCACAACTAAACACAACTTTCGTTGACTAATGTGCTATACAGAGTGCTAAACTAGGACCACAACATGACAACAGATACACACAGACAAAACAACTACATCAACACTCATCCCTATAGGACACATCAAATCAAAAGGTCTGAGGGCCTTTCAAATACCAAAATACAGACGTCACGATATCACGGACCCGTCTATAGTCTGAGGGTGTAAACACGTGTGGTACCGTACGACCCAGGGCGTCCTCTTACCCACTCTGTCTATAGTCTGAGGGTGTAAACACGTGTGATACCGTATAACCAGGGCATCCTCTTACCCACTTTGTCTATAGTCTGAGGGTGTAAACACTTGTGATACCGTATAACCAGGGCATCCTCTTACCCACTCGGCGCCGTCGGAGTACGAGGCTGGGGTCATTGAAGATCAGCTCCTCGTCCTCCCCGCTCAGCACCTTGCACTGGCGCAGGTACGGCGAGATGCGTGACGGCTCGATGGTCTTCAGCAGCAGCAGTCTGTAGTCCTCAAGCTGCAGCCAGCACTCCTCGTCCTCCATAGCGACCGTCTCCAACGGGGAAACCTGTCGGTCGCTTTGCACCAACCAGGCACGTTGGTCAACTTGTGTTGTTTTTTAAATGTGCTGTATAAAATTACTTTTGGTTGTTTGAAAACAAGGCGAACATTAGGGACTATTCAAGAGTCCCTGAAAAACAAACACTGAGGTAAAAAAGCAAAGTCATGGGTAGTTGACAAATCACTGTCTAGTCACAGTCTGATTGTACAACCCACCAGACACTGATTAAGCAATGTCTAGACTGAAGTCTTACACAAACTCACACGAATGAAGCTGAACTCAAACAGAATACAACCTGCTAATCCGAATTTAAAACAATCCAGCAGATAGCTAAAAAACAAGCTGGTTTGAAAAATCTGAAAGTTTTACCTGGGCACCGTTTAACTTCCTGCTGTCCACCTTTCACTCTCTGCCTCAGACTACGCATCAAGTAGCATGAACAGCTACAGAAAAATGATTGCTCACTGACACCGTTTCTATTTGACGAAGCAGGCACACTTCCTCTTTGAGGATTCATTTCAGTTTTTTTCTTTCCCATATTTCATAATATAGTGGTGTTACTGGCCAATGGGGAACAAGGATGTGGAGAGTGCAATGCCCTGAGAAAAAGGAAGAGTTGTTTTGGTTGCCATGTCCTTTTGTCAGAGTGACGGTGTTAAAAGTTCAGCTAGTCAGCTTCCATTTTGTGGTATTCTCATACATATGGATTGAACTGTAATGACAACAGCAATTTTCTAATATATTCCTGCACGTTAGTCTCACATCATTGAACATGCTGAAAGAGAGGCTTCATTATTTGAAAATAACAATTTATTACAAAAATGTATAAACAGAATCTTTTTTTTGCAATAAGTATACATATATATGGATGAAATTGAATCCATTTGGATAAACATAACATTTGTATCGTACGAAGTGCTACTGTGGTCACAAACATCTCTGACATTAAAATATCCGTCAGAACACTGTGGGTTTAAGAGGAGGAACAATCTGTTCCATTAGCAGTTGGGTTCTCCGGGAGTTGGCAAATTCCGGGAGAACCCAACTTTAGAACTAGAGAACAAGTGGAACACTGAACTGAGGAGAAACCTGAGGTAGAACATCAGGCTGTTGGGAGGTGGCTCTGGTTGGAGGGGGTGTGGCTCTGGTTGGAGGGGGTGTGGCTCTGGTTGGAGGGGGTGTGGCTCTGGTTGGAGGGGGTGTGGCTCTGGTTGGAGGGGGTGTGGCTCTGGTTGGAGGGTGTGCCAGGGGGGGAGAGGTGGCTCTGGTTGGAGGGGGTGTGGCTCTGGTTGGAGGGGGTGTGGCTCTGATTGGAGGGGGTGTGGCTCTGATTGGAGGGGGTGTGGCTCTGGTTGGAGGGGGTGTGGCTCTGGTTGGAGGGGGTGTGGCTCTGGTTGGAGGGGGTGTGGCTCTGGTTGGAGGGGGTGTGGCTCTGGTTGGAGGGGATGTGGCTCTGGTTGGAGGGGGTGTGGCTCTGATTGGAGGGGGTGCCAGGGGGGGAGGGGTGGCTCTGGTTGGAGGGGGTGTGGCTCTGATTGGAGGGGGTGCCAGGGGGGGAGGGGTGGCTCTGGTTGCAGGGGGTGTGGCTCTGGTTGGAGGGTGTACCAGGGGGGGAGAGGTGGCTCTGTTTGCAGCGGATGCCAGAATAGTGAGCGGCAGGTGCTCCAGTACCGTCTGTTACCAGCAAGGAACTCTGGGTAAAGAACAGAAGGAACAAGTACATGTTGATGAACGTTGGTAACTAGGGGTTACACAATGTGGTTTAGCGGCTATATAACTAGGGTTAGTAAGAGTATGTAAATACTAAAGTTTGGTAGTCATGGTGGCAGAGACTCAGGCTAGTTACCTGCATTGTTGTAGATCCATCTGTGACCTTTGCCCGTTTACTTGTTTGTCCATCATCCATCTGCTCTTCACCCTTTCCACCGTCCAAGGTCGGAGAGTTCGACCTCGAATCGGGCTCCATGCTGACGGGGTTGAGCGTGGCCAGAAAAGCGGGCAGGGTGTAGCAGGACAGGAAGCGAGCCTTGAGCATGAGGTACGCGGGGTTAGACCCGAAGCGTTCCGCTATCACCTCCCTGACGGCGGCCACCTTCGCCCCCTCGCCGACGCCCTGCTCTTCCGGGGTCAGCAGCTGCGAAGCGGAGGTAGTCAGGGACTTCTTGTGCCTGAGCAAGGCAGACAGGGAGGCCAGGTTGCTGGAGAAGGGAGGCAGGTAGGGCACGGTCACCTCCAGCTCCGGGAGCACCACGCCCGTCTTGCCAGTCAGCCACTCGATCACCTGCGACGGCTCCTCTGTTAGTATCAAGGAGGGGTCGAATTGGAGGGGCGGCTCGGGGGCCGTGTGCGTGGGCAGGGGGGCGGTCGTTCCTGGGGATACTGGCCTGAAGAAAAGCTGTGGTCTTGGGGAAACGTGCCTGATGGGAGTAGTGGGGTTCTGTCTTAGGATGGGCCTGGCTCCAGGATGGCCCTGCTGCATATGGGAAGGGGCCAGACCCTGGAGACATTTGCCTGAGGAAGGGGATGGTTCCTGGGGAGGGATGCCTGAACACAGGCCCTGGTCCTGGGGTCCCTGGTTGCTGAACGTGTAAGATGTAAGGTAAGCAAGGACCAGGTGAAAGCTGTTGTCGGAGTGGACCCAAGGGGGATAAACCAGGGGGCCATGGGGTAGAATTTGATTGTAGAAAAAACATAGGGGCAGAACTGGTGGGTCCTGGACTAGGTTGTGATTGCGTGGCAACAACGCCAGATTGTGATTGGGTGGGACCAGTGACAGGTTGTGATTGGGTGGGACCAGAGGCAGGTTGTGATTGGGCGGGACCAGAGGCAGGTTGTGATTGGGTGGGACCAGAGGCAGGTTGTGATTGGGTGGGACCAGCGACAGGTTGTGATTGGGTGGGACCAGAGGCAGGTTGTGATTGGGTGGGACCAGAGGCAGGTTGTGATTGGGTGGGACCAGAGGCAGGTTGTGATTGGGCGGGACCATTGAGGGCACACCTTGGAGATTGTGGAGAGTCTAGGGGCACGGCAGATGACTGGTTCACACTTTGCATCACCACAGACTGCAGGAAGACTGGTGGAGGGGGTTTTAACGTTGGGATTCGGACTGGTTGAGAGTGTGAGACCTGGATCAGGATTGGTGGAGAGTGCAAAAGCTTGGCCAGGATTGGTTGACAATGTAGTAGTTGCGGTGGAATTTGTGACGGTTGTCTGAGGGTTTAGGTTTGGACTGCATGATTGCATCAGAGCAGCACCAGGAGTGGTGGACATTGTATAGCTTGAGTGATCGTTGGTTATAGCGCTGGTGGATGCTGTCTGTCTGGGGCAGACGGGCCGCTGTCCCGGCTATGGAATAGACGATGTTTATATCCAAGGGAGGAGGAGCTGGCTTCTCATTGGTCACCGTCCAGGCGATGGGATAGCATATCTGAGGGTGGGCTTTAGGCGCGATCTGCATGCAGGCGTTCCTGGATCCGGGAGATTTCTCATCCGTTTTTTGGAGGGCTTCGGTTTCAGGAGCGGCCCCTTTGCGGGTTCTCTTGGGTCTGGGCGACACCCCGTCCGGCCTTTTGCCTTTCTCCAAGAGAGCTTTGATCTTTTGCGGTCGGGTTTACGAGCTCGCTTCCCCGCGACGGGACTGCTCACCTTGGGAGACACGCTGATCTCGGCCACGACGGTCCTGCCCGGAGAGGACTTTGTTTGGAGGGGGACGCGTAGAATGGTAGGGGTGCAGAATGTGTTAGCGCTGCAGGTTGGGGGGTTCAAGTTGGAACTGGATGACGGGACAGGGGGGGGATTGGAGGCAGACGATGTGTGGGGAGGGGGACGTGAGGGTGGGCCGGGTAGGGTGGTGTTGAGGGGGATGGGTTTCTGACCCGCCGCCATGACAAATCTAACCATTGGAAGACCAGGGACAGGAAGTCTGGTGCCTTGGACAGGAAGTGAGTGGGCTTGTACAGGAAGTCGTTGACCCTGTACCATGAAGACAGGTGAAGGACCCATGAAGATTGTATTCTGCTGCGTCATCGAGTTCCCAGGACCTCTTCTGACTTGCTGCAGTCTGTGGGCCACCGTGCTTTGACCTGTTGTCCTCACATTTTGCGCTGGAACACAAAGACAGGACCCTTTACCGCCTGTGTCATCCCTCTCTCTCTCCTCTCTCTCTCTCTCTCTCCCCCTTCCTCTCTGTCTCCCTCTCCCCCTTCCTCTCTCTCCCCCCTTCCTCTCCCTCCCCCCCTCTCCAAACACATCCACATACATATCTAACGTATATGACACACCATAGTGTGGGTAACTATAGTAACTGGCTTACCATACTGGACAGGAACGAGCTGCATCTGAAATCGACATGACAACACGTTCAGTTGGTGATGTCGTACGTCTGTTTACACGTCATTCTTATTATCGACGTCTGCGCTACCATGGCGACTACCGTTACCCACCCTCTGCGGTTTCTGGCGGTGCTGGATGATCTTCTTACAGCCGTCGGTGTCGACGCGGAGCGCCTGGGATGGAGAGAGGAAACACCGCGAGGATCATTAGACGCCCCTTGATTTCATTTACGCGAAAGAACCAGGAACCAGGTGTAAGGAAACGCTCTACATGCACTGGTCAGCTGGGGTCTGACCCCCCCGATTACACGGTGATGCTGGAGCCGTGTTCCTAAACTACGCCTTGGAGGTTAAAGGTCAGGGGTCAATGCCTACCTGCAGAAAGAGCTTGAACACTGGGGTGCTGGTGAGTTCCAATGCTTCTGTTCTCTCTCGAACCATGTCCACTGCACACATATAAACACACACACACATCAACTCAGATTCAACCGAAACATCTTCACGAGAAAACAGGCAATACACGGACGACTAGATTTGGAGGCGGAGTTACGTTTCCAGGGTCTGTTCTTGGTGAGGGGCGCGGGCAGCAGTAGGTTGCCCACCCAGGGGGTGACGGCCACCAGGAGGGCGTGGTGCAGACTGGTGTTAGTGGACAAGCTGGACGGCCTGTGGAACGCCCCTCGCTGGACCAGACCGGAGGCTGTTCCTCTACACCCACACAAAGACAAAACATTTATCATTAGCAGACGCTCTTATCTAGCGACTACAGTAGTACAGGGACATTCCCCCCCGAGGCAAGTAGGGTAAAGTGCCTTCCCCAAGGACACAACGTCATTTTTGGCACCGCCGGGGAATCGAACCGGCAACCTTCTGATTACTAGCCCGATTCCTTAACCGCTCAGCCACCTGACTCGAGACTAAAAGATAAGCAGCTAGCACAGTGAGAGATGAGCCAGTGATGTTCCTGTTACCTTCCTGGAGGCACACACGCCCCTCCACACCATCAGATCCTTGATCTCTGAGAACGGAACCTTGAGCATGGCCAGCAGACTGTGCCGATCCTGGAAACACAGCAGCGGCAGCTTTCAACATGGATACAAGTGTGTGTGTGTGTGCTAGGTCGATACATGTGTGTGTGTGGGGATTGTGAACGTGTGTGATGACATCATGAGTTATACCTTCTTGGCCAGTACTGCAGGGTTGTCCCCCACCACAGATTCCAAGTAGTTTCCAAAGCGGTCCAGGATGGTGCAGCGTACCATGACGTGCTGGTGTACGGGGGGGTGCTGGGGGGGGTACACCGAGCTGCACGGCCGGCCATGGTTAGATCCAGATGTGTCGGGAACCTCTTGAGAGCAGTTGGCACTTGGGCAGCTCTACAAACACAGTATTCAGGGTCCCAGAGCCCCTGACGTTAGGGTCCCATGTTGGAATCCATTTCTCAAGGGGGGGGATTAAGTACCTTCTCTCCTCTTCCTCTTTCTCCTCCTCCTCCTCCTCCTCCTCGCTCTCCCCAGCCCCCCCTTTTTCGCTTTTTTCCCCTGGGTCTCGTCATCGCTGTCCATGAAGAGGATTTGCGTCTGCTCTTCTTCCTCCTCCGAGGTGGTTCCCTCCTCTTCCTCCAGCCTCTGCAGTCTCCTCCTGATCCTTGTGGCCACACCCCTGCTCTTCTCTCTGGACTGCTTCCTCGTCAAGCCGCTCTTCAACAGAGAGGAGAGAGAGAGAGAGAGAGAGAGAGAGAGAGAGAGGAGAGAGAGAGAGAGAGAGAGAGAGAGGAGAGAGAGAGAGAGAGAGAGAGGAGAGACAGAGAGACAGATAGAGAGAGTAGAGAGAGAGATACGAGAGAGAGAGAGAGCGAGAGAGATCGAGAAGAGAGACGAGAGATGATGACTGAGCGGACCACAGGAACAAAACGAGGTGCAGCTAATGTGTAATCAGAAAGTTAAATATCTTGAAACACTTTCAGTAATTGCTATCTAGAAATGAAAGCAAAATAACACAATATATATTCCTTTATTAGAGAGAAAGGACCCTTGATATAGATGCTGACAGGGGCAGTAGGACCCTGGGGAGACTTACTCTGTGCCGCTTTAACCTAGTCCACTGAGCCATACACTGGGAGTCCAGTCTGTTTGGGATCTCCCTGGAGATCGCAGCCCACTTCCCTTTACAGGACAGGAAAGAAGGAAGTGACATCACAGTCAGTCTCAATATTCTTTTTGAATGCTCTTATTTAAGTGCCATAATGGTATGTTGGGATTCCCAAAGACAGAATAAACCAGGCATTGACCTGAAAGGCCAGTGGATGCACAATGAAAATCGTTCCCCCCCCCAAAATGTTTTATAAAGGAAATGTTATTTCACTTAAATCCTCATTCCTCAGTTATTCAAAAAAGCTGTCCCACCCACATTTGAACACAACCCTACACCCATGGTCATGTGTTCCACCGTGTACAAACCTTCTCCATGTTTTTTCACCATTTCTTTCAGTAACAACATCTCCACAGGAGACCAGGGACCCTTCTTCACTCCCTCTCTCAAGCAGTCCAGGTACCTACCCAAGCAAAGGCAATGAGAGGGGCAACCACACAACCGGAGTCTAGTCACAACAACATGTCTCCCAGTCAGCCAATCAGGGCCCAGTCGGGACCTCACCTGGCACGGTATTGGCTGTCAGTCTAGTCACAACAACAATACGACTCTGTCAGCCAATCAGGGCCCAGTCAGGACCTCACCTGTCGCGGCATTGGGTGTCAGTCTAGTCACAACAACACTACGCTGTCAGCCAATCAGGGCCCAGTCGGGACCTCACCTGTCACGGTATTGGGTGTCAGGCTAGTCAAAACAACAATACGAGTCTGTCAGCCAATCAGGGCCCAGTCGGGACCTTACCTGTCACGGCATTGGGTGTCAGTCCTCCCGGGGACGTCCTGCTTTATCTTCCACCACCTCCCGACGCCATTCTTGGACACAGCTTTCACGAGCAGCTACACACACACACACACACACACACACACTAGCTGAGATCTAAAATATGTACATTCTTATTGTTATCCCCTGTACAGAACTGTGGTTGAACCACCGTTGTTTTCAAACATGCTCCATAAACGAATACTGATGGTATCGATCCCGGTCTTTACCTCGTCCTCGTCTGGCGTCCAGTGCCCTTTCTTGAGGGAGGGGTCTAGAACCATGGTCCAGCGGTACATCACCTGCGAAGCGGGTCTCCCTTCCATGAAGTACGACACTGAGGGGTCATGGGATCACACCAGAGAAGAAGAAACACCACTGTGTGAGTCTACAGCGCATAGAAGCTGGAGTTACCTTGACGACGTAAATGGGGTTGGTTAGCAACTGTGGTTAGTTGGTAATCGTGGGATGTTGCTAGGTGTAGATGTGAGTGTGCGTGCGTCGTGAAGTGGCCCTGCTTAGACTAACTAAATGACATGCTCATATAAGATAAGGATCTTCCTGTTTACCTAAGCCTGGTCCCTTGCATAAGCGCAGCTAGTTCAGGCAGGGCAATCGGGCAGCACGCATCATCAAGGGACGTAAGGCGTCTTACTCCATCTTTCTTGCACCGCCCACTACACCCATATTAGCAGCGCATATTCATTGGGCGCGTCCGATAAGGCGGCTTTAAAAGACGCGCGGATACGCACACACTCACCCCGGTCGTTTATGATCACTGATGCTGCCACCCTCCACCATCCCCTTCTCCCCCATGCTGTCTATGTTCTATCCATCTAGGGGATTATATTCTATTGCTCCCTGCCTCATATGTCATGTATGTATGTGTTGCATCGAGGAGGCAGGGAGTACTTCCCTTAGATCATCCACTCCGCCAAAGTTAAATCTACATGTCCATGTCATGTAACATAAATGCTCAAATCTAATACGTGATTGTCTTGACTGAACTATAGTTCATTTGGAGGTGGCTTCTCTCTTCACACAAGGCTAAACACAGTATCGTTTTATACAGAATAAAAGATGACATCTTCAACTTTTCTGCCAGGGTGTAAATGCAGGGTGACTTTGGCAGGTGTAGGAAGCCTTACTCTGCGTTTGGGGGACGTGTCAGGGTGTAGATGCACGGTGACGTAGGCAGGTGTAGGCAGGTCTTACTCTGCGTGTAGGGGATGTGTCAGGGTGTAGACGCACGGTGACGTAGGCAGGTCTTACTCTGCGTGTAGGGGATGTGTCAGGGTGTAGATGCAGGGTGACGTAGGCAGGTCTTACTCTGCGTGTAGGGGATGTGTCAGGGTGTAGATGCACGGTGACGTAGGCAGGTCTTACTCTGTGTGTAGGGGATGTGTCAGGGTGTAGATGCAGGGTGACGTAGGAAGGTCTTACTCTGCGTGTAGGGGATGTGTCAGGGTGTAGATGCAGGGTGACGTAGGCAGGTCTTACTCTGCGTGTAGGGGATGTGTCAGGGTGTAGATGCACGGTGACGTAGGCAGGTCTTACTCTGTGTGTAGGGGATGTGTCAGGGTGTAGATGCAGGGTGACGTAGGCAGGTCTTACTCTGCGTGTAGGGGATGTGTCAGGGTGTAGATGCACGGTGACGTAGGCAGGTCTTACTCTGCGTGTAGGGGATGTGTCAGGGTGTAGATGCACGGTGACGTAGGCAGGTCTTACTCTGCGTGTAGGGGATGTGTCAGGGTGTAGATGCAGGGTGACGTAGGCAGGTCTTACTCTGCGTGTAGGGGATGTGTCAGGGTGTAGATGCATGGGTGACGTAGGCAGGTCTTACTCTGCGTGTAGGGGATGAAGTTTCCCACTCGCATCTTCTCCGTCAGGTCTCGGAGCTGCTGGTCGTCTTCCGGTTGCCAGGGGCCCTTTTTGAAGGTGGTGGAGACGTAGCGCTGGAAGGCCTGCAGACACATGAAGGCTGTCCTGTTGCTCTGGCAACAGGCAAGAGGAAAGAGAATCAGACAGAGAAACACAGAAGCTTAAGACAGTGTTTCCCCTCCCATTATATTCCCCCTCATTATATTCCCCTCCCCCCGGAAGGTGAATTGTAAAAAAATAAAAATTAAAGATTTCTTTGCATGACTTATCTACTGCATGATACCATGCATGCATCCTGATGACATGATGTTAAAAGGAAGGCAACCTCCCCTCTAAAAAACTGTATTTGTATCTTGTCATGTCTACTTCCTCTACAGACCTGCTCCAGACACTCACCCCCAGCTGTTCAGCAGTCAGCTCCCAGTTGATGCAGTGGTTTTTGTGCGCTATGGTCCTAAGCTTGTCGAGCTCTTCGTAACTCCAGATGTTCTTGTTGATGGAGGGGTGAAGGCAGTTCTGCCAGAAGACCTTGATGTTCTCCGCTTCCTGCAGACCTTCGAACTGCGAGGAGACAAGAGAGAAGGTAGGGTCAGACTGGACCAGATGGTCTTGAGAGAAGGTCATAGGTCAAGGTTGTCAGGTGTGAAAGGTCAAGACAAAAAGTAGAAGAATGCGAGTGTAGGTTGAAGGGTCGTTTACAGACCGAACTCTTCTGAGGAAAACGGAATATATATTTGGACCTACATCAATATTGGCGATCTTCTCCCAGTCGTGTTCATCAAGACGGTTACCGGTCAGCTCCTCCTCCTTCTTCGCCCTGTCCAATCAGAGACACCCACACATCAGCTCGGCTGTGCTACGTACAGTATAGTACAGATACACATGGAGTAGAAGGTAGTGTGGGTTTAGCTGTGTGTAGATGTTTTCTTGTCAGCTACCTGATCTCTTCTATTTCCTGCTCGATCTCAGCGATCTGCTGGCGCATGTTCTGCTTCTCGGCTCCACTCTCCGTTTTGGAAATCTTGTCGGTCAGATATTCCACCCTTCACACGAGGACACACGGGAGAGATTAGGCAGGCAGCAAGGAGAGAAAGAGGTAAAGAGAAAGAAAAGGGTAAGAAGGCCCAGGGAATTGGAAGGAAGACAGAGAAAGATTGGAAGAACAAATGAGAGAGAGAGAGAGGAGAGAGAGAGAGAGAGAGAGAGAGGAAGAAAGAGAATACAACTGATCGATGACTTGACTCACTTGGTGAGTTTGGGTTTTATCATGAGCCTCATGCAGTCCCTGACCACAGAGTTAACCAGGAGCGCCTTCATCCAGACTGTCCCTGAAAACAGGAAATACAAACACAAGCCACCACAACATCAACAAGCCACCACAACATCAACAAGCCACCACAACATCAACAAGCCACCACAACAACACACAGGTCGGACTCGCCGTCTCTCGGCCGTGGTGGAACGGGCTCATCGTTTACAAACTTACATCTTTTTACTTTGGCCGTCCCCGCCCCTCTGTTCTCTTTGCTGTTCCTCTCCTTACTCTCTGGGTTGGCTGGGGGGCCCTGGGGAGGGGGGGGGGCACATGGATAAGACGAGCTGTAGCTACGTGTAATACAGTACATGCATTTTTACTTTACCCTTGTTTTGTTTTTTAAACACGTTGAACTTGCAAGTTCAACTTGTACATAGCAGGTAGGGCAGGCTGTCCTTGATTAGGAACACTGCTACCAAATAAGATCAGGAGGTTGATGCTATCCTGGACAGTGCAATGGAGACTATGGATGTTGCCCCTTAGCTAACGAACACTCCTATCGCAAGAATCTAAGCTTTTCAGTCGATAAGAGACGGTTAGTATCGTAGTTTATAGACTGTCCAGAAGAATACATTTACATACATTTAGTAGACGCTCTTATCCAGAGCGACTTACAGTGAGTACAGGGACATTCCCCCCGAGGCAAGTAGGGTGAAGTGCCTTGCCCAACGACACAATGTCATTTGGCAGGGCCAGGATTCGAACCAGCAACCTTCAGATAACTAGCCCGATTCCCTAACCGCTCAGCCACCTGACTCCCACCAGAATAGCCCCCGTAGTCACGGAGGATGGGGATCTGGAGAGGAAGGCGTACCAGGGCTGTGAGCTTGTCCTTGAAGTAGGGTTTGAGGAAGTGTCCCAGGAACAGGTTGTTAGGGTGGTGGTGGGGGATGGAGTTCTTGGCACAGCCGTCTGAAGGGCCTGGGCCCGACATCTGAGCCACTAGATCATTCTGCAACAAAAAAAAATACAATAATAATAACATGTATTTGTACCGTTTCCTGACTGATGAAATGTAGTAAAATACAGAGTGGGACTACTGTTTTCCTCTGTTTCTGTGTCAGACCTTCTTGCTGTTGCTTGTTGTCAGCCAGATGCTTCTCTAGCAAAATACAAACTGTGACTACTGTTCCCCTCGGTTGCTGTGTCGGACTGTGTCGGACTGTGTCAGTGTCAGACTGTGTCAGACTGTGTCAGACTGTGTCAGACTGTGTCAGTGTCAGACTGTGTCAGACTGTCAGTGTCAGACTGTGTCAGACTGTGTCAGACTGTCAGACTGTCAGACTGTGTCAGTGTTAGACTGTGTCAGTGTCAGACTGTGTCAGACTGTCTGTGTCAGACTGTGTCAGACTGTGTCAGACTGTGTCATGCCCACCTGTTGTTGCTTGTTGTCAGCCACATGCTTCTCCAGCTCCTCCATCTTCTCCCTAAGGACCTCCTGGTAGACCAGGTTCATCTGCAGGCAGGACTCGGCCGTCTGAGGCAGGTCAAGCTCCTCCTCCTCCTCCTCCTCCTCCTCCTCACTCTGGGGGGAGACGAACGAGGATGAGTGTGTGTGGGTGTGTGTGAGGGGTGGAGGAAGGGTGAGGGAGACACAGTGAGTGATCGCTGTCTCACCCTCGCCCCCACCCCACTCACCCAGAGGTGGGTTGAAGAAGGGAGAGAGAAAGAGAGAGAGTAGAAGACAGTGAGATGAAAGGAGGGTAAAGGAGAGATAACAAGAGAAGGTTGTGAGGTGAGGAGTTGAACTTCAATGGTACACACAGTAAACAAACTAAAGGCACCCAGTCACTCACCTCCTCTGGGGCGTTCCCTCCATCCTCCTCATCTGCACAACGCAAAGAGCATGATTAGCTCAGCGCCCCGGTCATACACACTACGCAATGACAATCTATGTGGCTGCAATGCACCAGTTGCTCCTCTTACCAGACAGAATGATTGCACCAGCACCTAGAGAACGCTCCAACTCCTCAATCTCTCTTTGAACTCTCTCCCTCTCACCCTCCAGGTCCTCTCCATCCTGTTGGCCAGTCAATTAGAACCGCGTCATAAGTACTCGACACTACATTGCTACTATGAAACTACAAGTTGCTTTTCTTACCAAAGCAGATCCCGAAGCATTGTCGTCCGAATCATCATCTGACAAATTGTGACAAAATACCACAAATTATTCTCATTATTGAAACTGATGAGTAATATTGCATAGCTCTGTTTATGGTCGAACACAACTAACTCACCGGAAGAACTGTCAGAGGACAGCAAGTCAACGGGGATGCTCTCTGGACCCAGACTACGCTCGAGCTCCAATATCTGACGCTCTATCTTCTCCCTCTGTGCCGCGAGGTCGTCCGAAGACATGGCGCATCACTGTAGTGTACCTGTGACAAGTTTATAAAACAGTTAACTTGGCTAATATTGGCTCCGATAGTAATAAAACTAAATCTAATGTCAGGTTGCTCACATACATACGAGAGGTGCGCCGCACGCGTGCTCCACACACTACACACACCCCGGTACTTTTTACAGCGGTGTCAGACTGATGCTACAGCAAGGTATAGCACAGCTAGCTGTATGCTTTAGCCACGTCAAACGTTTCTTACAAAATTCCAAATATGTATACAAATCAAAGCATCTGTATAGCATTGACATTTTCAAATAGTTTGCATATAATAATTTTGACTTTAAACTTGAGAAATTCTTAAATCGCTAACTTAGCCTCATCATAGCTAGCTAGCAACCTACATGTATTCTGGAGCAAGATTTGAAACATCGTTACCATAACCATCAGTATTGCAAACAATAGCAACTAAAGTAAGCTAGTTTTATACATCTGCGGACAGAACCAATTCATATTGTTATAAAATGTTGCCAGAATATACGGTTTTAGTTACTCGTACCCGGTGAATCTGATCAGCAAGTCGTCTAACTATCGTAACCGTACTTAAGGGTTCTTCGTTTTTGTTTTTTGTGCTACCCGTCGTAATGCGGGTGCTTCGTATATTTATAAGGAGGCAATGCTAACCATGAGCCCTAGCGTATCTTTTTCAGGAGCTCCTCCCCTACAGGCCTTCATAAGATACAAATCCAGGAACACCATCGCTGCACGTTTACTTGTCGTTTGCATAGTACTACCCACAATGCATTGAGAAACACATTTTCCTGTTTTAGATCCGTATTTTGTGATGTTTTAATATGAAAAACTAATATAATTCCCATCTTATGCTATTATTTGCTATATTTTGTACACATGTTTACTAACACATTTACACTTTTCTTTAAACAAGGAAGATGACAAGTAAAAACGTAGGACTTTTATTATTAGGATATTTTATTCTTGACTTTTAATAAAAATACATTTCGCTGTTGTTACCCATAATTTAATTAATGTAACAACAGCTATGCATAATGTTACAATGTAAGTATTACAGTGGTTCATAAAACGTGTATTTGGTGAGTTTACACAGTGATTTTTCAGATCCAGAGACCCAAATCTACCCATCTCCATCCCATCAGCCAAGCCTGATAAAATCACATTCCCTTTTCTTCTTCGGTACATGATCAGGTAAACATTTAGTGCTCATTAAATCCACTTCTGTCTGTACCGGCACTCTCCCAAGGCCCACAGTCTGCTTGTACGAGCCGTATCTGCACGGTGGTGGATGGAGGGGTGAAGGGATCAGCGTTTCCAACTCTCGTCCGCGAGTGACTGAGTCCGTGGAACGACGGGGTACAGAACGCTGATGCGCCGCGACGATCCTACGACGGGCCGTGTTTTCGTTTGTGTAGCAGGATATCCCAGCTGCCCCTCCATCGCAGGGCGACCAGCTGCTCGACGCCGAGCTCTGGTTGGCCGTAGGTGAGCGGGCTGAAGGTCCGATAGGACAGGAAGACGGAGCAGAGCCCCGCCACCGTCAGCACTTGGAGGGCTCTCTGCTGGGAAGGACTGATGGAGGAGACAGGAGACAGGAAATGAGGTAACACACAGGAAGTGATGTGTGTGTGTGCGTTTTATCGTGTCGTGTGTATTTTCATCTCTGGGCTCACCTCAGCAGGTGTGTGTGCAGGTGTTCCACCACCACAGGTACGAGCAGAATGAGGAAGGTGAGCGCAGGTAGGTAGTGGTACAGGAACAGGGTCTTCTCCATCAGGAAGAAGGGCAGGTAGTTCACAGCCCAGCCGCCGCCACACACCACCCCCGCCTGCACCAGCCTCTCCCAGGCATCTGGAGAACACACACACACACGCACACGCACCACACGCACACACACACGCACACACACACACACACACACACACACACACACACACCACACACACACACACACACACACACGTTGGTTCAGCTCCCTTTCTAAAACATTTGCTCTCTCAGCCTCAACGTAGCTTTCCTAAAGTAACTTGTATTTTTTTTTACAGAACCCAAAATACACTGTGGCTCAAGATGAAAGTGAGGAAAACAACAGAAAAAACCTAAGAAGAAGAAACAGCATCAAAAACCTAAGAAGAAGAAGCCTCATCTACCTGCAGGGATGTCCTCTATCCTCCGGCGCCGCCTCAGCAGGTAGGACAGGAGGAGGACCACGTACACCCCCAGGGACAGGTTAGCCAGAGAACAGTTCACCAGGTTACCCACCAGGTGGATCTGAGCCTGAAACAGCCAATCAGAACAGCTCAGTGCCAGTGAGCACCTGGCCAAACACCTGGCCCGAACTAACGTTTTCGAACCTATGGGGATCCGGCTAAATATTTAGTCTTTTTTTTTCGCGATCTCCTTTCCTTCATATGATTCAGTTTTTATCCTGCACCTCATTCGGAGGACAATGTTACATCGAGAGTTGAGAGGTCATCGCTAGGCGACAGGTGGCGCTTACGTTGCTGGAAGAATGCAGCCAGTACACTATGTTGGTATCCATGGTGATCCACTCCAGAGGGGAGGAGCTGTACTTTGTGCTCAGTCTCTTCCTGTTTCACTGTCAGCATCTTCCACTGTCATGGCAACAACACAGCATCAGCATTACTCCTTTTTTCATTGCAACAAAACAAGATCTGAATGTTCCCGAGCGTTTGCCCATAGCACGCATCATCATCGTGAGCCAGGGTCAGGTGTTCTTATGTTTACCAAGGTTACCATGGCTACCGTGAGAAGGAGTCATGGATTATTGTGTCACCTGTAGCTCCAAGAACTTCGCCATGAAGGTGATGTCACGGTTGGTGTCAATGTGTGTCGGGGAGTGAAGCTCCAACTCTCTCTCCTTCTGTTCCTCACCTATATCAACACACACACACACACACACACAACAAGAAACACACTGAGTAAAGGGTCAGATTCAAGGTCAGGGGTTAAAGGTCAGGGCTTCGCGGTGACCCACTGGTGCCATAGCGATGCTCCTCCACGTTCCAGCCCCCGCTGGACTGGTAGCCTTTGTTGATCTTGTCTCCGACCACCTCCAGCTGCCTGAAGCCCCAGTCAGGCAACGCAGAGCCGCTCAGCTGTAACACACACAGGACATGTTACACACACAGGACATGTTACACACACAGGCCATGTTACACACACAGATCATGTTACACACACAGGTCATGTTACACACACAGGCCATGTGACACACACAGATCATGTTACACACACAGATCATGTTACACACACAGGCCATGTGACACAGACAGGACATGTTACACACACAGGACATGTTACACACACAGGACATGTGACACACACAGGACATGTGACACACACAGGACATGTGACACACACAGGCCATGTACACACAGGACATGTGACACACACAGGACATGTTACACACACAGGCCATGTCAGACCAACAATAATTACTGACACCTCAAATATCTTATACACGCACAATGTGAACACGTGGATACACTCCACTGGACAGATGCTGACAAACCTTCAGCACGGCAGAGGTGTTGACGTGAACCAATCGGACTTCAGACAGGATGGTCTTCCACACCTCTCGCTCTGCCTCCCTATTGGTGATGTCCTTAACACACACACACACACATACACGTTGTCCAATGGTAACATCCTACAACTCAAAACTAGATCAGCTACTTTATGAGGGTGGCGTTGCTGTAAATGACACGTCTGTATGTGTGATTGACAGTGGTGGGTGTGTGTGTGTGTGTGTGTGTGAGGGTGTGGTGTGTGTGTGAGTGTGGTGTGTGAGCCTCACCACTCTCCACAGGTTCTGCGCTGGCATGGAAACGTTGAAGTCGATGTATCCTGACACTTCCTGGGCGTGAGGACTCACAGGAGCAGCGACGTCATGGCTACGGGACGAGAGCGGAGTCAGGAAACACACACACACACACACACACACACACACACACACACAGGCTGCAGATTCATTCATCCCGGTTTCGGCCCACGGCCGAGATAGACAAAGTACAGAGCTGTTGTACAGTACGTGTTGAGGAAGCGTGATGTCATCCCGTGAAGCAGCTGGATGATATCGCCATGGCGAACGGGGCGGGGAGGGGTGCTCACAACGAGTTCCTGTCTGAGATACAAACAACACTATCAACAACAACAACAACAACTAGTGTAGCAAGAATGGTGTTTAGCTGACTACTAACCTGCCTAGCACCAACTTGTCTGCTAAGCTACCAACTAGTGAAATAGATCTATTTCGATGTGTCCTCTATGTGTGCCCAGTGAGTCTTAACTAAACAGGCAGAGGTGTCATCAGGTCAACACAAGCGCTTGCAGACAGCTGCACGTTCTAGGCTAATGGGTTTCACACGCTCATGAACAGTCAACAGGTGTGTGTGTCCCTCCCATATGTGCTCCTCTAGTGTCATCTCCCTTCAGCCAACCCACCTGCCAGGGTCTTTGAGGATCCACCAGTTGTTGACATCTTTAAAGGGGTAACATGTGACCTGCTGCTGGTGTGAGCTGCCTCGCCCACTCTCATACCTGCGGAACACACGGGACCGGTAACACACAGGTGACCATGGTAACACCACACTGGTTACCCCCGAGAGGGAGGTACTAGTTACAAACTAGTTATCGACTGAAAGACTGGGGTAAGAGAGGCGGGTTCTGATCGACCGTCACCTGACTGGGTAGTTGGCCTTGTGGGAGTGTAGCCAGCAGGGGATTGGTTTACTGGACAAGCTGCGGAGAGTCACCTGAGAGCCATAGGCCACATCCAGAGGCTGGCCCTGTGTGATCCTGGACAAACCACCCTGGAGACACACACACACACACAGACACACACACAAACACACGCAGACACACACACAGACCCTTTAATAACCCTTTTACATTTTATTCCACTTAGCAGATGCCTTTATCCACAGCGCCGGTGCTCTGCACCTCGAGGCTGGCCTGGAAGGCGCTGCTCATCATCTGGTCGTGAGGCCCGCTGCGGTAGAGGAGGCTGAGGTGGACGAAGAAGATGCCCAGGTAGAGCATGGCAGGAAGCAGCACGAGGCACGCGAACCTGAGCACAGCCTGAGCCAACACTGCCCCCTGCAGGACAACACAAGGAACAGCAGCAGGAGAGAGAGAGAGTGTGAATGAGTTTGAGTGGGTGTCAGTATCATCACCCCTCTATGACAAAGAACACAAAACTCAGGGATTTCAAAGCATTCCATAATTCATTCATTCATAATTCAGTCGTTTATTCACCTGTCCTAAACACACACGGACACAACCAGACTCACATGGCTCAGCGTTCGTTCTCCAATCAGCTTCCAGGTATGCACCGAGGCCACGCCCAGAAGCAGCAGATAGGAGAACAGACCCATGTACTTGACTCTGGCAGCCAATGAGAGAAGAGGACAAAACAATCAAGAAATTACAACCCAATACAAAACAGGGAAAGAAAAACGTTACACACAAACGTCTGTTGAACACTGGGGGCGATGTCGACACACAGTCGTCTCGCTGATGAGCAAATCTTACCCCACCGCACCGGCACAGGAGCCTCCAGCCAGCATCAGCCATGCTAGTGAGGATAGAGAACTGTGGAGGAAGAGGAACCAGTGACCAACTACAACTTTATTGAGAAATGCAAAAAACCTTTACCAACAGTAACATTCCAGACAGACAGAGAGAGAGAGAGAGGGAGAGAGAGACAGAGAGAGACAGAGAGAGAGAGAGAGAGAGAGAGAGACGAGAGAGAGAGAGAGAGAGAGAGAGAGAGACAGACAGAGAGAGAGAGACAGACAGACAGACAGAGAGAGAGAGAGACAGACGGAGAGAGAGAGAGAGAGAGAGACAGACAGAGAGAGAGAGTGGTGGTGGGGAGGTACTCCATCCCCAGAGCGCCACCTGACCTCTCTTCCTATCTCTATCCATCCGCCTCCACCTAGGACGTGCTAAAGGTCCTTGCTGGCAGAGTTGGAGTGCAGGGGAGGATTACGAGAGGTCAGGGGGAGGAGTTAGAGAGGTCAAGGGTTACCTTTGATGGGTGTTGTGGAAGCGAAGGTAGGAAAAGAAGGCCAGGAGCAGGAAGAAGGTGAGGACCGACTCCAGCAGCATGAAGCGAGACTGGACGATCAAAGAGTTCTCTGACACACACCGCAACAGGAAACAAACACACACACACCAAAGCACATTTTACTCAGAAAAGCACCGATACACAAAATAAAACGATATATACTAACTAGATATATAGATAGATATAACACTTCTGTTTGGTTGCGACGTATACAAAAAAAAATTCTAAGCGAGATGCAGAAGTGAGAAAAGGATAGAAGAAGTGAGAGAGCAGCAAGAGAGGGAGAAGTTACGGAGGGAGAGAGAGAGGAGGGAAGTGAGAGAGAAAAAGAAAGACAAGCATGTCTGTTCAGTTCAGGGCATGAGTGGCTCTGGGTTCAGAGGTCAGTGTGTAGTTACCCAGCAACAGGAGAAAGGCAGCAGCAAGTGCAGCCAGGTGAGAGAAACCCAGCTCTACGACCAGCAGGTAGCCCAGAGGAACACACAGGGATCCTGCTAGCGCTGGGAGTAAACGCAAGCTCCACACCGGTACATTACTGGAGTACTCTGCAACGTCAACACAGATCACATCACTACAGATGCACAAGTATACGTGTGAGTGTGAGAGTGTGTAGGCTAAAGATAAAAGCAATGATTGCGTTTAACAACTAAGAAATGGGGATTCACCTGCTCCGATACCTTTCCAGATAAAGTTCCCATCAAACCCTCCCAGGTATGCTGTAGAGAAGACCAACACAAACACATCATGATCTCTCTCTGACAGACTGGATAACTAACTGATGGGAATGACCGTCTCTCTCTCTCTCTCACCTCCCAAAGCTAGGATCATGTGTCCAAGGGGGGGTCCGCTCTCGTCTATAAAGAAGACCTGCTTCATGTACAGAGAGACAAACTGACCATAGTATACCTCGTCGAACCTGCGAGAAACATGGGGAGGTCAGGAGATGTGTTGTACACTTGTCACTTGTGACCACGAAGAGTGGTTCATATACTGCCGTAAAAGCATAAATATACAGCGCCAATAATTATGTAGCTAGGTAGTCAGCCTTACTAGACGTCTGGAAAAGTCAACTGTCAACTGTAACTTACACGACAGCTTTTGGGAATTGTATTCCATGGAGTCTGGTCCAGAGTCCAAGAGCTGTCACGAGCACCAAGATCAAGTTGATCTCTGCTTTGATCACAAGTGGTAGCTTGATGGGCGACAACATGATTCTCTCGGGTAGCAAGGACGGGGCTTGTAAGGTTTACAACCCCTGAGAATGCAGAGACTTGAACTTATGGCTAGTTAGCAAGCAGCAGTTTGCAAGGTCTGTGCATTAGCACTAGCTTAGCTAGCAATTTAGCTAGCTTACCTTTCCAATGGCAATGTCAGCATGTGCCACGGTCGAGCCCCTTGGCCACACATGCACTGACGCATTAGCTAACGCTATGTTATAACAATTTTCTTTTTAGATTTTCTGACCAACGGACATAAACAGCTAAGCAGACATTAATGGTGAAAACAAATCGGTGCCCCCCCTTGTTTTGGATCATCCGTGGGGAGCGTCTGAGCTTGCGTGATAGATTACTCATGCCTGATATACACAAAACGGTACTCTGCTGAAAAAGCCTGTTGCCGTGGAAACAAGTGCATTAAAGATGGTGACCCTGGGCTTTAAATGACAAATTACGTAGCGATCTATAAATGATACAAACACAACACAAATGTAATATATATATATAAAAGGCTTAATTTATTCCCCGAGTTACTTTAGAAGGCTGGCTGAAAGAATAGATGTGTGATACATTGAAGTTTCACTTCCTTGTTAAATAGGGGATCTAGTCAGACACACGGAAGCAGACACCACACGCGCATGCATGCTCAACTCACTACCACAGTTGCACAGTTATATCCATACTGAAAACCCTGTTTGCTGCCCAGCAGCCGAGTTGTGGTGTTCATATCTTCAGTCTTACAATATCAAAGCCACACTTCTTTCCAAGTACCTCAGTCTTTCTGGTGCCATATACACATGATCTTGATCTCCTTTTGGCAGGAAAGGCTCTTCTATAAAGGCCTATTATGCTCCTTCTACACAGTACAGTACTTCTACAGTAGGCCTACTTCTCCTACACAGTACAGTACTTCTACAGTAGGCCTACTTCTCCTACACAGTACAATACTTCTACTGTAATCCTACACTGTACAGTACTTCTCCTTCACTGTACAGTTCTTCTCCAATACTTCTCCTACACAGTAGCTACAAATGTAACCTGTGATTTCCCCCCAGGCAGCATCACCCAGCTCTCTTTCCTCGGTTCAATGAGACCTCCAGTGTGTCCTTGGTCCAGTGAGACCCTGTCTCTGGTGTGTGTCCTTGGTCCAGTGAGACCCTGTCTCTGGTGTGTGTCCTTGGTCCAGTGAGACCCTGTCTCTGGTGTGTGTCCTCGGTCCAGTGAGACCCCTGTCTCTGGTGTGTGTCCTCGGTCCAGTGAGACCCCTGTCTCTGGTGTGTGTCCTCGGTCCAGTGAGACCCTGTCTCTGGTGTGTGTCCTCGGTCCAGTGAGACCCTGTCTCTGGCGTGTGTCATTACTCCAATCCCGTGTGTCCCCTGGTGTCGTCTCTGTCGTCCCCCAGGGAGGTGACAGACTAGTCCCGCCTCACACGTGCTGTCCTCCCCACAGGGGGTTAAGTCTGTTCCTGTGGCTCCGTGCGCCGCGCGGCGTTGCGAGGCTTGATCTTCTGAGACAGCTCCCACAGGGCCTCCTCCGCCAGGTGGTCAGTGAAGTCGTTGAAGAAGGAGACGATGTCCTCGTTGTGTCTGAGATTGTAACGACTGGTGAGAGGGAGGGAGGGAGGGAGGGAGGGAGGGAGGGAGGAGGGAGGGAGGAGAGGGAGGGAGGAGGAGGGAGGGAGGGAGGGAGGGAGGGAGAGGAGAGAGAGAGAGAGAGAGATAGATAGATAGATAGAGAGGTAGAGAGGTAGAGAGAGAGAGAGAGATAGAAAGCAAGAGAGAAAGTGAGCGAGATAGAGAGCAAGATAGAGATAGAGATAGAGATAGAAAGCAAGAGAGAAAGTGAGAAAGTGAGAGAGATAGAGAGACAATGACCACAAACTCATCCCAACCTAAGCCGTTGCCGTGTGTCTCGTGATACGTGATCTCAACCAAAGTGTGGCAGTGTTCCAGGTACGTACTTTTGCTGGAAGCACCTCATGCTATCCAGGATGTGGAACTGCTGCCAGCGTTTGGAGAAGTTCACCTTGCCCTCCACCAAGTCAGGGTTCCCCAGGTGGACAAACGTCAGGTCCTGTAAGATCAGACCCCTGGGAGACCCCAAGCAGGCAGGCAGAGAGATGAAGAGCTTTACAGGTAGAGTAATAAAGGTATGGTACTCAGGTGTTTACAGGTAGAGTATAAAGGTATGGTACTCAGGTACTTACAGGTAGGGTTTGTACTTACAGGTAGGGTATGCAGGGTTGTTCAGGTTGAACTTCACCCAGTGCTGTTCTGTACGTTCTGAAGGAGGAGGAGCTGTCGATCAGGGAGCTGTATTCTTCCAAGCTCTGTGAAAACAAGGTAACTTCTGGTTGGCCCACTCAGCCAAACTCTATTCTGATTGGCCCCCCCTGGCCCAGATCAGTGATGATTGGTCCACACAGCCCCCTCTCACCTCAGATGTTTGCTTTTGCCACTCCAGTCTCCGTAGAGGGGCGGAGTCCAGGGCTGATAGGATCGCCAAGTAGGAGTTAAAGTTATTCAGTTTTCTTAAGTGCTGTTGAAAAAGGAAGGGAGATGATGAACAGGGGACATTTAAAAAAATAAACTCAAAGTGAGCTTTGATCGACGGAGCATCGCGTGGCGTTTGGACGTACTTTCATGACTTTGATGAATTTGAGAAGAAGCTTCTCTCTTTCCTGGGCCTTCTCCTGCAGCATGATCACGGAACGCACCCTGCGGGACACAGACAGGCAGACAGACAGTTAACCAACCCAAAGAACAGACAGACAGGTGGACAGCAAGCCAGAGAGAGAGAGACAGGAGGACAAACAGACCAGTAGGACATGTTGTTGAAGTGTTCGGTGAACAGCGTCAGGTTGGGACTACGCTCCTCGTTCTGCTCTTTGGCCCAGAGCAGCACCTCGGGAATCTGACACACACACAGAGACACACACACAGAGACACACACACACACACACACAGACACACACACACACACACACACACACACACACACACACACACACACACACACACACACACACAGAGACACACACACACAGACACACACATACACACACACACACACACACACAGAGACACACACACACACACACACACACAGAGACACACACACACACACAGACACACACACACACAGAGACACACACACACACACAGACAGACACACACACAGGTTAGAGAGAGTGAGACTGGGGAGAGACACAGACAGGTTGGGACAGTCAGACAGGTTAGAGAAAGAGGAGAGACAGGTCCCTCACATCGATCTTGTAGAAGAGCTTAGCATCCAGGAGCGTAAGCTGCTCAGCGATCTCATGGCTTCGGAAATCATGCAGCGTCCCTGGCCTGAGAGGAAGCACACACGCACACACACACACACACACACACACACACACACACACTGTTACGTACCCTCAGTGTACGTTGTGTATGCCCTGCATGTTTTGTGTTGTTGTTTTGTGTTCTGTCTCCTCCTACTGGCCCGTTCTCCCGCGTCATCATCAGATCATCAGATGTGCACACCTGGGTCCAATCGGTCATCATTTCCATGCCACACCTGTTCCAGATCTCCCATCAACCAGTTCCCTTTAAAGGCCCTTTGTTTTCTATGTGTTGGGGAGGATTGGTTTTTGTTGTGAGCTGTGGCAGAGCTCTAGTACATTTGCACTTTGTTTTCCTCGACTGGTTTATGTCTGTTTAGCGTTTTGTCTTTAGCATTTACTTTGGTTTTAGAGGCCTGCTTGTGTCTTGTCTTCAGTTTCTTTTGTCTCTGTTTATTTTGTTGAGCGCACCGGGACAAACGAGGATAGGTAAGATACCCCGGGGTCTACATTTCACACCCACGTAGCAGTACCTTTGTTACGTTCCCAGGTTAGCAGTGAGCACCACCCACTGTCTTTTGTAGGTGCTTAGCACCTGTCTAAGGGGTGGGCGGGTTTTGTTTGTTATTTTCTTTGGTGCCACTGACCTCTTTGATCTCGGTGTTGCTATGTAAAACAAATAAACATTAATTCCTTTATATCGTGTATCTGGTTTGTGTGACTGCACCCTCTCTGGCTTTACCTGTAGCCCTATGTTGCGTCCTTCCACTCCGAGCCATCGGAAGGCGTAACATAAAGTGGGGGCTCGTCCGGGATCCTTGATCCTTGTGCTACAGGTTTTGTTAGCGTTGGTGTGCAGTGCACACGTCAAATAAGTTGGTTGGGGGTTTTCTTGGCTTCACCATGAGCACTTTTGATGTTGAGGTTTTTCTTGGGGATCCTTCTGTGGAGCGGCTTGACGCCTGCCTGAAAGATGATTTGTATGCTATTGCGGCACACTTTGCCGTGGAGGCTTCGTCTAGTTTATTAAAGGCTGAACTAAAGGAGGTTGTGGTGCGCCTGTTGGTGGACAACGGGGTGCTGGGCAGCAAAGAGGAAGGGGCAGTTGGGGAAGTGCTGGTTGAGGCTGGGGCGTTTCCTTTAGATTCGGAGATTAAGCCTCTTCGCGTTGGGCCCCGGTTGTCTGCGGCATCCGGTGATGATGCCGGCGATGATGCCCGCCTTAGGCTACGCTTGGCACGTTTGCAGTTTGAGGCACAGGAGAAAGAGAGAGATGCTGAGTATAGACACAAGTTGGCTATTAGAAAAATGGAGTTGGAAATGGAAATAGAAAGAGAGGTAAGGCTAAAACGCCTAGACCTGGAGTCTGTTGCAGCCCTTGGTCCTGCTCGGTACACAGGGGTGGGTCCCTCCGCAGCTGGGGGGGGTTTCGACGTAGGCAGGAACGTAGGGTTAGTTCCCCAGTTTCGTGAGGCAGAAGTAGATTCGTACTTCAGTGCTTTTGAACGGGTTGCTACCTCCCTGAGATGGCCAAAAGAGGTTTGGGCTATACTGCTCCAGTGTAGACTAACGGGTAAAGCCCAGGAGGTTTTATCTGCTCTCTCTTTGGAGGACTGTTTGTCATATGAAGCAATCAAGGCAGCAGTGCTTCGCGCCTACGAACTAGTGCCTGAGGCGTACAGACAGAAGTTCCGGACTTTTAAGAAAGCATCCGGTAGGACCTTTATGGAGTTTGCACGCGAGAAAGAGTCCCTGTTTACTCGGTGGTGCAAGGCAAGTAAGGCAACTGACTTTGAATCTCTGTCAGAGCTGATTCTCCTCGAAGAGTTCAAGTACAGCCTGCCTGATCGGTTGGTGACTTACCTGAATGAGCAGAAAGTGGGAACAATAGCTCAAGCTGCTGTGCTGGCTGATGAGTTTGTGTTAACGCACAAGCAGTCTTTTGGACCTCCCCGGCATGAGAGTAGGGTTTTTACGCCTTCTGCCCAGGCCGGAGTGCAGTCCAGTCCGCCACGCCCGTTGCCTCTCCGCTCCACCGAGGAACGTGAGTGCTACTACTGTCACCAAACGGGACACCTTAAGGCTGACTGCTTTATGTTAAGACGCAAGCAGCTGTCACAGCCAAATAAACGACCAAAAGAGGTTGGTCTAGTACGGAAGTTGGTGGGTCCAGTGTCGCTTCTAACCCCGGAGATGGAGGGGGACACATTGGAACCCTGTTATGCTCCGTTTATTTTGGACGGGTTGGTTTCCCTCAGTGCGGATGCATTGAACCAGTGCCCTGTGCGCATACTTAGGGATACTGGAGCAGCCCAGTCTTTTATATTGTCTGACGTGTTACCCTTCTGTACAGACACCTTAAGCGGCTCTTGTGTGCTGGTGCAAGGCATCGAAATGGGCTTTGTATCAGTACCGCTCCATAAGGTACATCTGACCTGTGGCTTGGTGACTGGAGTGTTCAAAGTGGGCGTGCGCCCGTCTTTGCCCGTTAGGGGTGTTACGTTTCTGTTAGGAAACGACATTGCTGGTGGCAAAGTAATGCCAGTTTTAGAGGTCCTAGAGCGACCTGAGATTCTGCAGCCTGATGTGTTGGCACAGGACTTCCCTGAAGTATTTCCTGTGTGTGCAGTCACCCGTGCTCAAGCACGTAGTCTGAACGAAGCAGTTGACCTATCAGACACCCTGTTCGCGACTGAGTTGTCTGACCAACCTGTGTCACCACCAGTGTTTCCTCAGGTTACTGTTAAGCCGAGTGTCCAGCTTAAGGTTGGGGCCGAGTGCGATACTCCCACCCCAGAGGCAATCAGGTTACCTATGGGCCGTGAGAGTCTTATCGAGGCCCAGAAGGAAGACGGCACTCTAGCCAAGTGTTTTTGCTGCTGCTCTTGCTCCGGAGGGAGCTAAAAACACAGCAGCGGATTATTTTATGGAGCATGGTCTCCTGATGCGGCGGTGGAGACCACATGCTGCTTATGATAATGAGTGGGGTGATGTTGTTCAGCTAGTTGTGCCTACACGGTACCGACAGTCCGTTCTGTCGCTGGCTCATGATCACCACTGGTCCGGTCATCTTGGTATCACCAAGACGTATGACAGAGTGTTGAGGCAGTTCTTCTGGTCAGGTCTGAAACAAGACGTGTCTAGGTTTTGCCGCACGTGTCATGTATGTCAGGTCACGGGGAAGCCTAATCAGGTCATCAAGCCTGCCCCTCTTCACCCAATCCCGGCAGTAGGGGAACCGTTCGAACACGTGTTGGTCGATTGTGTTGGTCCCCTGCCAAAGTCAAAATCCGGTAACCAGTTCCTTCTGACAATAATGTGTCTTGCTACCCGGTACCCTGAAGCGATCCCTCTTAGGAGCATAACAGCCCAGTCAGTAGTAAGGGCCCTGATCAAGTTCTTTTCTACTTTTGGCCTCCCTAAGACTGTGCAAACCGATCAAGGTACCAACTTTCTCTCTGGTATTTTCAAACAGGTACTAACATCACTGTCCATAACACACCGGATCTCTAGTGCTTATCACCCGGAGTCGCAGGGAGCACTCGAAAGGTGGCATCAGACCTTTAAAACAGTGCTCCGCAAGTATGTCATGAAGAGCGGTAGGGAATGGGATGATGGCGTTCCCCTGGCTCTGTTTGCAGTGAGGGGCGTAGTGCAAGAGTCCCTGGGTTTTAGTCCAGCAGAGCTGGTGTTTGGTCACACTGTGAGGGGCCCTTTGGGAGTTTTTAGGGACCAGCTAACAGGCGAGAGTCCGCCCACTCAGCGAAACGTGCTGACCTATGTAAGTCGTTTTAGGGAACGACTGCACGAGGCTTGCAGTATCGCTAAAGAGAACCTTGGTATTGCACAACAGGGTATGAAGCGGCAGTACGACAGGAAAGCACTCCCACGGTCTCTGCAGCCAGGTGGTCTGGTGTTGGTGTTACTACCAATCCCTGGGAGTTCCATGAGTGCTCGTTTTACAGGGCCGTACACCGTTGACAGGAGGTTGAGCGACACGGACTATGTGATCCGAACTCCAGATAGGAGACGGAAAACCAGAGTGTGTCATATCAACATGCTGAAGTCCTACCACCCTAGAGGTGATGCCCATACTGAGACATGCGGTGAGCCTCCTGTGGCCACTGCTGTAGCGTCGGTAGCTGTGAGCTCCACTACTCCTCTCACGGTGTGTGATGAGGATGGCCTGAGTATGCGGAATGCCCAGCAACAGACTCCTCGGCTGTCCAACTCAGAGATGTTGTTGAGACTTCCGTCCTTAATGCCTCATCTGAGCACGGAGCAGGAAGCTGACCTACTCCGCCTTATGTCTGAGTTCTCCTGTCTGTTTGGAGATGTGCCTACCCGTACAACGGTGCTAGAGCACGACATAGACGTGGGTGAGTCCAGGCCCATTACGCAGCTAAAAGACCGTGTTTCAGCGACTGGCTGACGCGTCCCTGACCCTGAACTTGGCGAAATGTGAGTTTGGGAAGGCGACGGTAACTTATTTGGGTAAACAGGTGGGAGGAGGCAAGGTGCGTCCCTTGGAGGCCAAGGTCGCAGCCATAACATCTTTCCCAGCGCCGACCACTCGGCGAGAGTTGCGCAGGTTTCTTGGTATGACAGGCTACTACCGAGGGTTCTGCAGGAACTTCTCTGCTGTTGTAGCCCCACTGACTGACTTGATCAGTCCCCTGGTGCAGTTTGTGTGGTCGGATCGGTGTCAAACTGCCTTTGAAAGCTGTAAAGCCCTCCTGTCAAACGCTCCGGTACTTGGTGCTCCTGATTTTAGAAAGCCGTTTTCACTTGAGGTCGATGCCAGCTGCATCGGTGCCGGCGCGGTTTTAACTCAGATGGATTCTGAGGGTTTGGTTCACCCTGTAGGCTTCTTTTCCAAGAAGTTTAACCGCTGCCAGTCGCGCTACTCAACGATAGAGCAGGAGACCTTGGCTTTGCTGCTCTCTCTACAGTTCTTCGAGGTCTACGTTGGGTCTAGTGCGGAGCCTGTGGTGGTCTATACGGACCACAATCCGCTGGTGTTCCTGCACCGTATGCACAACCACAATCAGAGACTGATGCGTTGGTCTCTGGTTGTGCAAAATTACAGCCTGGTGATCCGCCACAAGAAGGGCACAGAGAATGTGTTTGCGGACGCTCTTTCTCGTGTGTGACACTTGCTGGTAGGTGGTTACTGGGGGGTGTCTGTAATGACCATGTTGTTGGTTGTATGGTGTATCTTTGAGGTGTCGTCAGCCATGGGATGACTCTTTATGGGGGGGAGTGTTACGTACCCTCAGTGTACGTTGTGTATGCCCTGCATGTTTTGTGTTGTTGTTTTGTGTTCTGTCTCCTCCTACTGGCCCGTTCTCCCGCGTCATCATCAGATCATCAGATGTGCACACCTGGGTCCAATCGGTCATCATTTCCATGCCACACCTGTTCCAGATCTCCCATCAACCAGTTCCCTTTAAAGGCCCTTTGTTTTCTATGTGTTGGGGAGGATTGGTTTTTGTTGTGAGCTGTGGCAGAGCTCTAGTACATTTGCACTTTGTTTTCCTCGACTGGTTTATGTCTGTTTAGCGTTTTGTCTTTAGCATTTACTTTGGTTTAGAGGCCTGCTTGTGTCTTGTCTTCAGTTTCTTTTGTCTCTGTTTATTTTGTTGAGCGCACCGGGACAAACGAGGATAGGTAAGATACCCCGGGGTCTACATTTCACACCCACGTAGCAGTACCTTTGTTACGTTCCCAGGTTAGCAGTGAGCACCACCCACTGTCTTTTGTAGGTGCTTAGCACCTGTCTAAGGGGTGGGCGGGTTTTGTTTGTTATTTTCTTTGGTGCCACTGACCTCTTTGATCTCGGTGTTGCTATGTAAAACAAATAAACATTAATTCCTTTATATCGTGTATCTGGTTTGTGTGACTGCACCCTCTCTGGCTTTACCTGTAGCCCTATGTTGCGTCCTTCCACTCCGAGCCATCGGAAGGCGTAACACACACACACACACACACACACACACACACACACACACACAACACAGGTGTCATGCTAATCTATGAGCATGTGTGTGGCCTATGTATATATGTAGCCTGTGTGTGCGTGCGTGTGTGTGTGTACCTGGCGGCTACGCCGCGTGCGGCCAACGGGCAAAGGAAGAGGGTGGAGTTCAGCCTCCTCCTCTTCTCCACCTTGTTCAGGATGTTGGATCGGAGGAGGCGGGCCCGATTGAGCTCTCCACCAATCAGCAGCCGGAACACAAGAGCCAACAGGAAGCGTAGCAGCTCCTCTGACAGCTCCACTCCGCTGGGGGGGGGAGGGGGGGGGCAGAGGGAGAAGGGGGAGAGGACGGGATGGGAACAAGGAGGATGAGCGTGTGGGAAAGAGGGGAGGAGAGGAGAGGAGAGGAGAGGAGAGGAGAGGAGAGGAGAGGAGAGGGAAAGGTTTGTAGGGGGGCAGAAGAGTTATCAAGGAGGCGTAGAGAGTTCAGAGCAAACAAATGAAGACTAGTAAACATGTCCACCACTTGTCCCCCACCCCCCTACAGATGAGACAGGGCGTCTCGGGGGAACCAACCAGAGCTCATCGACCACGCGGGCCAGGACACAGAAGCTGTTCCGGCTCGCCAGCTTCCTACTGGCCTCCGTGCTGCGGCAGAACCGGCTGTACGTTCCTCTGGGTCAAGGAACCACAAGGAACCACAAGGAACCACAAGGAACCACGACTTCCTACAGAGAGGAGAGCTATATAGTCCAGTTCATCTCTGTATCTAGTGTATAGACAGGATCTATGTCTATGGATATCTAGGTTCTATAAGCATAGACTGTATATATATATATATATATATATATATATATAGAGAGAGAGAGAGAGAGAGAGACATCTAGGGTCTATGGACTCTATGTCAGGGGAGATCTCAGGCCTATAGGCTGTTCTTCTATAGAGGATATCTGTAGTGCAGCTTCTTCACCAGGTCTTCGGGGGTGATGAAGGTTCTGTAGGTTGCCAAGAAGGCTTCGTTGTACATCACCATGTCTGCAGGAGGACAGAAGGCCCGACACGGTCAGTACACACCCTGTGTACCCTGGAATGACGATGTCATAGAAACGCACAAAGGAATTGTGGGTCAACGTGTACCTTGCTCGTCTGTCTCTGTGGCGTGGACCAATAGGATGTCACCAGGACCTGCCCGCACATCTGGGCCATCGTCGTCCTGAAACAGACAGTACACAGACAGACAGACAGGCAGACAGACAGACAGACACGCAGGCAGACAGACAGACAGACAGACAGGCAGACAGACAGACACGCAGACAGACAGACAGACAGACAGACAGACAGGCAGACAGACAGACAGAACACAGGCAGGACATAAACAGCACACAGAGAGGGTCACTCTGACGTCACCATAGCAACCGCACATGGACAGATAGCGTTTGGGAAGGCTAGCTGAGTACAGGCTCCACCAGCAGGTGGAGGTGCAGGTCAGGGGTGAGAGGTCAAAGGTCAGGGTGTACCTCCTGTTTCAGGGTGAGCAGGGACTTGATCTGGGAGTGGTCGACCAGGGACAAGCTCTCCTTCTCCTGGCTGCTGAGACTACTGCAAACACAGGAACAACAACAGCATGGTTGGAGACAGTGAAGAGTTTTAAAATAAACTATCATGTTTATGACAAATATACTCTTTTTAAAGAGTATGTAAAAAATATAAAAACATGTGTATAGCCCATAGAACTGCACCTAGACCAACCTAAACCCCCTTTCAGAGACTGTGTGATCAGGGCTCGAAATTAACGGTGTCCCGATGTCCCGGGGACGATAAAAATCCTTAGGTTGATATTCACTATCTGTGATAGTGTCACGAGTTTGGGGTGTCATTCTTCAAAGCCACTGGCACCCTCAGACTAACTCATATGTTTAATAAAGGAATAAGTATTTTAAACTTACATGGTGGACCAGAGTCCATGGTGTGATGAGTAAGTGACAAAAAATAATCAAATTATATATACTCTGCGGGGGCGACAACGAAAAAAATTTGGGACACTGTTGGTTATATCCGGGACAATACAAAGTAGAATTCGGGACAGTTGTGGGACACTGAGGAAAAAAGTTAATTTCAAGCCCTGTGTGTGATTATGGTTTATGGGTGTCCTCTCATGAACATGTGTTATCAGCTGTTCATCATGTGACCTCACCAGTCTTCCGTCAGGTCCGGGTCGCTAGTGTCTCTCTGAAGACTCTCTGAGCTCGGCGTCTCCTCACAGTCCTCCGGAGCACTGCTGTCATCCTGGCAACGACAGAACAAAGTGTCACCACACGCCCTTACCCCGCCCGCATCACATCTCCTCGACGGGAGGAGCCCGGTGCCTGTGACCCACCTGCTGTCTCTGTTTGGGGGGCAGGGAGGGCGCGGGGACGCTGTCCGGGGGCTGGCACGCCTCCTGGAAACGCCGGTTCCTCAGGTGGTAGGAGCTCTGGCTCTGGGTGCTGTGGTAGAACATCGAGGGCTGAGGCTCACAGTAGTCCTCCATGAACTGCATGTACTGCATGACTGTCAGGGAGGATGGAGGGGGAGAGGGAGAGGGAGGGGGAGGGGGAGGGGGAGGGGTCAGGTGGGAGAGGTCGAGAGGGAGAGGGAGCGCTCGCGCTAGAGCGTCCGCTCGGGTCTGCTAGTTCCTATTTCTCGGGCTCTGGCTCGTTCGCTGCTCATTTCTCTTGCTACTGTCCCGAGCTCTTAATGCTCGCGATTTTCGAGTTTCGTTTCTAGCCCAGCCCTGCGAGACCGCACGACCGGGTAGCCTTGCAGCAGGTAGTAGGGAGACGGGAGAGCGTAGGGAGATGCGGGAGAGAGTAGAGGGAAGTGAGAGGGACAGTGGGTAGGGGAGCGCTCACACAGAATACAGACTGTTACAGCTCCCCAGCTCCTTCAGTCAGTCTGATACTCACTGTGACGGGTCTCTTCTTCTCTGGTAGAGGAGGCGGGCTATTGGGGGGGACATCATCCTGGTGCATGCTGGGAAACATGGGGAGGAAGAGCGGGAACGGTGGAGACTGACACTCGTCCTCACAGCTGACGTTGTCGAAAACTGAGAGACAACTCTCTGGAGGGGCGGGGCTCTGGGAGACAGGGCTCTGGGGGGCGTGGCTCAGGGGGGCGGGGCTCTGGGGGGGGTGGCTTCTGCGCTTCTTCTCTGGCAGGGCAGGAGGGCAGGAGGACGTGGAGGGCTCGTAGTTGGAGGCCTCGGCCACAGGGCTGAGACTGCACCCTTGGGGAGGGAGGGTGTCCTGATTGGATAGATCCTCTAGCAGGAAATCATAGTCCGGATCATACTGGTCACTGTTGGTGTCTACACACACACACCGCACACACACACACACACACAGACAGACAGACACAGCATTTGTGAGAATAATAATAACCGATTAAAGAACAATCTAGTTAGCTAGTTACTTAAATGATGCAAACTGTTTAACCCTTTCAGAAGTATGTTTGTTCTATCTCTGCCGATCTGTCTGCTCTGAGTGAACATTGCGCAACACTGTGCACTCCGAAGGCAGGAAATACCAACATGTGTCACTTCCTGCCACAGAAGCAGAAACATACTCTTTCAAGACACCCCCACACACACACACATTTACACACACTTCTCGAGCCTCAACGGTGTGCGTGGGTGCGTGTGTGCTCCGAGGGGGTGAGTGTGCGAGCGTGCGAGCGTGCGTGCGTGCGCGGGTCATGGTTCGTACCTTCTGAGCCAGTTAAACTGGGTCCACTGAGTCTGTTCAGCCTCTCCTGGGAGCCTTCTGCCGCTCGGTCCCACCACCAGCTCCCTCTTGGGAAGGCCTGCTCCAGACCACCCTCCGCTCTCCACTCCACAGGCTCCTCCCTGCAGTCTGACGCACACTTCTCCTCACACTCCTGACACAAACACACACACACAGGGGGGGGAATGCCTTTGCGATTGGGCACTATGTCTGGCAGATCAAAGTGCGTGTGTTTGTACTGTGTGTGTGTTTGGGTGTGTATGTATTGTATGTATGTGTGTGTGTGTGTGTACCTGTATATTCAGGATGCTGTAGGTGGGTAAGAGAGTGGTTCTCCTCATGGGGGCCACCACAGCGATCCTGGAGGAGGGGAGGGGGGTGGAGGAGGGGAGGAGGCTGGGGACCGATGAACGTCTCTTAGGTGGGAGGACTGGAGGACTGGGGACCAAACACAGCATTAACCACACACCATGATGACAGTGTGTGTGTGTGTGTGTGTGTGTGTGACAGAAGACACTGACAACAAAGGGAGTGTGTGTGTGTGAACTCCAGTCCCACTTCTGAGAAAACACGTTTGCTCAGAGGAAGTTACTTCTTTCACACCTTACTCCATTGCACTCTCTCTCAAAATACACACACACGCACACACAGACCAGTTTGAACAGTGTCGCTGTCTCAGCCACAAACAACCAGGGTCGTGTTGAATGGTCCTAACCGGTCGTATGGCCACAGTGGTTTGGTTAAAGTTAGAGTGAACCTGAACGATGCTCCCACCTGTTTTCTGCTGCGTTCCCACTGGAGATGGGGGGCTTAGGGGGGGCGTCCTCCCTGGAGAGAGGCTGGGGCTGGGACTGGGGCCGGGGCTGGGGCCGGGGCTCAGCAGGCTGGAGGTGGGATAAAGTCCAGGCCTCCATCATGTTCCTCATCTTCTCTCCACCCGAGGCTGAGGCTTGAGATGGGGTTGAGGCTGGGGCTGAGGCTTGAGATGGGACTGGGACTGAGGCTTGAGATGGGACTGGGACTGAGGCTTGAGATAGGACTGGGACTGAGGCTTGAGATAGGACTGGGACTGAGGCTTGAGATGGGACTGGGACTGAGGCTTGAGATGGGACTGGGACTGAGGCTTGAGATGGGACTGGGACTGAGGCTTGAGATGGGACTGGGGCTGAGGCTTGAGATGGGACTGGGGCTGAGACTGAGGCTTGAGATGGGGAAGGTGATGATGGCCTGACAGTGGGTGTCAGAGAAGCATCTTCCTCTGTCTCCATGGCCATCTTCACCAGCTCCTGGAGACAGGAAGTAACGATGAACAGACACAACAACTTCCTGTGGTAATCTGTGGTGTAACCTACCAGGTATAATCTACCATTGTCTCACCATTTCCTCAGGGAGGTAACCTTGGTAACGCTGCATGCCGACATTACCTTCACACCATCCAGCACTGCTTTGATCACCGTGGTGACGGTGGAATCTTTATCATCCTGGTTGGCTCCGTTCAGAAGGACCTGGTCAGACCAGTGGATGAGATCAGCCACACTCTGGTAGACAGGATCAAGGAGAGAGGAAACTGCAGGGCTATGGGGAACAGGACAACACCAAGGTTACAAGTTAGGATCTAGGTGTTAAGGGTTAGTGGTTAGGAGTTAGGATCTAGGTGTTAAGGGTTAGGAGTTAGGATCTAGGTGTTAAGGGTTAGTGGTTAGGAGTTAGGATCTAGGTGTTAAGGGTTAGTGGTTAGGAGTTAGGATCTAGGTGCTAAGGGTTAGTGGTTAGGAGTTAGGATCTAGGTGTTAAGGGTTAGTGGTTAGGAGTTAGGATCTAGGTGTTAAGGGTTAGGAGTTAGGATCTAGGTGTTAATGGTTAGTGGTTAGGAGTTAGGATCTAGGTGTTAAGGGTTAGGAGTTAGGATCTAGGTGTTAAGGGTTAGTGGTTAGGAGTTAGGATCTAGGTGTTAAGGGTTAGGAGTTAGGATCTAGGTGTTAAGGGTTAGTGGTTAGGAGTTAGGGTTCAAGATTTGGGTTCTGTACCGCTGCTGCATGGTGGGTTCCGTCTGGAACAGCTGTAGAACCGCCTCCAGAACCTTGCTGGCAGAACCGGGAAGCATCCCTAGGAGTCTGCTGTCCACAGACATCTTATCCACGATGATTTTGAAATACCGAAGGGCACTGACCACCTCCTTTTCCTGGACCTCTAACTGACTCTGACGCTAAACAGATACACACACACACACACATCAATGACTCTGACGCTAAACAGATACACACACACACACACATCAATGACTCTGACGCTAGACAGATACACACAGACACACACACACACATCAATGATTCTGACGCTAAACAGATATACACACACACACACACACACATCCATGACTCTGACGCTAAACAGATACACACACACACACATCAATGACTCTGACGCTAAACAGATACACACAGACACACACACGTCAATGACTCTGACGCTAAACAGATACACACAGACACACACACATCAATGACTCTGACGCTAAACAGATACACACAGACACACACACACACATCAATGACTATGACGCTAAATAGATACACACAGACACACGCACACATCGATGACTCTGACGCTGAACAGATACACACAGACACACACACACACATCAATGATTCTGACGCTAGACAGATACACACAGACACACACATCAATGACTCTGACGCTAAACAGATACACACACACACACACACATCAATGACTCTGACGCTAAACAGATACACACAGATACACACACACACATCGATGACTCTGACGCTAAACAGATACACACACACACACACACACACACACATCCCTGACTATGACGCTAAACAGATACACACACACACACACACACATCAATGACTCTGACGCTAAACAGATACACACACACACACATCAATGACTCTGACGCTAAACAGATACACACAGACACACACACACACAAACATCAATGACTATGACGCTGAACAGATACACACAGACACATCCATGACTTATGTATCACCCACGACACATGGAGGACCACCAACCTACTAAGTAAGGTGCCCACCTTGTTTTCAGATTTCGTCACGACCCTGCGGGTGCGTTCTTCGGGAGTTTGGTGCACGGTCTTGGAAGGGCTCCGTTTGAGTTTAGGAGAGTTTTGGAATTTGTGCTTCAACTTCATAGTGAAGGAAGACAGGGGAGAGCGATGAGCGTCTGGAGGGTGAAGATACACAGATGGACTAAGGGTTAACAGAGATGATGAGAGAGATGTGTAGTGGGTTGGCGAAAGATATATCCATAGATAATAACACATGGGCAATTTACACTCGCACACATTCACACAGAAACAAAATACATAATGTTACAGTCGGCTAGTTTAGCTTTCAACGTAAACTCTGCTCTGGTGTGGCAAAGAAACACGGATGTGACTAATGACAATTTTATTCTAAGCTTACCGTGTTTAGTCTCGAGCTTCCCCGACATTTCAAAGCAAGGATCAGGAATACTTCAATCAAAAGTCGTACGTTTATGTGCTTATCCTTTTGTTTCCATTTAAAACATATATAAACTGTTAAGAGCGATGAACTGGACACCCTTCGTTATACAGTTAGCTCAAAGTTTCAAGTTCCGTAAAGGTATGACATCCTTCACCCTCCCAGTCGGTCTGTTACTCAGAGTAGCGCTTTACCATCGCCACCTGGTGGTTTACTGTGAGAACTGCACTTGTAATTCTTACTTTAAAACACTGTCAAAACAGTGCCCCTTAAAACCCCATTCCATAGGGCTGCGCTGTACCATCGCCATCTGGTGGTTTACTGATAGGAACTGCACATGTAATACTTACATAAAATCACTAGATGGCGGTATTGAAGCGCAGCCCAATGGCGCTGTCGAAATAGTACCCTGGAATACTAGATGGATCTCTGTAACGGTTTACCTTTAGTCTCTTCTTCAACACAATTTTAACGTCCCATTAAAAATGGTTTAAGAGAGTTCACATAAATGAGAGTATGCATATAACTACATATGTTGCACTTAACTAACAGTTACAAAATGTAAAATATATTAAGAAATACATGCCTTTTCATTGGTTATTTATCTTGAGACAGTGTTTTAATAATACAAGAAAAGATCAGTCTGTCTGATTCTAGTAATATTCATATTATTCATAAAGGATTTCTGGTCTCCCTGAACAGATCTGCAGGAGGCGCTTCTAGCCTAAAAGCCTGTCTGGAGGTGGAATGTGTCGTCAATGTGTGTGTGTACTGTGTGTGTGTGTACTGTATGTGTGTGTACTGTGTACTGTGTGTGTGTGTACTGTGTGTGTGTGTACTGTGTGTGTGTATTGTGTGTGTGTGTGTGTGTGTGTGCATCTGAAATATAAATGGCAGTTGGCTCAGCCTGCCTGGGCATGTTCATCATCAAAGACGTCATTTACATGAGAGAGAGAGAGGGAGAGAGACATTCATTATTTCATTTTAAAAAGTGATAGATACTTTCTCATCTCCTATATGGCTGTGATACCGTATCTAGTTGTGTTTTTGACTAATGTACTTTAGTACTAAAGGCACACGCGCTAAGTGTTCACGGAGTACAGTAGTTCAAGGTTTGCTTCGCCTGAGAAAGATGACCGCAAAGGCTTCTGTCAAGAGAGCTGGATCCTTCCTCTTCTCCTCTCATCCATCTACTCTGTCACACACCACACCACACACACACACACACTCACACACACACACACACACACACACACACACACACACACTCACACACACACACCACACACCACACACCACACCACACACACACACACACACACACAAACAAACACTGCAACAGCAAAACTGATCAATCCATTATTTAACAGGCAGTATGCAGATTGGTCCTGATGCAGGTAATCAGACAGATGCCAGCCGACCAACTCTTCTCTGAGACTTCACCGTCGTCTGTTCTCCTCTTTCTCGCTGAACACACACCCACACGCCACCCACACACACACACACACACCCACACGATAAGATACACCACACACACACCACAGATACACCACACACACACACACACAGCACAGTTTCTCAGTGAGTCAGTGAATAAGACGAGACCTCTCTCTCTGCAGCAGCCTCAGACCGTGTCAACCTTCTCGGCTCTGAGAGAGAGAGATGAGCGAGATGAGAGCGAGTAGAGAGCGAGAGAGGTTTTGACTTGATCGAGACGATTATGATGAGCGAGAGAGATTGCATGAGTGAGAGATGGAGAGAGTCGTAGAGAAGAGACTGAGCTGATCTGCTAGATGAGTTGGGAGATCTGGAGAGTGAACAAGTAAATGAGAGTGAGAGAGAGAGAGGAGCGATTGGGATGAGAGCAGGGAGAGAGGGTAGAGAGCGATTCGGAGACGAGTGAGATACTGGAGCTAGAGCTCCTGAGCGCTCGGATGAGAGACGTGAGAGATGAGAGAGAGTAATGGATCCCGCAAGAGTGAATGCGCTCGAGGTACTCATTGCTGGAGGTCTGCGAGGAGCTCTCCTGTCGACCCTCCTGACAGCAATGCATCGAGGAGAGGGCCATCTCGCTCTGAGCTGTAGAGAGCCCGGAGAGGGAGCGAGCCGACCGGAGAGGGAGGGGACGCCCTCAGGGATGAGATGAGTAAGATGAGGGATGCGAGAGATAGTGAGAGAGAGAGAGGCGAGGACGACCGGGAGAGCATGGAACACGAGGAGATGGGAGGGAGATGAGGAGAGAGAGAGTGGGAGGCGAGAGAGAGAGAGGTAGAGAGAGAGAATGAGAGGAGAATGAGAGGAGGAGAGAGAGAGAGAGAGAGGGCCGGGGAGAGAGGGAAGAGAGAGAGGGAGTCCATCTACATCAAGAACTCTCAACACTGCCCGATCACCAGAGCTAGTGAGCATGTCTGTCTTTCCTCGGGTACTGAAGTTACAGAGATAGATGTGTGAGATACCTTTAAAGGAAAACAGCTTGAAAGATATTCAAATAGATGTTCCATCAAAAGGAATCTCTAACATGGCTTCTCATTTGAATGCAGGCCGCCTAATTCTCTCTCTCCGCGCTCGCAGATTCCACGGGAAATATGACAAGCTAACTAGAACCATTAGGACTCGCACCATCCACAACCCTGTCCCGTCATGACAGGAGGACGTGGGTTTTCACTTACATTCAGCTGGCAAACATTTCAGTAATATTTTTACATTTAGTCATTTAGCAGACGCTCTTATCCAGAGCGACGTACAGTAATTATAGGGACATTTCCCCCCGAGGCAAGTAGGGTGAAGTGCCTTACCCGAGGACACAACATCATACGGCATGGCCGGGAATCGAACCGGCAACCTTCCGATGGTAGCCCGATTCCCAACCGCTCAGCCATCCGACTCTTGATATAGCATCAGTGAGCGGCATGTATGTTTATGTGTGTGATAAGAGACTGAGAATGATAGTGTGTGGTACGTGAGACAGTCAGTGTGTGTGTAGACTGTCTCGTTCTTCTGAAGACCGACACAGTACTCCGGTCCCACTGCCCAGGCAGGACCAGCGAGCTGAAGTAACGATGCAATAATGAGCCTCAGATAAACATTAGATGCATTATTCATCCTGAGAAAAGGTTAGTCGTGTTCTTCTTCCTCTCCATGAATATATTTCACTGTAGTCAATTATTAGATTCGTGAACTCAAATCAGACACCGTTCCCGATGAATTCACGACGAGGGACAGGATGCGAGGAGGACGGGGAAGAGCTGTTTGTGCGGGCCGATTCCCGTGCCTTTATCGACTCGCTGCCAAGCTGACCACGGCAGTCATTGATTGGCTGATAAAGCAGGAAGTGATAGATTAGCATGTTATTATTAGTGATAACCTGTCTAACCCCTCCCCCAGCCCCCCAGCAGAGACCCCTGTGGAGTAAACAAGCAGCTCTGCCAGCCCTCCTCTGCATGACACAGGAGCATCATCACAGATCGTTACACTGTCACACTGTCACTAAACACCAGAGATCGATATCACCCCCACCAGTCATCTCATATGCTTAAACAGTATCTCCTGCTCACACGCATCCCTAGCAACATCGGAATCGGAACTCATCGACAGTTCTCAACACACACACCCCCCCCGCGCCCCCCCCCGATACTCTTGACAGAATTTAAAACCTCTCCGTCGGTTGTCTTTGGAGTGCGCCAGACGTCGTTCTGGGTAGACATTTGTAACAACACCTAAGAGTTCATTTGCATATATTTAATATAAAAGAGCGTCGTCAGAGAAACGCTGCCCAGGCAGAAGTTGGTATTTGGCTAGATGAGAATCATCCATATTGTAATCCGGAGAGGTGAGCGAGGTCTGTTCTCTGATAGATGACGCTCTAGATGAGCTGTGAGGCTGAGCTGTGAGGCTGAGAAGTGAGGCTGAGAAAGTGAGGCTGAGAAGTGGCCTCTGATAGATGACGGTCTAGATGAGATGTGAGGCTGAGCTGTGAGGCTGAGCTGTGAGGCTGAGAAGTGAGGCTGAGCTGTGAGGCTGAGAAGTGGCCTCTGATAGATGACGGTCTAGATGAGATGTGAGGCTGAGAAGTGAGGCTGAACTGTGAGGCTGAGAAGTGAGGCTGAGCTGTGAGGCTGAGAAGTGGCCTCTGATAGATGACGGCCTAGATGAGATGTGAGGCTGAGAGAGTGAGGCTGAGAAGTGAGGCTGAGCTGTGAGGCTGAGAAGTGGCCTCTGATAGATGACACCTAGATGAGCTGTGAGGCTTAGAAGTGAGGCTGAGCTGTGAGGCTGAGAAGTGAGGCTGAGAAGTGAGGCTGAGCTGTGAGGCTGAGAAGTGGCGCACGCAGCCGTTCACAGACCTCATCTCTCCTGAAGAATACAGTTGAGAATTTACACTTTAAAAATGATAGTTGATGTTGTTTACGTTTAAATTCCAGGCACAGCCTAAACCCAACCTGAGCTTTCACCCCCACCCCCCTCCACGGCACAGCGGGAGAGAGGTCCTAACAAGGCCCCCAGAAGTCTGTCATCACAAACATTACAAAGGCAAACGTCTCCAGCAGACCAGAGCAGGTAAACAACTTCCATTATTCATGTCTCTGAATGCGGAGGGGGGGTATGTTGTGACTTGGGGGGGGAAAGGCAGAAATACCGGGAGCATGAATTCATCATGAGAGAGAACTAGTTCGACCATGAGGAGTCCAGGGTTTTCATGAGCTATTTCACAACTTTATTTCAAATTATTAATATTACAAAACAAGAGTTTACAAAAGAGGATTTCTTTCAGGTACTGGTAGTTTACAAAAGTAGGTGAGGAGTTTGGAACCAAATTGAAATCA
>CAEFZP010005742.1:107500-179051 GCA_903064625.1 Mallotus villosus
CCAGCAGCACTGCTGAGGTTCCGTTGGGTCTGAACAGTTCTATGGGCATGTCAGGGACATGCGCCTGATCCTAGAGATGACATCATCCACATACCTGCCACACAAGGAAGGAATTATCAGGGCCAAACTACCAGTGTTTCAAAAGGTGAGGTCTGCCTGTCTGTCTGCCTTTCTCTCTGCCTGCCTGCCTGTCTGTCTTCCAATGCCTGTCTGTCTGTCCAGATGCCAGCTGAGAGCCTTCAGGCCAGAGGGAACTCCACTAGAGCCTGAGAATGTGACATTCAGAGATGTCTGCGGTTACCATGGAGGCGGAAGCTGCAATTTCCTCTCCTGCAACTGCTCTGATGCTCGCCCGCCCCTCTCTCCAGCTCCCTCCCTGACTGAAGACCCGGAAACTGAGACGAGGTGCTACGCAGCCTCCAGCGCTGGACAGACGGGTCCCGATCACAAGCGGACAAACACATGCAAGGTTTGTTTGGTTTGAACTCGAGAGTTGAGACAAAGCCTTTGTCTTCCACCTCGTCTGCCAGCTGGGGATCCTCTCCAGCATCTCCTTCAATCTCTCTTTCATCCCCTCCCTCCCTCCCTCCCTCCCTCCCTCCCTCCGCCCCCCCCCGCACCGTCCCCTCCACCTCTCCTCCACCCTCATCTCTGGCTCAGCAATCACTCTCTTCCCCTCCGATCCCACTTCTTCTTGGGGCACTCAGGGTCTTAGTGGTGCAGGAGGACAGCTGTGACCCCTCTGGGAGGTCAGAACTACAAATCCGGTTGAGAACTACAGCTATGGAGGGGCGAGGCGTATACTCACTGCGGGGACAGGACCAGCGTACTGGGCTGGACCTTGGGTCTTCTTTTGGCCGATGCTCCCATCTGATTGGCCGAGCGTTTGAGTGACTGCTGGTTGAGCAAACTGAGGCGAGCCCAGCATGGTATTGCAACTACGGGAACAGGAAGAGACAAAAAGGTCAAAGGTCATCCATCACGTTCAAACCATAGCGACCTCTCACCGACCTCTCGCACAGACGTAGTGACTCAGCAGCTCGTGATGTCGCTACAGGGAGATGTCATGACAACTCGCACTGGCTCGAGAACTACTGTTCTTTCACTAAAACGCGAGCGTCAAAGCGAGGCCTGATTCCGTGGCTGCTGTATCCAGCCACGCGAGAGTCCGGACGACGAAACACCTTTAAATGAAAGGTCCTCCCTCGACTCTGGCAGCTGCTGATGAATGTGTGGCCTTCACAACGGAAAAATACTGGTCCTGCCTTATCAAAGGTCCCCTGCTGTCTCCCACCTCTTTAATGAGGAGTTAGTGTTCGCACACGCCCACCACACACACACACACACTGAGAACACAAGACAACACACACACACACTGAGAACACACGCCCACACACACACACTGAGAACACAAGACAACACACCAAGTCTACACAGAACATACAGCTGTGCACACACACACAGACGATATACACAGGAACAGTCTCTCTCTCTCTCTCTCTCTCCTCTCTCTTCTCTCTCACCACACACACACACCACTCTCTTACACACACACACACACACACACACCCCTTCTTCCTCCCAGAAATAATAAGGAAGCTGGCTTTAGCAGTCAGAGCATGATCAAACGGCTTTCTTGCAGCACATTTTCCAAACGGTCCCCCACCAGCACCCCTTAATCTAGATAAGACACGCTGACCAATTAATCTGCTCTTGCTGTTTTTCGATCTGCCTGTTTGTCTGTGTTCATGTATGTATGTGTCTGTGTGTGTGTCTGTCTGCCTGTTCTACACTACCAGAGGTGGAGACTTGATTCACACCAGAACTTCCTAACATGATAAACCCAGAAGTCATCTTCTGCGTGCGTGTGTGTGTATGTGAGCGTGTGTGTGTGAGTGTGTATGTGAGCGTGTGTAGTGTGTATGTGAGCGTGTGTAGTGTGTATGTGAGCGTGTGTAGTGTGTATGTGAGCGTGTGTAGTGTGTATGTGAGCGTGTGTAGTGTGTATGTGAGCGTGTGTAGTGTTGTATGTGAGCCGTGTCTCCACGTCAGGAGGACTAATTGTAGCTCATTAGCTGTGTGGGTTAAGCAGAGGCCACTGGCTCCACTGGCTGGGTGGCTGAGGAGGAGCACAGGGCCGCCAGAGGGAAAGTCACCTTGGACACTCGATCTGAGCAGGAGGCCCGAGGACAGAGAGAGAGAGAGAGAGATAGAGAGACAGAGAGAGAGAGAGAGAGAGAGAGCGAGAGAGCTCGTCTCTGCGCGCGCGTCTCCCTCTTCGCTCTCTATCTCTCCCTTGCTCGCGCTCGCTGCTACTCTCTCTCGCGCTCTCGCTCTCTCTCGCTCTAGCTCGCTCTCTCTCTCTCTCTATCATCGCTGCTCTCTCTCTCCTCTCTCTCTCTCTAGCGCTCTCGCGCGCGATCGTCTCTCGACAGAGAGAGAGACAAAAGTCCTCTCAGCAGCCATGGAGCCAGAAGTTTGTGAGTTTGCTGTTAAGTGAAGTCCTCGGGTGCAGTCGGTCGAGGAGTCGGCACTATTGTACAGGCTGACAAGGCTAGTTGGCAGCCAAGCCGTGGGTAGCTGGATGTACAGGTAGGGAGTCTGTGGGTATCAGCGCCTGATGACACTCATATCTAGATAGAGATAGACAGAGAGATATCGAGAGATAGCTCGATGATCTTGACCTGATATAGAGATAGCTAGAGATAGAGAGAGAGAGAGAGAGGAGAGGAAAGTTCCTCTCAGAGCCCGGGAGCCTGTAAGGTTGGGGAGTTGATGGATTGGTATACAATTCTGTACTGGATATTCTTCTTAACGGCTTCACAGGACTGCCTCAGACTCACGCCCGTTGTAGAAAGAAAGGAAATTTATCGCTCCCCGTGAAGGGGAGTTAGGGTTCTAAAGCCGAGGTGCCGCTACAGATTGTTTGCTTGGGGCCGCTCACCGCTCCCTGATCCGCGCCGGTCGACATGCTGCTGCCCCGTATTGTGTGTTCACTCTTTGACTTTATCATCATCATCCTCTCACGCAGGAGCACTCGCCCGGATGTACATCACGACAATCAAGTGCGCTTAACATTTTGTCTACTTTATAGGTTTCATTGCGTGAGACGCATATTCCGCACGCCTCTATACCGGAATCGGGGAAGACACGTCAAGTCCCTCAGACTGTCGAACCTAGGAACAACCAGCGAGCACGTTATCTAGCCGCCCATCCATTCTCATAGTTCCTGACCTGCCCTAATTACGCACCCTCCAGGATAAAGTCCCCCCCCCACCCGCCAGGGTCAGTCGAAAGGACAATCTCCTCCCTCCCTTCTTTCTTCTGCTCCTTTTCCCCGCCCTCCTCTTTACAAGATGTGTTACATTGCTGCATGTGTGTGATGCCTGCCATCGTCGCTGGGCTTGAGTGTGTGTTGAAATTTGTGTTATCATCGTTTTTATCTTTAGACCCTAGTGTAGTGATGGGTCGCACTCGGTCGGCTAAGTGTGGGTGATGTAGTGTATATAGTGTGCTCTGGCGCCGCCCGCGCCTCTCTCCTCCTCACACTGGCCTTCCACCGTGCCTCAAGGACACACACTGATGTCATGAAATGACGAATGATTTTAAAGGGTTTTGACCACTTCAGTGTGAAGTAAGGTAGCTAGCCTATCTTATTCCCTGGCTTTTTGCTTCTTTTTGCTATTGTTTTACCCTTCTTTAACATGTTCTCTCGCATTAGCCGACCCTCTTTTCCCTCGATCACTTTTTTGTGATGTGTTTTGCCGACGTGGGGGCCCAGCTGTGTGTTATCCCCACACGGAGCCCTGTTCTTTCCATCCCCACCAGATCACACCGTGGCGCGCTTCCTCTGTTCCCCCCCCCATCTTTTTCTCCTGGTTGATCCGCTTCCGCTCGCTTGCCTCATGGTAGGAGGCCAATTAACTGGTCCCCTAGCCTCACTCCCACCCCGCCCCCCCTCACCCATACCGACCAACCGACTCCCCCCCCCACCCTTTCACACCAAGCACAAAGCGCCGGGTCCGCCCAAGGTGTCCTGCCCACAAATTGATATTATTTACCCCCCCGGCCTCTCCCTATTTTCGTATCATCATTTCTCCTCATTTCTCCCCTATACCTATTCATCTCCTTCCCCCGACGCTCGCTGGATACTAATCCTCCCTCCCATTGGCCACATAGCGATTGAGCACACCATGACATGATAGTGCTTCCCCCCTAAGCTCTGCGAGTTAAAGTCCGCGTCCCATTAGACACTACCAACATAAAACGGCAAAAAAAAAAAAAAAAAAGAAAATACTTCTATAACGTATTAAGACTCATACCTTGTATTCCAGGCGATCCCTTTAAGTGTCTTGGCTATCGACGCCTTTAGCTTGGTATTGTCTTTAGCCTTACCGTTCTCTTTTTCTTAGTCTGCTTTTAAGCTGAGTCTTTTCGCTTGCCCATACAACTTTTCAGTCCAGACGCACAGACCACTGTTGTGGAGAGAATGTCTTTCCGACGACCGTCCCAACCATAGTAACTTAAATCGCTCCACTCACTGCTCACAAACAAACACACATACACTGTTTAAGTCAAAACACACACGTTTATATCATTTTTGCAATGTTATAACAACCAGGTCTATTTTCTAGCTCACTAAAAATCATTGCTCACTTCAATCGCGATTCACTCACCTCGCATATTGTCTTAACCTCCGGTTGTGAAAACCCCCCTTTTCCCTCCCTTCAAGTGTTTCTTTATTTTTCATTCCATCTTTAAGAGAATCAAACACCCTTGTTACACTTGAACGAAGTGCCTGAATAGCATTGATAGCCTGAGAAAATGCTTCTAAATTTACACCAACATTCATTACGTCCGCCATGTTTTCTTTCTACTGGACAAAAAAGCAGAGTGGCGCACAATGAACGTCATTCGCAGCGCTTGCTTGGGAAATGTAGTTTTCTCCATTTCCTTGGTCTACAGTCCCAACCTGTGGTCGGGCATCAGGACCACGGACAGCGACATGCGTTTAGTCCGCATAATTGATACCCAAATGCTTGGCTAAGCCTAATTAAGCTATTGACTAGAACAACAAACTCGAATTATAAATGATCCAGATTACTATGTCTCTCATTACTAAACCAAAACAATTCAACAACTCACATACACTTCAGATGCTAGAGTTAAAAAAATAGCCTCGGCTAGTCTAACTGTAAACTGCAGAGTTGTACGTTAGATGCAGTGTGTGGTAATAGTAGGCTATTTATACGGACTGCTCCTTTAAGTAGGGTGGGGATCGGACCTGCTCGCTCGCGGGACGCCTCTATTTCTGGGCGGTGAGATGAAGTTGCGCATACGCTTGATACACAGATAGCCTACAGTTTAATCAATTACCAATGGCAACGGAGAGGGCGAAAGACAGATACATCTGTCCTTGAGCGAGTAGCTTAGCCTGTGGCACACTGGACATGTTTAAAGTAAAGAGAGGTATAGGAGAAGACACTGCCTAAAAGTAATATGTCTGTGACAGATCATTCGACCATTTCTTTTGCTTCTTCGTTCCCGTGACCAACGGCACCAGCCACAACCCTGCGCGCGACTCACTTCAAAAGTAGCTACTGCGAGCAAGAAGTGATAGAGCGATGAGAATCTAGCCTATAATCTTCTTAAGGTGAGGACAGGATCGGCAGAGATAGAATACATGTAAGAGCACAAAGTCCAAAATACTGTATGTAGACTTCATTCATTCGGTAAGTGCAATCTTCATTATGTTTCTGTAAATATAAGCATGTCTTTTTCAGAATTCAAAGCAGATCTCAGTCTTAGAACTGTAACTCACCACCTCTGATTAGTGCAGCTATTGATATTTCATTGGTTTCTCAATGGTTATTATCACAGTTCTGTCACATTTTAATTTAGCCTTTGAGGAAAGCATATATTTTCCACAAATGTGACTGAAATGGTTCAGGCATAACATAACTAGAGGAAAACTTGAGACATGTCACAAGTTGAAGACTTCAAGCGTGCATTGCGAAATGCTAAAAGATGCCGTTGGACTGTTAGTTTACAGAGGCTAATTTAACTGCAGGGTTCTAGATAAATTAAGTAGGTTAGCTAACCGTTTGTGGCCGGTTCTAAAGTTCAAGCAAAATATCTAGGATATGCGTTTAATTATTTTGTAGCCTAAAGTCTAATTTTTGGAGGACTATTATAACATAGGCCTAATTTTTTTATTTAATACAATTTCATGAAGATTTTCATTTAATGAACCCGCAATTGATTTTTGAATAAAGTCACTGCAACGAGAGACTAATATATTTTATCCCCTCTGCTCTACAGAGTGAGCGCGCAAGCCGTCCGTACGTGCACCGACTGACATGAAAGAGGACCGCGAGCACGGCCGGTCCACGGAGTCCCCTCACGGAGAGGTTCAAGGACACCGGCGACAGACTGCGCGTGGCAGGATGGATGATCTCATATGACAACGGAAGATGTGACAAGTCTGCGACTTATGATAAACAATGTCAAGCGAGAGCAACTTTACATCCACTTAAAAAGTAGCCAAATGATTAATTCATGTACTGTAGACAAACTAATACGAATTAATCCCTGAAATATTTTGGAGGTATACACGAGTTGATGAATTATACAGGTCGAGAGTTGTATTGACGCTTTCACCTCCGGTAGTATGACAGACCAACGGTTTCCCGGCTGACGGTTTATCGTCGTCAAGCCACAGTGGCACGGCGCGTGTCCGTGCGTATCCAGGGTCTCTGACCATGTCGCGGGTCCGTCCAGCCGCCCTGTTCTCGCGGGTTCTCTTACTTCTACACTGCGCCGCTTTGTCTTTGGGGCAGTATGATGTGTGCAAGTCCCTGCTGAGCACGGACGACGGACCAAACTGGGAGTTCTACGCGTGCCAGCCCAAACCCATGGCCATGAAAGAGCTCATGCAAGTGCGCGTGGACCCTACTGGTATCACGTGCGGGAATCCCCCGGAGCGCTTCTGTACCCTGGTGAGTTGTTGGGTTAATTTGGTTAAACACGTCAGGGTTATAACAGATACTCTCAACCTTTTGAGTTTAAAAGCCGTTTTGAAACATGCTTTTTGTCCTCCTTGGGTCACCCAACTGTCTGAGGTGGGCTACGTGCCTTCTGACTTGCCCGTCATTTCGTGTCTCTGTGTTTAATTGCAGTGTGCATGGAGAGTTAGTGTGCAGATTGAGTATGCAAGGAGGAGAGTTATGCTGTCTTCCTTTGGAGAAGCTTTTGCTTCTCATGAATGATTTAGATGGAGTTTCAGTCACTCCTGCTCGCTCGTGCTCCTGCCCCACAGGAGATGCCGCTGCGCTTTTCCTTCGCGTTTTACTCCCCCTCCTCTCTCGCTCTCCATCCCTCCCCCTTTTCACTCCTCTCTCTCTTATCTCCTTTCTCTTTTCTTCCACTCCCTCTGGATCTCCCTCTCTCTCTCTTTTGCTCTCCGTCTTCCTCTCTCTCTCTCGCGCGCGCGCGTGCGCTTCTCTCCCTCCCCCGTGCGCACGCTGGAAACTGCTGTGAAGGAGGTCTAATGAGGAAGCGATTTATTTATTTATTCGTCATTTAAACAGGGAGTTACTTGTAAAGACAGGAATCTCTTCGCGATATAATTCAATTAAAAATACACAATGTCACATAGTTACAGACTCGGGAGGAATACAACGAATAAATAGCATAATAAATTAAGACGTTTAAAACAAATTGGTCTATAAGGCCAAAGAGAATGAATCACTAAAACTGTCAAAAGCTCCTGTTTTATTATTATTTTTAAACTATTAATTCCTCTCGAAACTACAAAGAGGGGTTGAGTATTCTAGCCAGAGTCCAGCCTGCAGACAGGTCCAGAGTGTCTGCATGCTTAATACTGCTCCCCCAACTACAGACAGGTCTAGGAGCAGGATGTCTGCATGCTTAATAATGCTCCCCCAACTACAGACAGGTCTAAGAGCAGGATGTCTGCATGCTTAATACTGCTCCCCCAACTACAGACAGGTCTAGGAGCAGGATGTCTGCATGCTTAATGCTGCTCCCCAAACTACATCACAGGCACTGCCAGCATCTCAAACCAGCCCTTTTTACATCCAGTATGCTGTCCAGGGTTTCTGGTCTACAGTTTGGGGAGAGTTTACTGAGTTTAGACTTGACCGTGTGTGTGTGTGTGTGTGTGTGTGTGTGTGTGTGTGTGTGTGTGGTGTGTGTGTGAGAGAGAGAGAGAAACAGTAAGCGAGAAAGAATGGATGACAAGCAAACACAGACACACAGACACACAAACAAAAGCCAAACAAACAGACAGACAGTGTCTCCATAAGTGTCCTGAAACCCCTCTCCTCCTCCTCCTCCTCCTCCTCCTCCTCCTCCTCCTCCTCCTCCTCCTCTAAGCCCCTGATTTAGAAGGTTCTGTCCTGCACTCGTGTCATACGAGGTATAATCCTGGCCCACATTGGAGACGCCCAGTTTAGAATCACAAACAGCCACCGGCTCTATAAATAGACAAGCAGGTTCCACGGCAGCAGAAGCGGAACACCACAGAAGCAGAAGAAGAAGAAGAAGATCTAGAACCTTATCAAAACACCATTAGAACCGTTTTTGTGCGTGCGGCAGGGTCCCTGTGATGAATTTTACATGATCACTTCCTGATTTAGTCCCCCCGGGTCCCCCTCCTCCCCCCTCCCCCTCCCCTCCATGGTGCTAATATTAAATGATTATTATTATATCAGCCTCCCTCGCACACCACACACACACACACACACACACACACACACACCACACACACACACACACACAGACTACACACACCCACACACACACACCTCCCCATCTCACTTCACACTCTTCGCCCAGTGTGCCCGCCCGTGCTCTCTGTGCGTGTCGTGTGTGCGTGTCGTGCCTGCGTGTGCGTGTGTGTGCGTACCCCAGTGTGCCCGCCCGTGTGTGTGTGTGTGTGTGTGTGTGTGTGTATGTGCGTACCCCCGTGTGCCCTGCGCGTGTGTGTGTGCGTTAGTCCCGTGTGGTGTGTGCGTGTGTGCCGTGTGTGTGTGTGTGTGTGTGCGTACACCCCACGCTGGGCCTGATAAGCTGCATAGTGTGCTGTGTGTTCCCTCAGACCCAATTAGAAGTGCTCTTTCCCAGCCGCACGGTCCAGAGGACCGCGACCTCGGAGAACCTCGCGGAGCGTGACCAACCCCTGTCCTCTTAAAGTCCAGCCCATAAAGAGAGATGGGGAGCCGTCATTGTCTATGAAGTGAACCAGCTTAACACAGAAGCTCTACTAACAAGGAGCTTATACTGTATGTTAAGATACATATCCATATCTACTGGCAGTGCGGCTTGTCTTTCAACGAGCAGGCTGCCGTTTGGTTAGCGACAAGGCTAACTGTGCATCAGTAAGCCAGCTAACATCACTCGGTCGCGGGCTAATGGTCTTTAACTGAAGGCTTAGACCACTTAGCAGTGCGCAGGGCTGACCCATTGCTCTTTCACAGGGATGTGAGCCACAGGGATCCTGGGTGGATGATGGCCGGTTTAGTCACACAGCCACCTGGTGTGACAGTTGGTTGAGGATAGAGGATCAGACTCTTGGTTGGACACCTGGTTAGAGGTTTCACTGGCTAGAACACAAACACACACAGACATAGACATACACACACACACACACCCACACAGACACACACACAGACACAGACACAGACACGCCCACACAGTCACACACACCCACACACACACACACACACACACACACACACACACACACACACACACACACACACCCACACAGTCACACACACACAGACACACCCACACTCCCACACAGTCCCACACACACACACCCACACATCACACACACACACCCACACAACACACCACACCCACACAGTCACCCACACACACACACACACCCACACACCCACACACACCCACACCCACACATACACACACACACCCCACACATACACATCCACACACACATACACACCCACACAGTCACACACACAAACAGACACACCCACACACCCACACATACACACCCACACACACACACCCAGACACAGACACACAAACAGAGTCCTGAAGCACACACACAGAGACAGTACAGTAATCTTGGAGCGCACAAGCAGAATCACAAACACATACACACACCATGAGGCTTGAGTCAGTGTTTCGGAATTCCTCTGTATAACAGAATGTGAAGGAAATCATGTGTGTGTGTGTTTGTGTGTGTGTGTGTGTGTGGTGTGGGAGACTCTGTGACAGTGTCTGGCCCGGTTGGCCACTGTGCTGTGTGACATGTTTTCTTTGGGATTAGCAGGTCAGGGAAGACCACACACCAATCCTCTTGGTAATCCGTGTTCATGTGTGTCACTGGAGCAACGGACTGTGACTGCAGCTTAGGCACACACACACACACACACACACACACCACACACACACACACACACCTCAAGCTACAGGCACGCCCACATGTATATATTTACATCTTCATATACATATATACATATTTATAGTTTACGCAGGGTCTTCAATTTGAAGCGATATCTGCATCCAGTGTGACAGTCAGTAAAAACAGTTGCACTGTGATACAGGAAGCTGTGATCAGTCACTGGGACAAACGTCTTAGAGAACCTGTGTTTTAGCAGCATAGTTTCCCCACTGTAAACACAACAGTATCACGTATCAGTATCGGTCTGTGCGGGACTGTAGCGACCCATGAATCATCACTAACTCGTTCTCCTCCCCCTTAACCCTCTCCCTCCCTCCCTCCCTCCCTCCCTCCCTCCCTCCCTCCCTCCCTCCCTCCCTCCCTCCCTCCCTCCCTCCCTCCCTCCCTCCCTCCCTCCCTCCCTCCCTCCCTCCCTCCCTCCCTCCCCTCCCTCCCTCCCCCCCCTCCCTCCCTCCCCCCCTCCCTCCCTCCCCCCTCCCTCCCTCCCTCCCTCCCTCCCTCCCTCCCTCCCCTCCCTCCCTCCCTCCCTCCCTCCCTCCCTCCCTCCCTCCCTCCCCCCCTCCCTCCCTCCCTCCCCTCCCTCCCTCCCTCCCTCCCTCTCCCTCCCTCCCTCCCTCCCTCCCTCCCTCCCTCCCTCCCTCCCTCCCCCCCTCCCTCCCTCCCTCCCCTCCCTCCCTCCCTCCCTCCCTCCCCCCCCTCCCTCCCTCCCCCCCTCCCTCCCTCCCTCCCCTCCCTCCCTCCCTCCCTCCCTCCCTCCCTCCTCTCCCCCCTCCAGAGAATCCATACCTCTGCAGTGACGAGTGCGACGCCTCCAGCCCCGACCTGGCCCACCCCCCCTCAGCTGATGCAGGACCGCGAGCGCGGCGGCCTCATCACCTATTGGCAGACGGTCACATGGTCCCGCTTCCCAGAGCCCCTATTGGCCAACATCTCCCTGTCCTGGAACAAGAGCCTGGAGCTGACGGACGACGTGGTGGTGACGTTCGAGTACGGCCGTCCCACCGTCATGGTCCTGGACAAGTCCCTGGACAAGGGGCGGACCTGGCAGCCGTACCAGTTCTACGCCGACGACTGCATGGAGGCGTTCGGCATGCCGTCCAAACGCGTCCAGGACCTCTCCGCCACCAACCTGACCCGCGTCATCTGCACCGAGCAGTACTCGCGCTGGGTGGGCTCCAAGAACGAGAAGAACGTGCGCTTCGAGGTGCGGGCGCGCTTCTCCGTGTTCGCCGGGCCCAAGATGATCAACACGGACAGTCTGTACACGCGCATGGAGACCATGAAGGGCCTGAGGGACTTCTTCACCTTCACTAACCTCCGCCTGAGGCTGCTCAGGCCCGCCCTGGGGGGGACGTACGTACAGAAGGACAACCTGCTCAAGTACTTCTACGCCATCTCCAACATCGAGGTGCCGGCCAGGTAAGCACACGCACCTCCGCAGCACCCAGACCAGCTGAGATACAGAGGTCGTCTTTGACGTGCTGTAGATATTCCTACCAGGTGAGATACAGAGGTCGTCTTTGAAGTACTGTAGATATTCCTACCAGGTGAGATACCAGCGTCGAGGACTAACCAGGTATACTGTAACGTATGACATACATCTAGTAGGTTTCACCCCTGTATCTGGCACACAGGCTGGGATTTGAACCTGCAACCTCTCTCACTACCTAACTATAACTATCCCTGGACTGATCAGAAACCAGACAGATTATATACTGTATATTTCCAGCCGAAAAAGACCATCTTCTTCATAGAGATACCAGCCACAAGCCAGTCTAAACACACCCCCCCTCTCAAACATATCATACCAACATCGAAAGTAAACAGATCAGAAGACTCCTCCTCTTCCTGGTTACGTGATGAGTCGGCAGACACAGGCATTATTGCATCATTTCCTGTGGTCTCACGCTGGTAGAAGCAGACGGCTGGCCGACCTCTGTCTCTCTGCTGTCAGACGGCCCTGAGTGCTTCAATCATTCGTCTTTACAAACATAAATATTGATCGGTCGGAGGATCACCGAGTCCATCCAGGCATCTTTACTCAGCCTCAACACCGGTCATTTTAGCCACTCGTCAGTTTTCCTCATTCCGAAGAGGAAATGTTTTAGAGTGTGAAGGGTGAGGGTTGGAGAGGAGGGTGAATGGGGGGGGAGGGTTGAGAGGAGGGTGAATGGGGGGGGAGGGTTGGAGAGGAGGGTGAATGTTGGAGAGGAGGGTGAATGTTGGAGAGGAGGGTGAATGGGGGGGGGAGGGTTGGCGAGGAGGGTGCTGGGGGGGGGGTGGGTTTGGAGCGGAGGGTGCATGGTGTGGGTGGGGGTTGGATCGCGGGTGCATGTGGGTTGGCAGCGGGTGATGGGGGGGGGGTGGGTTTGAGCGGAGGGTGAATGGGGGGGGGAGGGTTGCAGAGTGGTTAAATGTCCTCAGCAAAGAGGTGAGGAGGATACGACTCCTGGTGATTGGTTTATAATGACCAGGAAGTGTCAACGATTACTTTGGTTCACTGACAGTGTGTGTTTGCGTGTGTTTATCTGTGTGTCCACGTACATATGTGCAGTGTGTGCATTTCCTGTTGAGCTTTGTGTGTGTGTGTGTGTGTGTGTGTGTGTCTATTTAGTGTGGGTTGCTCGTCTTCATTTGTACGTGAGAGTTCAAGCGAATTCAATAATCGACATTAACACTAAGCTGGCAACCCCTCTACCTCCTGTGTGTTGGGAGGGTTCTAGAGGGTTCTCTTGTCAGACGGATATTTAGAAGCCATTATCCTCCTGACCTCACATAATCTCTCCTCACACAGACACACACACACAGACACACACAGACACACACACAGACACACACACACAGACACAGACACACAGACACACACACACACACACAGACACACACAGACCACACACAGACACACACACAGACACACACAGACACAGACACACTCATGAGTAACAGCAGTAGAGAGGGAAGCACAGGGTCATTCACCTCTAACAGGACTTATCACCGGAATCATTACGCCAGTTTAAAGAGTGTGTGGTTGGTGTGTGTGAGCGTGTTGTGTGAGCGTGTGTGTGAGCGTGTGTGTGAGCATGTGTGTGAGTGTGTGTGGTTGGTGTGTGTGAGCGTGTGTGTGAGCGTGTGTGTGAGTGTGTGAGTGTGTGTGTGAGCGTGTGTGTCTGTGTGTGTGTGAGTGTGTGTGAGTGTGTGTGCGAGCGTGTGTGTGAGCGTTTGTGTGTGAGCGTGTGTGTGAGTGGTGTGTGTGAGCGTGTGTGTGGTGTGTGTGTGACGTGTGTGTGAGCGTGTGTGTGAGTGTGTGTGTGAGCGTGTGTGTGAGCGTGTGTGTGTGAGTGGTGTGTGAGCGTGTGTGTGAGCGTGTGTGTGTGAGTGTGTGTGAGTGTGTTTGTCTGTGTGTGAGCGTGTGTGTGTGCGATCGTGTGTGTCTGTGTGTGTGTGTGTGTCTCTGGTGTGTGTAGTCCCTGCGGTGGACAGTCTCTCTGCAGGGTCTCGAGAGTCAGCGTTCTAATTGGCTGAGCCCCACAGAGACGCCTCCTCACTGCCCTCTGAGGCCGTCATGTGACCAGTCACGTGACATACCCACCAGGCCCTGAACCGCCGGCTCTACGGCTGCCTGTCTACTGTACACACGTCCCTCATCCCACTCTCTCTCTCTCTATCTCTCGTCCCTTTCCTCCTCTCTTTTTCTTTTCTCTCTCCCCCTCTCTCTTCCTCCCTCTCTCTCTCCCTCTCTGTCTCTTACTTTTCTCTCTCCCCTCTCTCTTTTCCTCTCTCCTCTCCCTCGTCTCTACTTTTTCTCTCTCTCCTCTCTCCCCCTCTCTTCTCTCTCCCCCTCTCTCCTCCCCCTCTGGATCTCGTGCTCTTGTTCTCGTCTCTCTCTCTCTCTCTCCTCTCTCCCCCTCTGTATCTCTGTGCTCTTGTTCTCGTTCTCTCTCTCCCCCCTCTCTCTCTCTCTCTGTATCTCTGTTCTCTTCTCGTTCTCTCTCTGTACCTGCTGAGCCAGCACACTGAGAAGCAGAGCTGGACTCACTTCCTGTGAATAATTCAGAGATCTCAAGGTCGTCGGGTTAAAGAAGAGACAGGCCTGCGTAAGGTTTTACACGATTGGCTGTAGACCGATATACTGGTACACGATTGGCTGTAGAACAAAAAATCTGATCATTTTTTTTCAGAAAAAGGTTTCTGAAATAAAGTTTTGAAAGGTTGAAAGAAGAGAGTTTCCCCCCCAAAAGTGAGTTTGGTGGTGTGCTACTCTGGGAGTCTGGCCATATGCACATGAGCAGCCCAGGTCCCTCCCAGATGGCCGGATGGAGGAGGCAGGGTGGAGAGACGGAGGAGGAGGAGGAGGGGGCTGGTACGGCCTGGCTGGCGCTGGACAAAGCTCATAAGGCTCACTACTGGCATCTGTTTGTGTGTGTGTGTGTGAGAGAGAGAGAGAGACACAGAGAGAGAGAGAGTGAGAGTGTGTGTGTGTGTGTGTGTGTGTGGGGAGCAAGGGAACACCTGAAGCAGGGGCTGGATGTACCTACAGTATTACGTACACCACACACACACACACACACACACACAACCACACACCTGAAGCAGCTGGCCAGTGTTAAGAGTCAGTGTTTGTGCCGTGTGCTACAAGGCCATGAAGACGTCCCTAATCTGACATGGGGCTGTCAGGGGGCCGGTAGTTTGTTAGTTTTCGACCAGCCTCAGGATCCCATGAACAATAGTTTGTTCAGTCTCAGACTACTACTGGATGGTATTGGGGGGGGAGGGGGGAGGGGGGAGACAGACAGCAGGGGGAGGCTGTGGAAAGGAACAGCAGAACAAACAGCTCTGGAATGATTTGTCACTGAGGGTGTTGGTGCTGTGTGTGTGTTTTTGAGTTATGCGTTAATCAGCCACAGCGCTTCCTGCAAAGTCGCCCGAAAAATAGCAGCTAACTCGTCTTCTATTGAGTTTCCTTTCCCTGCGTGTGCGAGCGGACGGATTATTACGTTGGAAACGACTCGGGGAAGCCAGGGTCTGTGCAGCGGGGTGCTGAGGATCCAGGGTGTGTGTGTGTGTGTGTCTCCTGGTGTGTGTGTGTATGTGTGTGTGTGTGTATGTGTGTATGGTGGTGTGTGTGTATGTGGTGTGTGTGTGTGTGTGTGTGCGTGTGTGAGTGTGGTGTGGTGTGTGTGTGTTGTGTGGGTATGTGTGTGGTGTGTGGTGTGTGTATGGTGTGTGTGTGTCAGTGTGTGCGTGTGTGTAGTGTGTGTGTAGTGTGTGTGTGTTGTGTGTATTGTGTGTGTGTGTGTGTGTGTGTCAGTGTGTGCTTGTGTGAGTGTGTGTGTATGTGTGTGTGTGGTGTGTATGTGTGTTGTGTGTGTGTATGTGTGTGTGTGTGTGTGTGTGTAAGGGTTCCCGGTGTAGTTCAAGACGTCTCCCAAGGGCAGGAAACGGGCATCTCATTAATTCATCACGAGGACTCACTAATAGACGAGTGTGTGTGAGTGTGTGCGTCTGTGTGTCTCTGTGTGTGTGTGTGTGTCTCTGTGTGTGTGTGCTGTGTCTGTGTGTGTGTGTGATGGTATCTTATTTTCCTTTTCCATTGACTTTAATTATGTCTGTTTTGCTAAGCCCCCTGGACACACTTAGAGCTGTGCTCCCCTAAGGAGACCTTTAAGACATAATTAAAACTCGGTGACAATCGCTGGGCTCGCTCACACTTACACTGACACACTAACACACACACACACACCACTCACTCTCACACACACAACGCACACACACACACACACACACACATCTGAGGGTCTGTGGACTGTGCTGCTCAGAGGATCCTGAGCAGATCCTCCCGTCGCTCGGCGTATCTCGTCACCACGGTGATCAGATCTCCTAACCTTTAAAGTCAATATCAAAGACGCCCTCCATGATTAAAACTCTGCAGATACTCAGACACAGTTCTGGTGCTCTACTCATCACCTCTCTCTCTCTGTCTCTCTCTCATCTCTCTCTCTGTGGTCTCTCTCTCTCTTTCTCTCTCTCTCTCTGTCTCTCTCTCTGTCTCTTTCTCACTCTCTTTCTCTTTCTTTTTTCTCTCTCTCTCTCTTCTCTCTCTCTCTCTTTCTCTCTCTTTCACTTTCTGTCTGTCTGTCTCTCTTCTCTCTCTCTCTCTCTCTCTCGTCCTCTCTCGATTTCTCTCTCTTTGCTGCTGTCTTTCAATTGTATTTTTAGCTATAATTAAATGGAAAAGTTTTAAATAATGGAATCTTTCCTGCCTGTCAAGTAGCCTTCAGTAAGAGCAGAGAGTGTTTTGTAAGTGTGTGTGCTTAGCTGCGTGTGTCTGATTATATATACAGATTGTGTGTGTGCATAGTGTTGTGTGTGTGCCTAGTGTCGTGTGTGCCTAAATACTGCATGTGCATGTGTGTGAGCTTAGGCACGTGTGTGTGTGTTTACTTGAACACAACTTATGTGTGTGTCTGTGTGCTTCAACACAGCTTATGTGTGTGTGTGTTTGTGGATGCCTGTGCATGTATTTTACACCGTACAACGACCTGTACCTTTCTGCCTCCCCTCCTCCCCGCTCCCCCTCCCCTCCCCCCCCTCCCCTCCCCCCCTCCCCTCTCCCCTCCCCCCTCCCCCCCTCCAGGTGTAGGTGTAACCTGCACGCGGGCCAGTGCTCCGTGAGGGAGGGCTCTCTGCAGTGTGAGTGTGAGCACAACACCACAGGAGAGGACTGCTCCCGCTGCCAGAGGGGCTTCAAGGCCAGTCCTGGAGACCTGGATCCTACCTGCCCACGCCCAGCGGCACCCCCAACGCATGTACGTACACACACACACCTGTACGTGCACACACACACACGTGTACGTACAGCACACACACACACACTGACTCTCACACACACTGACTCACACACACTGACTCACACGCACGCACGCAGGCGTTGATACATGCACACACAGACACGCAAGTATACAGACACACACACACACAGTTCCACCTCAGCCATCCCACCTCCAGCAGTGATGTGATCAGAGAGCAGGGCTGTCTCCTCTCTCTGTCAGTCTGTCCTGGATGTTGACAGACAGAGCTGACCTACACTGACAGAGCTCCTCCCCCCCCCTCCCCCCTCCTCCCTCGCCGCTCGTCTCCCCCCGTCACCGCCAGTCTCTCCCAACACACCCCCCCCACAGGAAGCCTCTCACAGTCCCATTATAGACCAGGCAGATGCCGCTTCACGTGAGAAATCCGACACATGAGCTCCGCTAACAGCCGAGGCAGCCTGTCATCGTATCGGCAGCGTCTATATGTCACACACAGGGGATGTGACGGGGTGGTGACGGTCCTCAGATGTACATTAGAGAGGGGGTGAGGGGGGGAGGGAGGGGGGGGAGGGGGGGCTAGTGACAATGACAGATGAGAAGCCTCTGGAATTTGTCTGTGATGTACGACGAAAGAAAGATTCTGTGATTCCCAAAAATAAATGAGCAAACCGTCTTTTGTTCTCTTGCTTACCGTATCTCTCTCTCTTTCTCTTTCTCTCTCTGCTCTCTCTTCTCTCTCTCTCTCTCATCGTGTCTCTTCTCTCTCTCTCCTACTCTCTCTCTCTCCTCGCTCTCTCTCTTTCTCTCTCTTCTCTCTTCTGCTCTTTCTCTCTCTCAGGTGAAACAGCTGGAACCCTAGGCAAGTTAAAGAAGATTCCATCCTCTTCTCTCCTTTCATCCACCCTCCTCTCCTCTCATCCACCCTCCTCTCCTCTCATCCACCCTCCTCTCCTCTCATCCACCCTCCTCTCCTCTCATCCACCCTCCTCTCCTCTACCCTCCTCTCCTTTCCTTTCCTCTTCTCTCGATTAGCCGTTGTGTCATTGTGCGTTCTCTGCACTGCCACTTTAAGCTTTTACTTTCACGATTCACCATACTCCATCACACTCCAGGTATTTTCCACAGTTATGTCAGAGCGTCTCTGGTCTTCATGGGTTGTGATTCACTCCCAGGTCCCACATCGGCCCCACCTCTGCCCAGCACCCTCACACCTGCCTGGGCCACTGTGACCCCGCCACCCCCTACGTCACCCCCCGCGGAGCCGGTACCGCCAGGTGGGCTGATGGGAAACGTAGTCTGACGAGAAGATCGTAGGAAGTGTAGTCGTAGCGCGGGGGTAGTCGTAGCTTGGTGTGGTGGTGTACGCTGCTCCCAGAGCGCTTGGTGTGAACGTGGAGGAGATAACGTACAGTATATATAGAACACGTGCTGTAGTGAGACGTCGCCAGAGAACATCTGTTATGTCTGAGTGTCAGAGAGGAAGCTACGACAGTAGCAACAGGACCAGACTTGTCAGTTGGGTGTGAATTGTGAAGATTTTCTCTTATTTTACTTCCTCCTAGGATTGGTTTGTGTGCGTGTGCGCGTGCATGTGTGCAACCAGCGTGTAGGTGACCAGCGTGTGTGCGATGCACCAGTGTGTGTGTGACCAGAGTGCGTGTGTGTGACCGCTGTGTGTGTGTGTGTGTGTGTGTGGCATCTCCTGAGTCCACCTGACCTCTGACCTCAGAGAGAGGGAACTCAGCGGAGTAGAACCACCTCTTGAACCTCCAGAACCTCTAGAACCTTCTTAGACTGTGTCTGCCCCCCAGGACTCCCCTCCCACTCTCCCGCACCCCCCCACAGGGGAATCTCTCTTCTACAGATGACCTCTAAGTCCCCCCCAAACAGCACACACACACACACCCCCACATCCCAAGGACAGGGCATGTGGTGGTCTCTTCTATTTCAGGGTCTCTCTCTGTCTCTCTCTGTCTCTCTCAATCTGCCTCTCTGTCTCTCTGTCTCTCTCTGGTCTCTCTCTCTCTCTGTCTCTCTCTCTCTCTCTCTCTCTGTCTCTCTCTGTCTCTCTCTCTCTCTCTGTCTCTTATACCTCAGAGAGCCTCCACAGTGGTAAGAGGACTGGTCTTTACATTAGTTTCTCTCTCTCTCTCTGACTGTGAGAGATGGTCTTCACGTCAGACCCAGAACAGAGAAACGCTCCTTCAACATTGTTCCAGAGTCAGAGTGGAATGTCAGGCGAATATCAAGCCGGCACCTCCGCACTCACAGAACACCCCACCTTTCCTTTAAAGTCCACACCTGCTGAGATGTTAACTTGACGTAAGGAAAGGCCATCATGGAGATGTCAGACTGATCACACGCGGGATCCAGTTATTCCTGTAAGGACAAGGTATCACCCCTCCCTCCCCACTCCACTCACTCCCCCCCCCACCTCCCTCCCTCCCCAACTCCCTCCCTCCCTCCCTGTCTCCCCCCCTCCCTAACTCCCTCCCTCCCTCACTCCCTGTCTCCCTCCCTCCCTCCCTGTCTCCCTCCCTCCCTCATGTTGGAGCCATAGGTTATCTCTGGGCTGGCCTCGTATAGGCAGATGGTCTGCATAGATCAGGGGTGGGGAACGTCCGGCCCACCATGGCACTGCAGGCACCATATTGTGAGGTGCATTATTCGTCGGCAGCAGCACTATTTTAATATGTGGAAGAGGACTTCGGAGGCGCGCAGAGTCGTGTAGCAATGTACCAAACAACGTCTGGCTGAATGTTTACAACGTCTGGCTCCGCGCCTGATTAACACTCGGATCCATAAGAATCGATCTAAAAAATGGTAGCAATATCAATATCATCGCTATAATAATACGATCCCTTTCCGTAATCATGATACCCCCCCCCAGAAATGTTCACTGCCCCCCCCAGTCAAAGCTGCATCCCTGCCAGCTGACATCACAAACCTCACCAAAGAGAAGCAGTTCCATCACATTAGGAGTGACTTCATTACATGTTTGACCAAATAAAGCAGGCACACTTTTAGGTTGATAATTCTGTACGGCCCCTGAATGATTTGATAAATATCCAAATGGCCCTTGGCAGAAGAAAGGTTCCCCCCTCCCTGGCATAGATCCTGCCAGGGTCTGTTCATCCAGTATGGACCATGCACAGCACAGCTCTGTACTGTCTGTTTGAAAAGATCAAGGTCAAGTTCCTGAAAGCAAACTGATAGATATGCTCATCCTCCGTGGTACAGGCACGAAGACTTCACGCAAACACCGGTATGGCAAGCAATGTGTGTGTGTCAAAAAGCAGTATGCATGTGTGTGTGTGTGTGTGTCAAAGCAGTATGCATGTGTGTGTGTGTAGGTGTGCATGCTCATGGCTGGTGTGTGCAAAGCGGTGTATTTCTAATGAAGTTTTGGACAGTTGTGTGTGTGTGTATGCGTGTGCGTGTGTGTGTGTGTGTGTTTGTGTGTGAGTGTGTGTGTGTGTGTGCGTGTGTGTGTGTGTGTGTGTGTGTGTGTGTTAACGAGGTGTGTGTTAAGGAGCGCCTGAGCAGGTCCCTCTGGCCAGGCACTAATTACCCCAGAAGAGAAGCTGCCTTAATAAAGCATCAGCATGCTGCACAGCAGGAGCCTCACACTGCTCAGAGACACACAGAGAGAGAGCACTACACACTGAGAACACTACACACACACACACACACAGAGAACACTACACACACACACACACACACACACACAGAGAACACTACACACAGAGAACACTACACACAGAGAACACTACACACACACACACACATGACCACAGACACAGAACACTACACACACACACACAGATCGCTACACACACATGACCACACACACACACACATAACCACTCACACATGACCATTCACACATGCTCACACAAACGCTTACACACACACACACACCTGCCCACCTCCACACACGTGTACAGTAGGACCCACAGGTCCAGTGTTGTGTTGTCGGTCTCAGAGAGGCACCAGCAGAGCGTGGCCATGCATCTGATGATGTCATTAAAACTCTAACTGGCAGGAAGGAATCCTGATTGGTCGAGGGCAAGGTTAAAATATCTGTTGCGTTTGTGAGCGTGCGTTTGTGAGCGTACGTGCCTGTGTGTGCCTCTTTGTACGTTTGTACGTGTGTGTGATCGAATCCCCCCGCCTGAATGAAAACCCCCCCCGCTTACAAAGAAGCACCTGCCAGTCAGCCAATGACTGAATCCAGTCCTCGCTAGCCAATCCCTGTAGACCCCAGACGTTCCGAGTGACATCACATGGTTCTAACTCTTAACCCTCCAGACGCCCTCCAGACAGTGGGAGACCCTGCGGCCAGCCCCCTGACCCCCCCCTCTCCCTCCGGGCTGCCCGGGAGCTCTGACCCCCTGGGGGGCTCTGAAGTTCCAGCTGGGTCACCTGACGTAGCTGCAGCCACTCAGGGGCCAGGAGAAGACACAGGTGGGAGGAGCAGTACTAGCCTAGTTCTGTAGTGGTTCTGGACTAGCTGATAGGCCCGTAGGCGATGGGCATACTAGCTTCATGAGCACTAGCCTAGTTCTGTAGTGGTTCTGCAGTACTAGCCTAGTTCTGTAGTGGTTCTGCAGTACTAGCCTAGTTCTGTAGTGGTTCTGCAGTACTAGCCTAGTTCAGTAGTGGTTCTGCAGTACTAGCCTAGTTCTGTAGTGGTTCTGGAGTACTAGCCTAGTCCTGTAGTGGTTCTGCAGTACTAGCCTAGTTCTGTAGTGGTTCTGCAGTACTAGCCTAGTTCTTTAGTGGTTCAGGAGTACTATCCTAGTTCTGTAGTGGTTCTGGAGTACTAGCTTAGTTCTGTAGTGGTTCCGTAGTACTAGCCTAGTTCTGTAGTGGTTCTGGAGTACTAGCCTAGTTCTTTAGTGGTTCTGGAGTACTAGCCTAGTTCTGTAGTGGTTCTGGACCAGCTGATAGGCTCGTAGGCGATGGGCATACTAGCTTCATCAGCATCCTAGCGACCATCTTCAAACAGGAAGTTAGTGGCCAGCGCAGTAAAGATTGTGTCACTGCTCCTTTAAGTGCCGGCTGTGGCAACAGACCAAACCCCGCCTACCGCGCCCACCATGACAACGGATGCCGCTAGCCCCGCCCAGGCAGACAACCCCTCTGTCACCAGCGTGCCTGTCACGGACACAAATGCCATGGCAACGCCTGAAGGTAAGCCCAGTCTCACAGTGTCCTGTATATTACAGGTCTCCTGGAGTTCAGTATTAGAAGACACTTTTCTCCAGGGTGAATAAAGAATGAGAAGCCCACACACTGCTACTAGTCAGCCGTCTGTCTCTCCAGACTCAAACCCTTAACCCCACTCTGACTCCCCCGCCAAGCACACTTAAACATAAGAGTGGATTCAGTCTCTGATGATGAACTGTGATGTAACATCCTGTCACAACATCCTGTCTGAGTCTATAGAGCAAACAGCAGAGAGGCTCGTGTTTGGACAGCAGCTGCCAGAGGTTACCTAGGTGATGTAGTAACCTGAGGTTACCTAGGTGATTTAGTAACCTGAGGTCACCTAGGTGATGTAGTATTACTAGTAACCTCCGGTTACCTAGGTGATGTAGTTACCTGAGGTTACCTAGGTGATGTAGTACTACTAGTAACCTGAGGTTACCTAGGTGATGTAGTAACCTGAGGTTACCTAGGTGATGTAGTACTACTAGTAACCTGAGGTTACCTAGGTGATGTAGTAACCTGAGGTTACCTAGGTGATGTAGTAACATCAGGTTACCTAGGTGATGTAGTACTACTAGTAACCTGAGGTTACCTAGGTGATGTAGTAACCTGAGGATACAGGTATGCAGTTCACCTGTGATGTAAACGCTGTAGATCTGGGACTGGGCCAGAGCGGGCTGGGCTCCACCAGTCTAGGCAGGGCTGATCTGGGGTCTAATACTACAGGCTTACACACACACACACACACTGCTAGAGTCAGGGATACAACAGGCCTACACACACACACACACACACACACACTGCTAGAGTCAGGGATACTACAGGCCTACACACACACACACACCACACACACACACACACACACACACTGCTAGAGTCAGGGATACTACAGGCCTACACACACACACACACACTAGATGGTATAGAGAGGAGAGAGAGAGATGGAGAGGAGAGAGAGAGAGAGAGAGGAGAGAGAGAGAGAGAGTGGGAGAGAGAGATGGAGAGAGAGAGATGAGAGAGAGAGAGAGAGAGAGGTGGGGGGTCATACAGTATTCTACTCTTACAGGCACCAGAGCTCGATGCTATTTATGAATCAACTGCTGCTAAATATTTCACCAGTGGAGCGAGGGCAGGTTAGAAAGAGGGACAGAGGGGGGAGGAGGTCGAGAGGGAGGGGGGAGGAGGTCGAGAGGGAGGGGGGAGGAGGTCGAGAGGGAGGGGGGAGGAGGTCGAGAGGGAGGGGGGAGGAGGTCGAGAGGGAGGGGGGAGGAGGTCGAGAGGGAGGGGGGAGGAGGTCGAGAGGGAGGGGGGAGGAGGTCGAGAGGGAGGGGGGAGGAGGTCGAGAGGGAGGGGGGAGGAGGTTCGAGAGGGAGGGGGGAGGAGGTCGAGAGGGAGGGGGGAGGAGGTCGAGAGGGAGGGGGGAGGAGGTCGAGAGGGAGGGGGGAGGAGGTCGAGAGGGAGGGAGAGCATGGCAGAGATTTAGAGAGAGATAAGGAGAGAGAATGGAGAGACAGACAAAATACAGAAAGAGAGAGAGAGAGAGAGGAGAGAGAGAGAGAGAGAGAGAGGGAGAGAGAGGGAGGGAGAGAGAGAGAGAGAGGGAGAGAGAGAGAAGAGAAAAAGGGCAGAGTCAGAGTGATGGAAAGGGAAGGATACATGACACCACAACAGGAAGGATGAGGTTGTCATTGAGCAGATGAGGAGAAGGACAGGAAGTCAAACAAAACAGAGGATATCTGGAGGGAGAAGAAAGGGAGAAGGAGAGGAGAATGTGGGGGGATATGTCAGGGAACTTTAGACGCTGAAACACGAGAGCTTCCCAGGCCGAGAGACTCTGACTGTCTGACTGGTGAGGGGCGTCTCTGGTGTGTTGGTAAACTTCTGGTTTCTCTGTAACCGTCTTCCAGTTGCTCCCTCCTTCCCTGACGCTGCGGTCGACAACACTGACTCATTCACGGACGTCACCGCTACATCAGATGGAGTCACTGACACTACAGACCGCCCAGTGACAACAACTGACACAACAACTGACAGTGCTAGTACAACCACTGTATTGGCTAGTACTACTACCGACATCAGTACAACAGCTGACATCAGTGCCACTACTGACTTCAGTCCATCAACTGACACAAGCGGTACAACCACGGTTGCGGTCACCAGAGCAACTGACACCACAGCCCTCGTAACTGCTGTGAGAACTACAGACACAGCAGCTACAGTGACTGACACAAGCAGCTCCTCGTCCGACTGGTCTTCCACGTCCACAGACACAGACTCCACCACAGCCGGCAGCACAGACACAGACTCCACCACAGCCGGCAGCACAGACACAGACTCCACCACAGCCGGCAGCACTGACTCAGACTCTCTGCTTCCTGGAGTCTCTGTGGCGTCTCCCCCGGTCACAGTGACTCCACCTGCTGACGTAGGCACACCAGCGTCTGACGGACTCGCCCCTGACATAGACACTTCAACTGATGCGTTTATTCCAGTAACTGACACAGCTGCTACAGTCCCTGGTAGAGAAGCCCCACCCCCAGATGGAGAAGCCCCACCCTCAGATGTGGAAGCCCCACCCCCAGATGGAGAAGCCCCACCCCCAGATGGAGAAGCCCCACCCCCAGATGGAGAAGCCCCACCCCCAGATGGAGAAGCCCCACCCCCAGATGTGGAAGCCCCACCCCCAGATGGAGAAGCCCCACCCCCCAGATGGAGAAGCCCCACCCCCAGATGGAGAAGCCCCACCCCCAGATGTGGAAGCCCCACCCCCAGATGGAGAAGCCCCTCCTACTGATGGAGAAGCTCCTCCCCCTCCAGACAGTGTAACCTTCACATCTGATGCAGGTGGAGCTACCTCTCTAGATGACTCTGCGGGCCCGGATGATGCCGTTCCAGACTCTCCAGGATCGGATGATGCAGTTCCAGAATCTCCAGGATCGGATGATGGCGTTCCAGAATCTCCAGGATCGGATGATGGCGTTCCAGAATCTCCAGGATGGGATGATGGCGTTCCAGACTCTCCTGGATCGGATGATGCAGTTACAGACTCTCCTGGACCGGATGATGGTGTTCCAGACTCTCCAGGATCGGATGATGCAGTTCCAGACTCTCCTGGACTGGATGATCCTGTTCCTGATGCTTTAGCTCCAGTAGAAGATCCTGTACCCGAGTCTGCTGCACCAGACGATGCTGTTGGTCCTGATGCTGTTGCCCCGGTAACAGATCCTGGCCCAGATGCTCCTCCAGCCTCAGATCCAGTTCCAGATCTAGTAGACACACCTCCTGATGCAGCTGCTGGACCCAAGGGTGGGTCAGATACAGTAGGTCCAGAAGCTGTTGCCCCAGTAACAGATGCTGTTGCCCCAGTAACAGATGTTGTTGCCCCAGTAACGGACGCCGCGGCACCGGAACCAGGCAAGGCGGAGAAAGAAGGTGGAGAAAAGAAAGGAGAACAGACACAAGAAGGGGAGGAAGGAGAGAAAAAAGGAGAGAAAGTTGCAGAGGAAAAAGGTACCTTGTATTGCAAAGGCACTTTGTAAATCACTACATCTCTAAAGAGGGAAATGGCATTTGTGATGATGATGATAGTCTCTTAGGCACCTTGTTGTGTTCAACGCTGAGGACAATAAAAACCTGGTTTATTCAACATCTGTAAAGATGCTGTCAAGCGTTGGAAATGTTTCTCCATTCTGCTCTCTTACACTCTCTCTGATGCACAGTTACTGAAGCCAAAGGGGGCAGGAAAGAGGATGACAAGGAGGAGAAGAAAGAGAAAAAAAGAAAGATTTTGACAAGAAAGAATATGAGAAAAAAGGTATCTGGATTCCCAGCAGTTCTGTTGGTGTGCAGCTAGTTCGTATGTAGCTAGAGACTGGGTATCTGCAGCTAGTACGTATGTAGCTAGAGACTGGGTATCTGCAGCTAGTTCGTATGTAGCTAGAGACTGGGTATCTGCAGCTAGTTCGTATGTAGCTAGAGACTGGGTATCTGCAGCTAGTTCGTATGTAGCTAGAGACTGGGTATCTGCAGCTAGTTCGTATGTAGCTAGAGACTGGGTATCTGCAGCTAGTTCCTATGTAGCTAGAGACTGGGTATCTGCAGCTAGTTCGTATGTAGCTAGAGACTGGGTATCTGCAGCTAGTTCCTATGTAGCTAGAGACTGGGTATCTGCAGCTAGTTCCTATGTAGCTAGAGACTGGGTATCTGCAGCTAGTTCGTATGTAGCTAGAGACTGGGTATCTGCAGCTAGTTCGTATGTAGCTAGAGACTGGGTATCTGCAGCTAGTTGGTATGTAGCTAGAGACTGGGTATCTGCAGCTAGTTCGTATGTAGCTAGAGACTGGGTATCTGCAGCTAGTTCGTATGTAGCTAGAGACTGGGTATCTGCAGTAGTTCATACACATCTCTAGTGTGATGTCATAGCAGTGTGTGTGTGCATTAAGTCTACTCTCATTACACTAGTTGTGTGTAGGCCTGGAGTATCATTGACTATCAGTTTGTGCAGGTCTCTAGTATCCCTGACCCTAGGAGTGTGTTTGTGTGTGTTTGTGTGTGTGTAGCCTTGGATTACCTCTGACCCTAGCAGTGTGTGTGTGTGTGTGTGTGTGTGTGTGTGTGTGTGTGTGTGTGTGTGTGTGTGTGTGTGTGTAGCCTTGGATTACCTCTGACCCTAGCAGTGTGTGTGTGTTTCTGTGTGTGTAGGCTCGGATTATCCCTGACCCTAGCAGTGTGTGTGTGTGTGTGTGTGTGTGTGTAGCCTTGGATTACCTCTGACCCTAGCAGTGTGTGTGTGTGTAGGCCTGGATTATCCCTGACCCTAGCAGTGTGTGTGTGTGTGTGTGTGTGTGTGTGTGTGTGTGTAGCCTTGGATTACCTCTGACCCTAGCAGTGTGTGTGTGTGTGTGTGTGTGTGTGTGTGTGTGTGTGTGTGTGTGGTGTGTGTGTGTGTGTGTGTGTGTGGTGTGTGTGTGTGTGTGTGTGTGTGTGTGTGTGTGTGTGTGTGTGTGTGTGTGTGTGTGTGTATAGGCTTGGATGACCTCTGACCCTAGCCGTGTGAATGTGCTGTAGTCCTCCGCCCTTTAGTCCCCCATGACCTGAACGGTCCAGCTTCCTGGCAGTGATGTCACAGTGATGTCACAGTGATGTCACAGCTGTGCTGTTTGATCCTTCAAGATGTTGTCAAGGTGCTGATTCCTGGAGGGCCTAGGTTCAGTGAGCTGTCTAAGATCGCGTACATCAGCTTCCAAGGTAAGACGCCTTCAGATGATGAGTCAGTAGAGGACGGGGGGGAACACTTGTCCAAGCTGTTTTCGCGTTGAGAAACAAATTCCGTTTCGATTGATTTTAAAGATCCCCGAGAAGGGGTAATTGCTTTTACGGACCAAACTTTCGTATGTAACTGTGGAAAAACGGCGTAGCAGCATGTTCACACATCTCTTCCTCTGTGCACTTGTCTTGTGTTGTCTCTACATATGTTTGGTTTCTGCTACACAAGGTACCCTTCTCACCAGATCTACATCCCAACCTCCATCAGTCAAAAAACACTGATCCCATTTTCTGTCTCCGTATTCAACCTCGTATACACTCTAGTATGAAAATAACGTGTCCAATTAGCAGACACTTTAGTCCGTAGCGACATATGTAGGGAGATTAAAACCTGAGACCTCTGGATCTGCAGTCAACTGCTCTACCACTGAGCAGTACATTTACATTTAGTCATTTAGCAGACGCTCTTATCCAGAGCGGCTTACAGTAAGTACAGGGACTTCCCCCCCCGAGGCAAGTAGGGTGAAGTGCCTTTCCCCGGGACACAACGTCATTTTTTTCACGGCCGGGAATCAAACCGGCAACCTTCAGATTACTAGCCCGATTCCCTAACCGCTAAGCCACCTGACTCCATGAGTATCTCCCCACTCATTAGAAGCCTAAGCCCCCTAGTGGCCAAGCTTGCACATGCAGTGTATTTGTGTAGGTAGTGAGGGTTACCCAGGCCATATGTCTCTGACTAATTGCTCCAGATCCACCATTGGAGACAGCAGGTGTTCATGTAACACCAGTAAGATATTAACACCCTTACTGGAACCCAGATCATCCAGATAAACTGTGTTGTAAACGGCCTGGAACAGATTGACAAGCTTTAGGCTCTACAGTCGGTAAACAGGTGGGTAACATTGGCAGTATGAACAGGAAATGAATACAGTTGGAACTAGCAACAAACTGTCAGTTAACAAGATGGTCACCGAATTGGCAATCACTCCTTCATACAGTACCTGTCTCACTCCCCCTTACAGTACCTATCTCACTCCCCCTTACAGTACCTGTCTCACTCCCCCTTACAGTACCTGTCTCACTCCCCCTTACAGTACTGTCTCACTCCCCCTTACAGTACCTGTCTCACTCCCCCTTACAGTACTGTCTCACTCCCCCTTACAGTACTGTCTCACTCCCCCTTACAGTACTGTCTCACTCCCCCTTACAGTACCTGTCTCACTCCCCCTTACAGTACCTGTCTCACTCCCCCTTACAGTACTTGTCTCACTCCCCCTTACAGTACCTGTCTCACTCCCCCTTACAGTACTGTCTCACTCCCCCTTACAGTACTGTCTCACTCCCCCTTACAGTACCTGTCTCACTCCCCCTTACAGTACCTGTCTCACTCCCCCTTACAGTACCTGTCTCACTCCTTCATACAGTACCTGTCTCACTCCCCCTTACAGTACCTGTCTCACTCCCCCTTACAGTACCTGTCTCACTCCTTCATACAGTACCTGTCTCACTCCCCCTTACAGTACCTGTCTCACTCCCCCTTACAGTACCTGTCTCACTCCTTCATACAGTACCTGTCTCACTCCCCCTTACAGTACTGTCTCACTCCCCCTTACAGTACCTGTCTCACTCCCCCTTACAGTACTGTCTCATTCCCCCATACAGTACCTGTCTCACTCCCCCTTACAGTACCTGTCTCACTCCTTCATACAGTACCTGTCTCACTCCCCCTTACAGTACCTGTCTCACTCCCCCTTACAGTACCTATCTCACTCCCCCTTACAGTACCTGTCTCACTCCTTCATACAGTACCTGTCTCACTCCCCCTTACAGTACCTGTCTCACTCCCCCTTACAGTACCTGTCTCACTCCCCCTTACAGTACCTGTCTCACTCCCCCTTACAGTACCTGTCTCACTCCCCCTTACAGTACCTGTCTCACTCCCCCTTACAGTACCTGTCTCACTCCTTCCCTGCACCCCACTCTCTTCTAGGTACTAACTCTCTCTTTCTATGTTCTTGTCCTCCGCCTTCCTCTCTTCCTTTCCTTGTTTCTGTCTCTTTCTCTCTGCGTCTCACCCTCTCCTCCTCCCGTCTCCCCCCCCTCTCTCTCCCTCCCCTCCTCCCGCCTGCCTCTCCGTCCGTCAGACTGCGAGTGCTACGGACATTCCAACCGCTGCAGTTACATCGACTTCATCAACGTGGTGACGTGCGTGAGCTGCAAACACAACACCAGAGGACAGAACTGTCAGTCCTGTCGCCTTGGTTACTACAGGAATATGTCGCTCGAGCTCGACGACGACAACGTCTGCATCGGTCAGTCATCAACACACATACACACAGACACATACACACATTCTGTGCGTTTCTAAATCAAAACAATTGAACTAAAGTAGTCCCTATTCTTAGTTATGAGCTCTATATATATAAAAAAAGGAAAGAGATTTATACAGAAAGAGATCTAAACACTATACAAACTCTCTAGTGATCATATATTAGACAAACAGTTCAGTCCACTTGAAGTCTGATAATCTAATCCTGATAGCAGGCCTACTGTCACAGAGAGAGACACACTGACACCTACTGGCCGACCAACGACACTACACCCACTCTCCATCACAGAGCCATTGAAACAGAGATGTTAGTTCTCCCAGTGTAACAGTGTTGTTTGCTTGTGTCTCCTAGAGTGTAACTGTAACCAGCTGGGATCTCTCCACGCGCGCTGTAACGAGTCGGGCTTCTGCGAGTGCAAAGACGGCACCGCAGGGCAGAAGTGTGACAGCTGCACGGAGGGGTACAGCTGGATGGTGGGCTGTGTGGGTGAGTTCAGAGGCAGGGGGGTTAGAGGCTGTGTGGGTGAGTTCAGAGGCAGAGGGGGGTTGGAGGCTGAGTTCAGAGGCAGGGGGGTTAGAGGCTGTGTGGGTGAGTTCAGAGGCGGGGGGGGTTTGGAGGCTGAGTTCAGAGGCAGGGGGGTTAGAGGCTGTGTGGGTAAGTTCAGAGGCAGGGGGGGGTTGGAGGCTGTGTGGGTGAGTTCAGAGGCAGGGGGGGTTGGAGGCTGTGTGGGTGAGTTCAGAGGCAGGGGTAGAGGGAGTGAGGGGGTGGCGAGGGGGAGAAAGAGAGGCGGTGTGTTTTAGGAGACAAAGACTACATGAAGAAGGGTTGACTGGAAAAAAGAGAGGCAGTGTTTTAGAGAGAAATAGATGAGAGAATATGACGAGGAAGAGTTGGCGTGTGTGCGTTGAGGGGTGAGGAAGTGGAACGGAAGGTGTTCTCTGAGAGCAACTGTGGTGATTGAGTGAGGGGGGAGGGAGGGAGGGGGGGGAGGGGGGAGGGAGGGAGGGAGGGAGGGAGGGGGGGAGGGGGGGAGGGAGGGTGAACTCCTGCAGTAGTAGGAGCAGACCGGCAAGGTTGTGTAATAATGTGTCAGACATTCAACATTACTGTTTAATCACTCACCGGTAATGTCCAGGTGGTGATTAGAAGTGGTCTCTGCCGCCTGTCCCGGCTCAGGGCCAACAAAGTTACACTTTCTAAAACGATTCACCTCATATTTCCTCTTCCCCGCTCAAATCCTCTCCATCTCCTCGCCTCCTCCGCGATCGCTCCATCTCCTCTCGTCCGCATTCGCTCCATCTCCTCTCCATCTCCTCGCCATCTCCTCATCCTCGCATCATCTCCATGCTCGCTCATGCGTCCATCTCCTCTCTCGCAGTCGCTCCAGCGCGCTCGCAGCGCAGCGCCTCCATGCTACGCATCTGCCTCGCCGCCTCATGCTCGCCATCGCCGCCTCGCATGCTCTCCATCGCTCTCCATCTGCCTCTCGTCTCATGCCATCGACTCGCATCCTCATCTCTCCATCTCCTCTCCATCTCCTCTCTTCCTCATTCTCTCCATCTCTCTCCTCCTCATTCTCTCCATCTCCTCTCCTCCTCATTCTCTCCATCTCCTCTCCATCTCCTCTCTTCCTCGTTCTCTCCATCTCCTCTCCTCCCAGCCAACGTGTGCGACGACGACGTGCTGCCTTGCCAGAACGGGGGCACGTGCGTGGACAAGAGGAAGTGCTTGTGCTCCGAGGGCTTCAAGGGGGTCCAGTGTGAGAAGCTGAGCTGTGAGGGGATGCGAGGCTGCAGGAGGTCCAACGCAGTGTCCTCTTCCTCTTCCCTCACCCTCCTCATCCTCGCCAGCCTGCTCACGCTCAGAGCGTCCGTCTAGAGTCCACGCGCTGGCCACGCCCCCAGAGGCGGAGCTCACCTGGTCGTGACTTTGAAGCCACCGATTGACCTCTACATGACCCCTTTAGGCGACCTGGAAACTGACAGGGCTGTTGCATTCTGGGGGATTGAGTTGCAAGGGCGTTGGAGACCCTGTCTGTGTGTGTGTTGGGCAGGTCGGCTTGACGGCTTGGCTTCTCTCTCTGTCTCTCGGATTGGCTGGTCTGTCAGAACTTGACGAATCATAGCCTGCGTCACATCCCTGAGGAGACTGGAGGCGGACTTTGATTATGTGTGAAAAGTTGTTTTCTTGCTGTCAATCAAAAGTTTGTTTCTCGAATCACAGCTTAGTTAGTGGAAATTCGACAGCGACTCCAGCAAAGTTCTTCTTCTGTTGTTTTCTGATTCCCCGCGGAAACCAAGGTGTGTGTTTCTTTTGTCTGTTGGGGAAATAAAATACTTTCTCAATTTACACAGGGTGAACAAATTCATTCAAGCCAAACTAAAATGTCATGTCAACATTGTAATGTAGGCCTATATAAACATTGGTTGAATATTTTTGGTAGAAATTGTTATTTTGTTCTAAGTAAACATTATCAGTCTGATGGATGTGAAGCATAATCAGTGTTTTGCTATTTCAAACCCTCCACTGGATTGGTTATAAAAGAGCTGCTGTTGCCTTTCTTGGCTATGGAATAAAGAAAGAGATTAAATGGTTTCGTGGTCTGTCAGATATCTACACTGTAACACACAATACACCCTGGTGTACTGGCTGTCTGACTTACACACTGACCGGCTGACTAGCTGAATGACGAACGGCAGTTCATCACTTCAAAATGTTTTCACGAACAACCGACAACGAAGTCCTAAACCAGAGAGAACTCCGGCAATTTGGTTTGAACGACACCTTCGAGGTACGTGTGTATTTGTGAGATTACGACAGAAATTTAGGAAATTAAATCATATATTTGAGCTGTGTTATACTTACAGTGTATCAACCAACGCTAAACAGTCAAAGCCCCTTTAAATTTACAGTTATGTCGTCACATTCACGCGCCGCACACTGCTGCTCGAGGAACCGGCTTGAGGATATGACACCTGCTTTAAGTTACTGACGAGCTTCTTAAACATAATTTTGGTGACAGTTAATAATTCATTATTTACATTAAAGTAAGCCTATTTCTCGTTTATAGAATGTATCGTTTTATCTGTTCCAAGTGGTTTGTCTCCGGCGTGTCCTTGACAGTCGGTGTTGGTGTCGGTGCGTCTCTGAGAACGGCAGACACCGGAGAGAGCCACGGGCTTCTCAGTATTGTACCCGTTATTCCCATACCGAGCGTGGACGCAGCAACCGACATTGTACCGTACCAAGGGGGCGGCGCCGGTCAGATGGGAGGCAACCGTTCAACGGCGGTTATGAAATACGGCTTCCCGTCTCTGGCCAACATCAAGACCAGAGAGTCTTACGTTACGTCGTACGACCCGAGAAACCGCACAGCTGCTTGGGTGATAGAACACCTCACTCCTCAGACACTCACAGGAACTTCCGACAGGAAGTTCTGCGACTTTAAAGAGGACGATTCGGTGCATATGTACCACCGATCAACTAACGCGGATTACAAAGGCAGCGGGTTCGACCGTGGTCACCTGGCTGCGGCAGGTAACCACAAATGGAACCAGAAGGCGATGGACGACACGTTCTATCTTAGCAACGTCTCGCCTCAGGTAAGCACCAACAGTCATGGCCTTATGATACAAAGCCACTCCTATAATGCCCATGGCTGCCTGCCTGTTAGACTATCTTATACATGTTTTGAGTATGACAGTATCGGTGTGCTTGTTGACCGCCAGCACCCAATGATGAACCAGAAAGGATGGAACAAGCTGGAGCAGTACTCGCGCTCTCTCACCAAGCAGTACCTCAACGTGTTTGTGTGCACTGGCCCCCTCTACCTGCCCAGGTAGGTACTACGACCACACACACACCTGTCACAAGCACACAACAATAATAGGTATGTAATAAACTGTGTTCAAACTCAATGTGTATTTGTGCACCATGTTTGTGTTGTGTGTTTACCTGTATGCATTGCCTGTGGTGTGTGTGTGTGTGTGTGTTTGTGTGTGTGCACCCGTGTGTCCCAAGGCAAGAGGCGGACGGCAAGATGTACGTGCGCTACCAGGTGATTGGCCGTAACCACGTGGCGGTCCCCACCCACTTCTTCAAGGTGCTGATCCTGGAGAAGCCTCGTGGCGAAGTGGAGCTCCGCCCCTACGTGATGCCCAACGTTCCCGTGGACGAGAACGTCCCGCTGGAACGCTTCCTGGTTCCCATCGACAGCATAGAGAGGGCTTCCGGGCTACTGTTCGTCCCCAACATCATGAAGAGGACCAGCAGCTTCCTGGCCGTCACTGCAGGCCCGGGGAAGTGACCCCTGGGAGTTGTAGTCCAGTTGGCGTGTCGCAACCAGGAAATGTAGTTCTGTTTCCTGGTCAGAGGTCGGACTTGTGAGCTAATGGTGGGGAAGGGAGGAGAGGGTAGAGGGGGGTGTTCTGGAACAGCTTAGGCCACAGGAAGGCTTGTGATTGGCTGTTGTGTGGAGGTCAGAGGTCACCTGACCAGACAAAAAGACCTGAAGACATTCAGGGACTAAACGTTGATAATGACAAAACACTGTGAATTCACTTGTCAAAAACACTGAATATAACAATCACTATTGTCATTGTTTACCGTGTTGCTGCCCATCCATTTGGGTACCACAATGTTGTCACGGATGTTGTCATGGAAATGATAAATACATTTAACGTGTATCGTCGTGTCACTTTATCTGACTGTGGGTGACATTCCTACTTTCCCACGTCAGGGTATTCCTGTGGTCAGCGTATTGGTCCAGGCGTGTGTGTGTGTGTGTTTGTGTGTGTGTATGTATGAATGTGTGTGTGTGTTTGTGTCTGTTTGTGTATCCATCCGTGAGAAAGAGACTGAGGTGTCTTTGTGAGTTGAGATGGAATGTCAGTTGAGATGGAATGCAGCGGAGCATCACGAGGATGATGTTAGAGGTAATCAGAGAGGGTGTTGTTCAGGATGTGTGTTTGGAGGAAGGAAAGCTGGCACAGAGGGGACAAGCTGGCACTTCACTAGAGGGGACAGCAGGGACGACAGCACAACAGCTCGGTGGAATTACACGTCGACGTATGTTTGGTTTTATCTGCTTAGTTTAACTGTATTGTCGAGGCGTTCCCACAGAAGATACTAGACACGACTGTACGTCTTGGTCAAAGCTGTGCGGTGCAAAACCTCCAGAGACATGGTATGTTTGGTCATTCTCTTAATCTAGCTGGATTTAACTTGATGACTTTCAGCGGAAGTTTTATTTATTCGATTAAATGTATTTACGAGATAAATTTGTAGCTAAGTAAAGAGATTATCCATACCACTTTTTTTGTACTATCTTGTCAGAACAACACAGTAATAGAAATATAGAATAGAGAGGAACTATTCAGAGTCGAGTATGCGTGACTGTTCTACTGTGTTCTACTGTGTTCATCTGTTCTACTGTGTTCTACTGTGTTCTACTGTGTTCTACTGTGTTCCCCCCTCTGCTCTAATCTGACCTGCAGGTGAAGGGTGATGCTCATGCAGAGGATCTGGGCTCACGGTTCTGGTTCTAGACGGCACAGATCCAGTCTGGACTCCCTAGGACGTCAGAACCAGTGTCTCCAAGCTCTGGACTGGTGCTGCTGACCCTCCAGAACACTGAGGGAGATTTATCACCTGTCAACCTGTTCAGAAGTGACCAGACGAATCGAGACAAGAAGTAGACTGGAATTGTTCAATAGTTTCTCCCCCCTGGATTAACCCCTAGTGTTTTAGTTTACTCCTTGTGCTTCCCTACTACGACCCAGCATCCAGACATGGATTATAGATCTGATCTCCAACGGTTTTACTAAGGTCCTCCGGTGTGGTTTGCTCTTAGTCTGAAGGTGTGTGTGTGTGTGCTGTGTGTGTGTGCTGTGTGTGTGTGTGCTGTGTGTGTGTGTGAGGACGATGGGGTGTGTGATGTGTACCCCTCTGGACGAGCTGTGTAACATATCGCTACGGCGACGGAGGAGGCGTCCGGTGGAGCTGAGTGAGTTTCCTCAGGCAGCGTACCAGCGTTACCAGGGTTACCAGCGTTACCAGGGTTACCAGCAAGCTGGCCCACCTGACCCTCACCAGAGACCCCCCGCTTCCTTCCGCTCTGAGACGCCTCAACACGCTCTTAAACATCAGGGCTGTTTATTAAAACAAAGCGAAAAATCAAAATCAAATCAATAAATATTGACCTATTTGAATGTAATGTAAAACATATGTTCAATACAAGTTTACAGGTAACTTTAAAACATTTAAAACATAACATAACTTTATTACCATCACATACCAGCTCCATATCTGACAGGGAAGAGGAGGAGAGGAGAAAGGGATGAGGGAGGGATGAGGGGAGGGATGAGGGGAGGGATGAGGACTGAATAGAAGAGGTTAAGGAATGCTATACTGCTAAAACACCAGTTTAGAACCATCAGAACAGTTGTCTTGTAATAAACACAACACATACGGAACTGTACAAATACTATCCCCCTTCCCACAAAACAATCCATAAAAATACTGTCAATGTTTTATGTACATCTTTGTGGAGCTTCTATAAACTAATAAATGATGCACCAGATAATGGGAATTAAAATCTTTCTTTACCATTCGGTTCAAACTAAGCCGACCAGGTGTAAATATGGTACATGCAAAATCCACTGTCTGCAGTAAGCTAACACGTAAAAGGTACGGTAAACATGTTATACAGGTAAGGGCAACATATCCAGGTAAGATACAGAAAGGTTGTATGATTATGTGTTCTGAAACCAAACATAGAATACAGTTTAGTGTGTAAGTGATATACGGATGCTACTACGTTCATTCCAGTCAAACAGAGAGTGAAGAAAGTGGAAGTTGTTGTCGTCGCCTACAGGAAGTCAGAGGGCATCGCAGCTTCCTGTTTCCTGTCACAGCAGCCCCTTCTGTATAGTTAGGACAGGAAGTGACATCGGCAGCCCTCTCGGAGGTCAAGGCTGTGGGGTGAATTCTAAGGTCAGGGTATGGGGCTGGAGTCTCACGGAGTTTGGGATGGGTGAGGTCACTCCAGGTGAGTTGTAACTCCAGGTGAGTTGTGGTAACTCCAGGTGAGGGTCAAAGCCTCCAGCCAGGGCTCGTTCACAGTTCTGCAGGTGAGGCATGTCCCCAGTGCTCCAGCGTGGTCCTGCCCGCCCCTTTTGTCCAGGGCCTGGGGTCAGACTGCAGACAGGGTCCAGAAGGCCACACAGCACTGTTACTGGTCCTCACCTGGTCACCATGGAGATCTGTCTCTCAGGTGAGCAGTACCGCCTCCTCCCTCCCTCCCTCCTCCCACAATCGTGTCCAATCAGACTTCGCAGGGCCAACCTTTGTCCCCCCCCCCGTTGATCCCGCCCCTTCCCACCCTAGGCCACGCCCCACTCCCTCCCCTCGGCCCTCCCCTCTCCTCCAGCCTAACAGTTGCTGCTGTTCCTGAACTCTCCGTTCTCGGTGATCTGCAGCTTGCTGGGGTTGGTGGGGGAGAGGCCGTTCCTGCTCTGCACGCTGTAGCGCTCCTTCAACTGGCTCAGGGCGCCCATCAGACGAGAGTTGGCGGCGTCCAGCGACGCTATCCGCTTCTCCTACACAGACAGGCAGGCAGGCAGACAGGTGGAGAGACAGACAGGCAGAGACAGGTAGAGAGGCAGGCACAGAGAAAGGTGGAGAGACAGACAGGCAGAGACAGGCAGAGTAGGTGAGAGGCAGGTGGAGAGACAGGGGGAGAGACAGACAGACAGAGACAGGTAGAGAGGCAGGTGGAGAGACAGGGGGAGAGACAGACAGGCAGGCAGACAGACAGACAGGAGACAGGTAGAGACAGGTAGAGAGACAGTTGAGACCGGTACGCTGAGCCTTATGTAGATGTTGTTCCTTGTTCCAACCACCAGAGGGAGCTGTTCCCTTAGCTCTCACATGACGCCTGATCATGACCAAGCGCTCGAAACCACATCAAACACATCTGTGAGAGAGAGCCGAGTGTTACCTGAGCCTCGATGATCTTCTGTTTGGAGTCCACCACAGACTGCATGTCTGAGTGGTCCTTCTTCAGCTCCTCCTCCACTGACATCAACCTGACAACACCGACAACAACCATCAAAGAAGAAAACAACAAGCCAAAGAGGCCGAGCGGGCTCTCGCAACCGCGGGCGCGCTCGTTTCGAGGCTCGGCCCCTCCCCCCCTCACCCACCTGCTGATGATGCTCTTCATCTGCAGGTCCTTGTCGTCCTGCGTGCGGCGCAGCCGTTCCTCCGTGTCCTCCAGCCGGGCCTGGTACTCCTGCAGCATGCGCTGGTTCTGCTCGTCCTGCACCGCCAGGCGCGTCTCGTAGTCCTCCAGGCGCTGGGACGTTCCCCGGAGACGCTCCTGGAGGACCAGGATCTCCTGCTGGTACTGAGGGGGAGGCAGGGGAGGAGGCAGGGGAGGAGGGCAGGGGAGGAGGCAGGGGAGGAGGCAGGGGAGGAGGCAGGGGGAGGAGGCAGGGGAGGAGGCAGGGGGGGAGGCAGGGGAGGAGGCAGGGGGCAGGGGAGGAGGCAGGGGGGGAGGCAGGGGGGAGGAGGCAGGGGAGGAGGCAGGGGAAGAGGCAGGGAAGGAGGCAGGGGAGGAGGCAGGGGAGGCAGGGGAGGAGGCAGGGGAGGAGGCGGGGGAAGAGGCAGGGAGGAGGCAGGGAAGGAGGCAGGGGAGGAGGCAGGGGAGGAGGCAGGGGAGGAGGCAGGGGAGGAGGCAGGGGAGAGGCAGGGAGGAGGCAGGGGAGGAGGCAGGGGAGCCGCTGTTAGAACCCGGACACAGAGATCCACAGCAGGGCAGCTAGCGTGTACTGATGGTTAGGGACACCTGGGAGCGATGGGAGGGTATCTTCTTGGAGCAAAATAACTTCCTGCTTGTGCAGGAGAGGAGAAAGAATGATATAGAGAGGAAAAGGGGGGATGGAGGGAGAAGAAGGGGGGATGGAGGAGAGAGAGGGGATGGAGGAGAGGAGGAGAGGGTAAAGGGGGGGAGGAGGGAGGGGAAAGGGGGGATGGAGGAGAGAGAAAAGGGGACAGGGGGGATGGAGGAGAGGAGGGTTACCTTCTCGGTCTGCGTGATGTCGTCTCTGTGCCTGCCGTCGCTCTCTGCCCCCTCCCTCGCCCGCGCCCTCCCTGCTCCCGCCCTCCTGCTCCACGTACTGGACGTTCATGTTCAGCAGCCAGGCAGCCGTACGGTCCAGAGCGTTGGGGTTGACTGGGGAGGGCGCCTGGCACCACACACACACACAGTGGAGAAAGGGGGAGATGGGAGATGAGTGTTTTAATGATGTCTGTGTTGTCTTGAGACAGGGAGTCCAGGGGTCAGGGGTCAGGGGTCAGAGGAAGGTCACCTTGATGAGGGTGCGCTGCTTGCTCTCAGGACTGTCTCCTTTCGAGGACGACGACTGCTGTCGGAGCCGCGTTCCCCCGCTGGGCCAATCGGGAGACGATGACATCATGCTGCCGGAGGCTGGGCCTAGGCCCAGGATAGGCTCCGCCCAGCATGCTGGGAGGGGTGCGGCCTCTGCTGATGGTGGGCGGGGCCGGGGGCGTGGCCGGGGGAGGGGGCTGATCGATTCTCCGCTGAGGCCCGGCGCTGTTCTGGCGAGGGACGATGACGCTCGGGGGGCGGAGTCTCTGTTAGCGAGAGCTGCCGGCGAGAGAACTCTCCAGAACGCCGGGCGAACTCCTCGCTGCCTCCCCCCACGCCGAGAGGCATCTGGGTCAGGAAGGCGTGTTTTCCTGCCCCGCCCACTTCGTCCGCGTTGCCGTGTGAACTGGCGGAGCTGTGTCCGTCGGAGCCGGAATCGCGAGGGGGCGTGGTCAGGACGGGGGAGTCCTGCTGCCGCGGCGACACGCTCGTCATGGAGACCATCTGGTAGACGGGATTCTGAAAGGAGAGGGGGAGGAGGTGGGAACGTCCGGAGGCGGAGTCAGTGCTGGGGGCGCCTGTCCTCCTGAGGGTGGGGGCCACCTGGGGGGCACGGGTGGTCCAGCCGACAGGTGATTGGCTGTCGTTGCCGTCAGTTGGCGAGAGGGCGGGGCCTGCCGGGCTGTCTAAGCTGCGGTCCTGTAGGTCCACTAGGGACAGGCTCTTACTGCCATTGGCTAGCGTCATGGAAACACCTCTACTCCCATTGGCCAGGGCGTCGGCCTCGGTGGCCTCGGTGTAGCTGGAGCTGCGGGCGGGAGACTGCTGGAGGCCGGACGGCTGGAGGCCGGAGCTCTTAGTCACGAAGAACAGGTCCTTGTTCTCTGGGGTCGGAGAAGGAAGCCTGGTGAAGTCCACCATCCTGGAGGACAGGAGAGACGAGGGGGAGGAGGGGGAGGAGGGGAGGAGGGGGAGGGGGACACAGCAGAGGGGGATGGGGAGGAGGGGGAGGAAGGGGGGGAAGAGGAAGGGGTGAGAGAAGGACACAGCAGAGTCAGGGAAGAAACATTTTAAATTAAGAAGAAAATAAATAGTTGTCGAATAGTCTGCACGCTGATAAGGTTGACCTCTGAAGTAGGTGTGTTGTAACCTATGGGCCGGTCGTGTGATTGGTGCATCCGAACCTGACCTACCCTGTGATTGGTCCGTCCAGACCCATGCTGTGGAGGCCAGTGGAGATGGAGGCAGCGGAGAGAGGTGGGGACAGAGGGGGCGTGGCCATGCTCGACCTGGGGGAGGAGACCTGACCCCCTCCAGCCCCTGGATTGGTCAGTGCGGACGTAACCTCCCGTAGGATCCGGGTCAGGGGAGCCATCTTTGACACGGTTGACTGCGTGACGCAAACATTTCAAATTAGCATGTCGTTTAGTTGACTAGCTAACGGAATGTCTAGCTAGCTAACGGAATGTCTAGCTATAGCTAACGGAATGTCTGGCTATAGCTAACGGAACGTCTAGCTAGCTAACACGTATAACCAGCGAGCTAGCGGTATGACAGGCTGTCTGGTGTACCTGGTCCAGCTGGCTGAGGGCCTCTGAGAGCAGGGCGTGGAGGGTGGAGAGCTCCCTGCCCAGGTCGATGTAGCCCTCGAAGCCCGCCGTGTTGGAGATGGTCTCGGGGTTGGAGATCTCCAGCAGGAAGCGTTGCATGTTGGTCCACTCGTGCTCCAGGAACTGGTTCATGAAGGACATGTACTCCTCCTTGTTGCCGAACTTGGTGAAGTTGGCCAGGTTCTGGGTGACCTTGGCGATGAGGGTGAGGGTGCGCGCGGTTCGGTCGTCGGGGTACTCCTGCGTGAGGTTGAAGAGGGACGGGGACATGACGGCGGGGCAGAGGAACCTCAGGAAGAGAGAGGCGCTGATCAGACGCTCGCTGATGTCGGGGCGACCCCGACTGCTGCACTCCTGACGCCACGACGCAAACACCTCCTTCAGCTCCCTGGGGAACACCCTGGGGGGAGGGACGGGGCCCTGGTGAGCGTGTGTGAGGGAAGCCTGTGTGAGTGAGGCCTGTGTGAGGGAGCTGTGTGTTGTGAGTGAGGTGTGGTGAGGGAAGCCTGTGTGTGTGTGTGTGAGGCCTGTGTGTGTGTGTGAGCTGGAGGCGTGTGTGTGTGAGGCCTGTGAGAGTGTGTGTGTGTGAGGCCGTGAGTGTGTGGCCTGTGAGTGTGTGTGAGGCCTGTGTGTGTGAGTGAGGCCTGTGTGTGTGTGTGAGGCCTGTGAGTGTGTGTGTGTGGCCTGTGAGAGTGTGTGTGTGTGTGTGAGGCCTGTGAATGTGTGTGTGAGGCCTGTGAGTGTGTGTGTGGAGGCCTGTGGTGTGTGTGTGAGTGAGTGTGTGAGGCCTGTGAGTGTGTGTGTGAGGCCTGTGAGTGTGTGTGTGAGGCCTGTGAGTGTTGTGAGCCTGTGAGTGTGTGTGTGTGTGTGAGGCCTGTGGTGTGTGTGTGAGCCCTGTGTGTGTGTTACCGGTAGGAGTCGATGATCTTGCAGAAGGCCAGCTCACAGCACATCTTCAAGTTACTCTGGTGTTCTGGCAGGTCATTGGACGAACACTTCCCAGGATCCACCTCACAGTTCTCATCTGACTCGTACAGAGCCTTGATGAACTCACCTTGAGGGGGAGGGGGGGGAGCGGGGTGAAGAGTTAGAGAGCTCTCATTGGTTGGGCTCCCATAGCGTAGTCCACCAAACAATACGGCACATTAAGTCTATTTCTGCACTCTACTGTACTCTACTGTTCTGTATTCTATTTGAGGCTCTCTAAATCCTGGTCCTGACCTGGGGAATCCCCGCCCTGCATGTTAGAGATGTTTCTCTCTCCCAACACACCTGGTTCAAATAAACCAGCGTTATCAGGCTTCTGCTGAGCTTGGAAACGAGCCGTTCATTTGAACCAGGTGTGCTGGAAAACATCTAAATCAGAGCAGGAAGTTCAGTAGTCAGCAGGACCAGGGTTGAGAAAGGTGCTGCTGTGCTGTAGTCTTCTGTACTTTCAGTGTCCTCCTTCAACACACTCCCCTGTACTGTGTTGTGTCGTGGTGTACCTACCCAGAGCGTCTTGCAGGTACTTCTGGCCCACCAGTTTGAGATACTCCTCGATGGCCTTGGTGGCCAGGGTGTTCTCTCTGAAGATCAGGTGGTCGTTGTCGCCGCAGCGATCCACCTCTGACATCATCAGATCGGTCAGGAAGTCCTGAGGAGCAGAGGGAACACTGGAGGTCAGAGGTCAGCTCTCCACTGTGATACAAACACACACACACACACACACACACAAGCGTGCACACACACACACACCACAAGAGCTGAAGTACAAAGAGTCCCTGAAATAGAAAGGCTGACAGAGATGGAGGGAGAAAAAAAAGGAGAGAGATTTATGAGACATGAGAGAGGAGAAAGATGGGGAGACGAGGAAGAGAGAGAGACAGAGAGAGATGGGGCAGAGAGGAGAGAGAGAGAGAGAGATGGGGCAGAGAGGGAGAGAGCGACAGAGACAGAGAGAGATGAGGCAGAGAGGGAGGGAGAGAGAGAGAGAGAGAGAGAGACAGAGATGAGGCAGAGGGAGAGAGATGAGGCAGAGTCTAGACAGTAGTGATGATGACTCATTCTTCCTTTATTGATTTCAGGCTAATGGATTTAGCATCTTTCCCTCCTTTACTCGCCTCCCCCGCCCTCCCTCCCTCCTTCCATACCTCCTCCATCTCTCTGTCTGTCTGTCCTGAGACATGGGAGAGACCAGGGGGGCAGGACAGGACATGGGAGAGACCAGGGGGGCAAAACTCAGTCTGCTGCAAAATCTTAAACAGCTGTAGAGGACGTCCTTGTGCCCACAGACATTTGCATACATGCACACGCACACACGCACACACACACACACACACACACACACCACACACACACACACGCACACACGCACACACACACGCACACACACAACCACAACCACAAGTCGTTGGTCTCGGTCTCGGTGCATAGTTTTATAGCAGGGGACGGTAGGGAGAAGGTTTGATGGGATAATTAGCAAAAAGGTCTGACGAGGCGATCTACAGTAGACTGGTGCTTGGTGGATAAGCTGGCAGCACTGTGCACTCTGCTGTATCCATGGTGATGGAGTAAGGACATGGTCACACTGGAACGCTTCTCTGAACAGTACTCTGTAGTGTAGTAGTGTGTAGTTTGTAGTGTGTAGTGTGTAGTGTGTAGTGTGTAGCTAGTGGTCTGTGGTGGTAGTGTGTAGTGTGTAATGTGTAGTGTGTAGGTGTAGTGTGTAGTATATAGTGTGTAGTGTTTAGTGTGTAGCATGTAGTGTGTAGCGTGTAGTGTGTAGCATGTAGTGTGTAGTGTGTAGGGTGTAGCGTGTAGCGTGTAGTGTGTAGCGTGTAGTGTGTAGTGTGTAGTGTGTAGTGTGTAGTGTGTAGCGTGTAGTGTGTAGTGTGTAGTGTGTAGTGTGTAGCGTAGTGTGTGTTGTGTTGTGTGTAGCATGTAGTGTGTAGCATGTAGCGTGTAGTGTGTAGTGTGTAGTGTGTAGTGTAACATGTAGCGTGTAGTGTGTAGCGTGTAGCGTGTAGTGTACATGTAGCGTGTAGTGTGTAGCGTGTAGCGTGTAGTGTGTACTAGTGTAGTGTGTAGTGTGTAGTGTAGTGTGTAGTGTGTAGCGTGTAGTGTAACATGTAGCGTGTAGTGTGTAGCGTGTAGCGTGTAGTGTGTACTAGTGTAGTGTGTAGTGTGTAGTGTGTAGTGTGTAGCGTGTAGTGTAACATGTAGCGTGTAGTGTGTAGCGTGTAGCGTGTAGCATGTAGTGTGTACTAGTGTAGTGTGTAGCGTGTAGCGTGCAGCGTTGTAGCGTGTAGCGTTAGTGTGTAGCGTGTGTGTAGCATGTAGCATGTAGCATGTAGCATCTAGCGTGTAGCGTGTAGCGAGCAGGTCTCACCTTGGCCTTGCCCGTGCTCTGCAGGATGTGCACCAGGGCGCTGGCCACCTCCTCCTTGCTCCGGACACTGATGCTGGGCTCCAGCAGGGAGCAGAGCAGCAGGTAGTGGTTGGAGATGAACTCTGCAAACTCCTTGTACTGTTCCATGGGCAGGATGTTGAGGCTCTGGTAGCGCGCCTTGATCCTCACCATGGGAACCGGGGTCTTGCCCTTGTTGGGGTTGGGCGTGGAGACCGTGTACCACTTCTCCACCACCTGGCGGCCGGTCACGGCGGCGACGGGGATGTTGACCAATCCCACGTAGCTGTTTTTGTCTTTCTTCTTCTTGCGGTCGGTCTCCTTGTACACGTGCACGGTGAGGCTGTGCACGTCGGGGAGGCTGCTGAAGTGGAACTGCTCTCCCCAGAAGATGTTGTCGGCTCGGAGCTTGCAGGTGGTGCGGGCGAACAACGTGTCGTCCAGACACAGCTCGCAGAAGTAGCGCTTCTTGGCGGGGAGGTCTTTGGCCTCCACAACCCACACGGTCAGCAGGTTCTCCACGCGCCTGCTGTTGTCCTGGAGACGCGCACACACACACACACACACACAAAGACACAGCCATACACACACACACACACACGCACACACACCGCAGACGAGACTGCTTAATCGAGAGGACATTACTCTTTTTAATATTCGACTTTTGTCCTGAGGACAGAACCATCATGTGGAAATAATGACTGCGTTCCACATTACCATACTCTGAAGCACTTTACTGTAATTCCATTCTGCTCTGCTCTATTTCACTGTACTCTGTTCTGTTCTACTGTGCTGGGTTCTATTGTGTTGAGTCCTGGTACAGGAAGGTATTCACCTTGTTGGGGTGGACCGCCCTCCGCAGATTCTCCATCCATTTGTCTCTCTCTGCAGACGAGCGACATGAGAAGCACTTGGTACCTGTGGACGTGGTCACCTACACACACACACACACACACACACACACGCCTTAGTCTGGAGCAGAGTGTGTGTGTTTGTGGTGTGTATATATGTGTGTGTGTGTGGACGTGGTCACCTACACACAGACACACACACGTGCCTTAGTTTGGAGCAGGGTGTGTGTGCGTGTTTGTGGTGTGTATACGTGTGTGTGTGTGAGGTGTGTGTGTGTGTGTGTGTGTGTGTGTGTGTGTGAGGTGTGTGTGTGTGTGTGAGGGCACCTCGAAGCAGTAGTCCTGGCCCAGGATGCTGGAGTGGACAGGCTTGATGAGGACCTGCTGGTCCATGCTCAGGTCCAGGGCCCTGACAGCAGCAGGGCTCAGCAACGACTCGTGGGAGCGAGACTCTCTCAGCCTCGGCATCAGATGAGACCTGGGACACACACACAGGCACACACACACACACACACACACACAGGTACACACACACATTTACATTTAGTCACTTAGCAGATGCTCTTATCCAGAGCGACTTACAGTAATTACAGGGACACTCCCCCCGAGGCAAGTAGGATGAAGTGCCTTGCCCAAGGACACAACATAATATAGCACGGCCTGGGAATCGAACCGGTAACCTTCTGATTAATAGCCCGATTCCCTAACCGCTCAGCCATCTGACTCCACTCCACACACAGGCACACACACAAACACACAGGCACACACACAGACACACGGACAGGCACACACATAAACACAAATCAGCCTAATCCCTTTGCAGGTCCAAAGATCACATCGTTGTGATGCTGAATACATTCATTACAACACAGGGGGCATGTGACACACACACACACACACCGCAGGTAATTCTTGTTGTTGAGTCCCCGAAGCTTGACATTGCGTAAGCCCTCCCATCGCCATGGCGATCCCAATTAGCAACCCCCTTTTTATCCAATCAGCTTAGTCGTGTAATATGTTTGGTGGAATAGGCAAGGGGCAAAGGTGAAAGACCGACTCTAAATCCTGGTATTAAATCTGAATGTGAGTGTTTGGGTGTGTCTGTCTGCCTGTCTGCCTGTCTGTCTGTCTGTCTGTCTGTCTGCCTGCCTGCGTGTTTGGGTGTGTGTCTGTCTGTCTGAGTGCTCCTGTGTGTTTGAGCGTGTGTAAAGTAGGTGTTTGCGTAACATTTAATGACTGTATTCAGCTGGGGTGATGTCATGTGTGTGTGTGTGTGTCGTTAAGAGAGCAGCAGAGAGGAAGACGGCTCACAGCTCTGAGCTGTGACTGCCACACTGAGTGATGTCATGTTCTGGCTTACCCTGGCAACGGTTCCATCGCTAACGACAACGTGACAGACGTTCTAGGGAGCCGCTACCAGACGCCAGCTAAACACACACACACACACACACACACACACGCTGCACCGTTTCGCTAGCTGCACGCTGCTACTGTGGACACACACATGTATACACACACACAAGCCTAAATACATACACCGTGTAGGCACACACACTAACCAAATGCACACATCCTCTAGCCGCACACACACACACATCCTCTAGCCGCACACACACACACACACACACACATCCTCTAGCCTCACACACACACACACACACACACACACACACACACACACACCACACACACACACACACACACACACACACACACACACACACATCCTCTAGCCTCACACACACACACACCCCACACCCCACAGTAGGGCTCAGATGTGGTGAATATTTCAGAGGCTTTGAGAACAGATATCTGACTGACTGCATCTTAGAAGTGAAAGATGATTCTGCATGCAGACTGAGAACTCCTCATACCTCCCCACACTCCACATCTAGCCTTCATCATCATCATCATCATCATCATGCTCATTACAGTAAAAAACCATGACATTAGTCAAACAGCACCTAAGGGCGTACATATTCCATCTCCACAACCAACCACTAACCATCACACAACCTCAGGACGCCTTCTCAAACATTCATCATCTCTGTGGACAAAGAATGGGAATCCCAACAACCCCCCCCACCCACACACACACACACACACACACACACACACACACACCCACGCACACATGCACACACACACACACACACACACACCACACACACACACACACACACGCACACACACCCACACCCACCCCCACACAGTCTAAACAAACCAAGACACAACCAGCACACAACCACAGCCTGGTTCTTAAACACCTCCTTCTCCCAGGGGACAAAGGCTCAGCGTCCTCGTGTGCATCCAGCCAGCCAATCAGACGCGCTGTGGAAACGTCGAGTTGGCAGGCAGGTCCCCACGGAACACTCGGCTCCGGCTTACACGGGAACACGCCTGAAGACTCCCAGCACACGCCACGAACACGGCCTGCACACACGCTCCACAAGAGAAGACGAGGGGAGCCGACGCCGTGTTCGGCTAACGCAGGAGCCTTCCCTAACACACACACACACACACACACACACACACGCAGCACACACACACACACGCAGCACACACACACACAGCACAGCCAGTGATGGATGGGGTGTTAGGCGGAATAGCATACTCACCAGACATTCCGTCAGAATGGAGGAGGAGGAGGGGGAGGGGGACGAGGAGGAGGAGGGGGAGGGGGAGGAGGAGGAGGAGGATCAAAGTTCCATGCACTAGGATGGAAGATGAAAGGCCTTATACAGTCTCCTATTATAACACCTGGTGTTGCTAATGCTGCTAATGCTAATAATACTATCTGTCTTCCTCTATGATCTCTCTCTCTCTATCTCAGTCTCTCTCTCTCTCCATCTCAGTCTCTCTCTGTCTCTATCTCAGTCTCTCTCTCTCTCTCTATCTCTCTCTCTCTCTCTCTCTATCTCAGTCTCTCCTCTCTCTCTCTCTATCTCAGTCTCTCTCTCTCTCTCTCTCTCTATCTCAGTCTCTCTCTATCTCAGTCTCTCTCTCTCTCTATCTCAGTCTCAGTCTCTCTCTCTCTCTCTCTCTATCTCAGTCTCTCTCGCTCTCTCTCTATTTCAGTCTCTCTCTCTCTCTCTCTCAGTCTCTCTCTCTCTCTCTCTATCTCAGTCTCTCTCTCTCTCTCTATCTCAGTCTCTCTCTCTCTCTCTCTCTCTCTCTCTCTCTCTCTCTCTCTCTGTCTCCAGCTCCTCCTCTGGCCTGCTTCTCCTCCCCTACAGTGAGACCCCAGCCTGCCCTACTTCCTCCCCCTGTCTCCTCTGCTCATCCCCCTCTCCTCTCTAACTGGGTTACACATCCCTTGCTCCCTCGATCTGACAGTGCTTCGGAGTGCGATCCCTCTCCGTTCCTCTCCTCTCTGCCCCTCCACCCCCTCCCTCCTTCCAGTGTGAGCACACAGAGCCCTGCCCCCTTTTGCCTAGTGCATGTACAGTGTGTGTGTGTGTGTGTGGGAGGGTGTGTACAGTATCTATGTGTGTGTGAGGGTGCATGTGTATGTGTGTGGTCTTTGTCCTGGTGTCTTTGTGGTTGGGTGCCTCAAGGGATAGTGCAGTCACTCACAGCACATCACACTCTGCTAGAGCCCTCTCCCTGTTAATCCTCCAGAGGTTCTGGTAGTGTTCCATGCTCACAGGGGCTTGATGCTACAGCCCAAAGGGAGCCCATATGCCAGGCAGGCTGGCTAACTGACTGACTGGTTTGTTACTGTTGATGGAGGCTGGCTGACTGGCTAAATGACTGGCTGACTGGTTAACTGACTGGCTAACTGACTGGCTGGCTGGCTGACTCACTGACTAGCTGGCTGACTGGCTAACTGACTGGCTAACTGACTGGCTAACTCTCTGTCTGGCTGGCTTGGCCTCTCTTTGGCTACAGCTGTGCTGTATTTATTTCCCCGTCTGTCTGTGTTACCACACGCAGCATGTACAGACGCTACAGACACAGCTACAGTCGCTAGGACGACGGCAGGGAGAGGAGACAGTGCGGAGCTAGACGGGAGTCGAACACAGGTTCCGTTGTTTCTATGACAACCATACGTTAGCGGAGTGATGTTTTCGCTGCCGGGGTAACGGATGGGCACTCGTGGCGGTAAGTGAGTGGTTAACGTTGTGGGAACGTTGTGGGTCGGCGAGCGGGGGGGGCGCCTGGCGTCGGCGCTGAGCGGCCGCGCGCCTCTTCCCGTCTGCGTGAATTGCTCAAGTGCTGCAAATGGTCAAGGATTGGGTTAAGCTCTCATTTAAACCCCAATAAATCCTTGATAACAAGATAGGCTGGAGGCTTTGCGGCGATCAGCAGGATTCACCGGCGACAGCATCAGATTACCACTGTTTACCACATGACAAAGCCAGCATATAGACCTAGCCATCCAAATCATTCTTCCATACCGTCCAGTTGGCTCACGTCCTGGTTAGACAGTACATCATCCTGAGACCAGAGAGGCACCAGGATATAGGCACGGCCCTCGCAGTCATACTGTCATCCACCAGCACACTGCACATAAACAGTCCATCACATCCACCAGCAGACTGTGCACCTCCAGCAGACTGTGCACCTCCAGCAGACTGTGCTCCACCTCCAGCAGACTGTGCACCTCCAGCAGACTGTGAACCTCCAGCAGACTGTGCACCTCCAACAGACTGTGCACCTCCAGCAGACTGTGCTCCACCTCCAGCAGACTGTGCACCTCCAGCAGACTGTGCACCTCCAGCAGACTGTGCACCTGCAGCAGACTGTGCACCTCCAACAGACTGTGCACCTCCAGCAGACTGTGCACCTCCAACAGACTGTGCACCTCCAGCAGACTGTGCACCTCCAGCAGACTGTGCACCTCCAGCAGACTGTGCACCTCCAGCAGACTGTGCACCTCCAGCAGACTGTGCACCTCCAGCAGACTGTGCACCTCCAACAGACTGTGCACCTCCAGCAGACTGTGCACCTCCAGCAGACTGTGCACCTCCAGCAGACTGTGCACCTCCAGCAGACTGTGCACCTCCAGCAGACTGTGCACCTCCAGCAGACTGTGCACCTCCAGCAGACTGTGCTCCACCTCCAGCAGACTGTGCACCTCCAGCAGACTGTGAACCTCCAGCAGACTGTGCACCTCCAACAGACTGTGCACCTCCAGCAGACTGTGCTCCACCTCCAGCAGACTGTGCACCTCCAGCAGACTGTGCACCTCCAGCAGACTGTGCACCTGCAGCAGACTGTGCACCTCCAACAGACTGTGCACCTCCAGCAGACTGTGCACCTCCAGCAGACTGTGCACCTCCAGCAGACTGTGCACCTCCAGCAGACTGTGCACCTCCAGCAGACTGTGCACCTCCAGCAGACTGTGCACCTCCAGCAGACTGTGCTCCACCTCCAGCAGACTGTGCACCTCCAGCAGACTGTGCACCTCCAGCAGACTGTGCACCTCCAGCAGACTGTGCTCCACCTCCAGCAGACTGTGCACCTCCAGCAGACTGTGCACCTCCAGCAGACTGTGCACCTCCAGCAGACTGTGCACCTCCAGCCCTCCAGCCTGACCTCCAGCACCACTGACCCCGGCAGACAAACGTGGCATAAGGAACCTTCACCCTTCTCCAGCCCAGCCCAGGGAGGACAGATGGAAGGAGAGAGGGGAGGAGATTAAGAGAAGAGGAGGGGGCAGTCTACCCAGGAGAGGCTGAAGAAGGGAGAGGGCGGAAGAGAGAAAGGAGGAGGAGGAGAGAGAGAGAGGGGGGGGGAGGGAGAGAGAGAGAGAGAGAGAGAGAGAGGAGGGAGGGGAGAGAGAGAGAAGAGAAGAGAGAGAGAGAGCCCAGACTCAGGAGGTCCTAAAGGGGTTTAAAGACGACCAGGCTACAGGGGAATTAATGAGGCTAGTGGGCACCATGCCAGGAGCTACACACACACACACACACACACAGACACACACACACAGACACACATACACACATACACACATACACACATACACACATACACAGACTCATATACACAGCAGTAGTTATTTATGTGTAGCTAGCTGGCTAGCAGAGCAGTGCGTGGCTAGCAGGTAGCATCTGGCTAGCTAAGTTCAGCTTCACCGGGCTGGCTGACTAATAGACTGGCAGACCAGTCGACTGACTGGTTGGCTGAGTAATGGGCTGACTAGCTGGCTGCCTGACTGGTTGGCTGGCTGGCTGACTGCGTAATGGGCTGACTAGCTGGCTGGCTGGCTGGCTGGCTGAGTAATGGGCTGACTAGCTGGCTGGCTGGCTGGCTGGCTGAGAAATGGGCTGACTAGCTGGCTGGCTGGCTGGCTGGCTGAGTAATGGGCTGACTAGCTGGCTGGCTGGCTGGTGGACTGGCTGGCTGGCTGGCTGGCTGAGTAATGGGCTGACTAGCTGGCTGGTGGACTGGCTGGCTGGCTGGCTGAGTAATGGGCTGACTAGCTGGCTGGTGGACTGGCTGGCTGGCTGGCTGAGTAATGGGCTGACTAGCTGGCTGGCTGGCTGGCTGGCTGAGAAATGGGCTGACTAGCTGGCTGGTGGACTGGCTGGCTGGCTGGCTGAGTAATGGGCTGACTAGCTGGCTGGCTGGCTGGCTGGCTGAGTAATGGGCTGACTAGCTGGCTGGCTGGCTGGCTGGCTGGCTGAGTAATGGGCTGACTAGCTGGCTGGTGGACTGGCTGGCTGGCTGGCTGGCTGAGTAATGGGCTGACTAGCTGGCTGGCTGGCTGGCTGGCTGGCTGGTGGACTGGCTGGCTGACAGGTGCAGCAGAGAACATGGAGGATACCATTCCTGTGGAGAGGTGGAGCTGATCACCAGGAAGTAACTAGTACTCACACTGCTCATGGGAAAAACACACTCCTTCATTCACATTCAGAGATACACACACACACACACACACACTCCTCCATTGACATTCAGAAACACAGACACACACTCCTTCATTGACATTCAGAAACACACGCACACACACACACTACTTCATTCATATTCCATCTGACGCGGCAACCTCATCATCCAGGAGAGGCTGCGTAATAGAGGCTGTGTTATAGAGGCTGTGTTATAGAGGCTGTGGTAGAGGCTGTATCCCCCCTCACTGTGTTAGAGGCTGTGTCACCCTCACGCTGGTAGAGGCTGTGTGATGGCTGACACATCAGAGAGCAGATCAGCTCGACAGAGTGGTGTGTGTGTGTGTGTCTGGGCACGTGCAGTGTGTGTGTGTGTCCATGCACCGCCTGTGTGTCCAGAGACTGCGATCGTAAATCATACACATAGCTTGTTGTACCTGTGCCTTCTGCATATCCTGTGTGTGTGTACACTCGATAACATCCTATGTTTGTACGCGTGCACCCGCATCTATCGTGTGTGTGCGCGCAATTATTTATGGATGTACATCGTATAACATCCTGTGATTTGTACCTGTGTCTATTGTGTGTGTGTGCCTGCGTGTGTGTGTGTGTGTGTGTGTGTGTGTGTGTGTGTGTGTAGGTGTGTGTGTTCCTACCTGTCATGGTCGGCGGCGGGTCTGAAGGCAGGCAGGATGCTCCTCAGGCTGCTGTGGCGGTCCAGCTTTTGGCTCTTAGTCTGCTTGATCGAGGACTTCAGCCGCCGCGTCAGGAAACCCTGCAGGGGGAGGGGCCAGGAGGGGCCGCGGCCAATGGGAGACGGGGTGGGGGGAGGGGCCGCCGGGGGAGGGGAGGAGCGGAGAGAGCAGAGGGAGAGGAATTCAGTCACTCTCCTCTCCTTTCATTTAAATACCCCAACAACATGGATGTCAACACCAGAGCTGCTCTCTGTGTTTCTCCTTTTGTCCTCCCCCCTCTCTCTCTCTCTCTCCCTTCCCCCCTCTCTCTCTCTCTCTCTCTCTCTCTCCCTTCCCCTCTCTCATCACCCCCCCCACCTCTCTCTTCCTTCCCCCCTCTCATCATCACCCCCCCTCTCTCTCCCTCCCCCCACACTCTCACGGCCCCCCTCTTGTCTGTAGCTCCTCCCCTCTCTCATTCTCTCTCTTTCTGTCTGAAACCATCCATGACTGGGAGTTGAGCTCATGTTATGTGGATCTTTCGGACACATCTGCTCTTTATGCAAAAACACACACACACACAAGCATGTGACCAAACACACACACACACACGCACGCGCACACACACACAGGCAGCAGTGCTGCTACGCGACTCCTCTAAGCCCCCGTTGCCATGGAAACTGCAGGCTGGTATGAGCCGTGTGTGTGTGTGTGTGACAGAGAGAGAGAGAGAGGGGTGGGGGGTGAGTGGACGCGAGGTGGGTGGAGCATGAACGGCTGGAATGTTGCTCAGATTAGAACCAGATTAACACAGTATGGATTACCTCCATGGACCACAATCTGTGTGTGTGTGATGGGACGGTGGCATGGTCTAACCACAAAAATATTCAATATTCAATTCATTATTAATAAAGAAACACATCAGGACTGTCTGGCTCTGTGTGTGGGAGGGCAACTGTGTGTGTGTGTGTGTGTGTGTGTGTGTGTGTGTGTGTGTGTGTGTGTGTGTGTGTGTGTGTGTGTGTGTGTGTGTGTGTGTGTGTGTGTGTGTGCGTGTGTGTGTGGCTCACCGTGATTTTACAGGGTGTGGAGGGCGTGTCCAGGGAGGGGCTGCTGGGCATGCTCTGTCTGCGTCTCTGTCTGTCAGCAGGAACATCTGGACACACACACACACACACATCAAACATTGTCCTTTCTCACAACCACAGCAATCCCCTCCTCACCCACCTGTCACCCCTACCCACCCCCTCCCCACCCCAACAGAGCGACACAAGGACCAGCAACACCAGATCAACAGCTGAGCAGAAAGCAGGTCCAGTATTCACCCTTGCTGGTTCTGGTTCTGCGACTGGTGCGACTGGCTCGTCTGCGCGGGCGTCTCCGACCCAGCGGTCTGTAGTGGTACCACTTCCTGCCCAGGCCCCGCCCCTTCCCAGCCTCTGACATCACACCTCCCCCAAACGAGCGCGACGGCTACGACCTTCCCAAACAGCCCCCGACACCGCCGTCTGGCCTCCCCTAAACACACTCGGACAAGCTAGCCGACGTCTGGACTAGCTAGCGGACACTCAGACCAGCCAGAACAACACTCAGACCAGCCAGAAACACTCAGACTAGCCAGAAACACTCAGACTAGCCAGAAACACTCAGACCAGAAACCTAGACTAGCCAGAAACACTCAGACCAGCCAGAAACACTCAGACCTCAGACCAGCCAGAAACACCCAGCCACGTCCACGTCCGATCCCACGCCACCAGAACAGCTGCTCACGAAGACCCCGCTGTCTCTCCTGATCGCTTCTCCTCTGAGACACAGCCAGTCAGGGTGATCCACTCTGAGCCGTGGAGGGGGACGGAGGGGGGACGGGGGGACGGAGGGGGGGGACGGGGTCTCTACAGGCCCAGTCTTGTCTGAGGCTGGCTGAAGTGAGGGAATGTTGTCGAGGCGAGGTGATCACGACACCGTGGCAGGAATGCTACTGTACCTGCCTTCACTTACAGTCAGACCGGACGTGTGTGTCAACAGCTGATAACACGGAGACAGAGGGACAGGGTCAAGAAGACACACCACAACACTCAAACACACACCAACACATGTAAACAAGACCGTCATTATCTAAAGCTACGAGGGCAGTGCATGTGGTGATGTCAGTTGTGTGTGTGTCATAGCCCCTTCATACTGATTTACAGCATGTGGAGTGTGTGTGTGTCAGAAGAACTTCTCTCTATCAAACTGTGTGTGTATAGCGCCCTCGTCTGGAGACACAGTGGAACTGCAGAGAGGAGACTCGAGGCATGGTGATCCTGTATGTGGGTCCAGACTCAAACCGTAGGGGTTTTTTCTCTCTTCTCTTGTTCTCTTAACTCTTTTCGGACTCTCCACCCATCGCCCTCTCACTCAACACTCTCGATCTTTGATCTGATTGGCTTCCAAGAATCACAATGCCCGGGAGCATTCCAATCTTTATCTGTCACGTTTTATTTTTTTAACCTCATTTAAAAGAGAAAGCCCAAACACCAAAAGTAATCTCTCGTTCTATGTTTGTATCTCTCTCCCTTTATCTCCACCTGACTCCAAAGTTTGGGGTATGTTTTGGTAGAAACAGAGTAAGGAAGAAAAATAAATTAATAAAGAAAGAAAGAGATAAAAAAATAACAAAAGTGTCCTCCTGACTAAGAGTGACCTGAACTCTGACCTCTGACCTGACCTCTGTTCCCTCCGGTTCTGATCCGAGTCATACACGGTTCTCCGTGTCCGGGGGGATGAGAACATGAGAACATGATTCCCTGGCACGGGTTCTCCAAAACACACAGCCTGGCCTGGTTCTCTCAATCAACATATTTAGAACAAACACTATCGTTTGTAATATAACTAATATCATTTTTATAATAATAACAGTAACTTTGTGACGTGTGTCTTTGTCATCATTTTGATGATTAATTAACCACTTCACCAATTAGCTCATTTATAATACATAGATCTGATGTGGACAGGAAGAACCTGTTTCTGTGGAGAGACACACAGCAGTGAGGATCCAGCATGTGTGTGCCAAGGAGAGACACACAGCAGTGATGATCCAGCATGTGTGTACCAAGGAGAGACACACAGCAGTGATGATCCAGCATGGGTGTGCCAAGGAGAGACACACAGCAGTGAGGATCCAGCATGTGTGTACCAAGGAGAGACACACAGCAGTGAGGATCCAGCATGTGTGTGCCAAGAGCCAACTGGGTGAGGGAAGAAGTTAGATGGTGATCGAAATTCAATCTCCAGTATACTGGCCCCATATCAAGGCTTCTCTTTGTCTCATTGAGGAAGATGTGAAGCTGATGTGAGGAACCCAAGATGCAGAACGTTGTCCATGTATCTGCCTGATCATAATCTCAGACACCCCCAGCACACACACACCCACACAAAGTACACACAGAAAAAACACACACCAACTCCAAAACAAATTGTTGATTCTGTATGAGATTAGAGCAGATTACACGTATTCTGACATGTCATCACGATTACTTCCTCTCAGCCATCTTCTGAGCAGGCCTCGTCTGAACCAGCAGCTAATCTCTCCTCACAAGACTCAGGAAGACTCCTCTCTTCTTCTATGGTGTAAACTAGGCACAAGTCACCCGGCAATAGACTCCTCTCTTCTTCTATGGTGTGAACTAGGCACAAGTCACCCGGCAATAGACGCCTCTCTTCTTCTATGGTGTGAACTAGGCACAAGTCACCCAGCAAGACTACTCTCTTCTTCTGTGGTGTGAACTAGGCACAAGTCACCCGGCAACGATGCTTAGTAATAACTAGACTAGAGTGCATGGAGAGAGATTCTGAGGTTCAGATCAGACTCTTCTCAAGGTGTTAATTAGGAGTCTAGACCATAAGCCTGCTGTTTCAAGCATCTTGGTGTCTTTTCTTCTTGCCTGTTCCCACTTTGTTGTACTAATCTGTCTAATGACACAGACAGCACTGTCAGCAGCAGTAGTCAGCAGCCCAACTGACGACGATATCCCTGATAGTCAAGTGTGAGGTCTCCAGTTTGAGCCACAGAATAAAAATACAGACATTCATAAACCTTCAGTCAGCACTTGTGGGTGGAGGAACAAAAGAGATACCAAAATAATCACAATCACAGAAGTGCAAATCAAAACTAAAATAACGTCCTTTTCCCTAATCCGCCCCCTCTGCTCCCCTGCTCCCGTTGGCATGGAAACGCGTACGTGTGCGGGGGTTTCTTACCGTGGATGTTCTCCGCTTTGAATAAGTCCACCACAAACTCCATAACTCCACGTCTGCACTGAGCCCAGTCAGCTCTGTGTGTGTGTGTGTGTGTGTCTGTGTGTGTGTGTTGTGTGTGTGTGTGTGCTGTGTGTGTGTGTGTGTGTGTGTGTGTGTGTGTGTCTGTGTGTGTGTGTGTGTGTGTGTGTGTGTGTTGTGTGTGTCTCTGTGTCTGTGTGTGTGTGTATTCCTGCTAGGGTTAGCAGAAGTAGCTGTTCCCGTAGGTTTCCTGGGAACATCGACTGACAGACTGAGATCTCAGCTGACTGACTGACTCACCGATGTCTGTGGGCGGGGCCAAGGGTTCCCTGGGGGCGTGGCTCTCGGGAGGAACTCTGAGGGTGTGTCTTAGCAACCAGAATGTACACGTCTCCACCCTCTTCTCTTGGAGAAACAACGGATGAATCTGAGTGGAGGGGGAAGAACGTCCCAGATAAAGAAACACTATCTTATTTGTCTCTTTCTTTCACCCACATAATAATTATCTGAGTATCTCTCTCTTTATCTCTCTCTGTTTACCACACACATTCCTCCAACCTCATGTTTGTCCAGTAGCAGCATCTGGTAGTCTGACAGGATGCAGAACTTGGGTCTCCAGACGAGGTTCTGGCTGAAAGACTGGCCACATGACATCCACTGGGCCGAGTTCTTCATTTCTGGGTCAGATAAATCTCATATTAGAACTTACACACACACACACACACACACACACACACACAGACACCCACATGCGCGCGCAAACACACACACACACGCACGCACACACACACACACACACACACACTCACACCGCCACACACACACTGTCCTTAGGCACACCTCAAACATACAGTACAAGCATCAGACTTGACACAAACAAGTTCAAACAAGGAACTCACACGTTTGATTATGATCTTTGTGTTATGACAATCAAGACAATGATCTCTGTGTTAAAAGAATACAAACCTGTTACACAAGAATTCCATCTTAAACTGTTTAGGAGTTAGGAAAAATACTGACACAAATAGCGAGTCAGTTCTCCTGTCACCCGACCAAATGTGTGTCGGAGGTGACTTTGGATGCTAGGGGGTAAATTACCGTAAACCTATCAACCTACGTTAATACCTGTTGCGAACGTACCTAATATGCCAACCTTCGTAGCATGGTCAGGTTATCTTAAAAAAAGTCTGACAGACAAAAAGTAAAGTAGCTATCCTAAACTAACGCTGACCAGAGTCAGCTTACCGGGCCTTAATTAACTATGGATATGGATGGCTAATATATACTTGGCAGATAAAACATTTCATTTGATGATATTTTTTGCTTTAATTCAGTGCTTGTCAATGTATTCAAACACGGGTCAAATTTGACCCGGGAACACCAAAGGTGTAAACACTTTTTGAACACAATAGGAGGGTTAAGTGAACGCACCTGTGACTCTCATCCATCCTTGATATTGGCATCTGGTGCGATGGGTGACCAGGTTCTCCATCATGGTTCACAGTGCTCTCACTAGCTTGCAGAAGGTGAGTGTGCTAGCTAGCGACACACCTGCTAACAGGCTAAGTTGTTGGGACTTCAGTTGATTAATGTTGACAGCCTGGTAAATCACCCCATGATGAACTCAGTACACGAATCACGGACGTTGATTGAACAGAAACCATGGAAACCACGTGAAGCCCCTGTTCCGTTGCACTCGACCTCCCCTCAACCGCTCCCGTTCTACATTGTCCCACAAACTCCCTGTAGGCATACCTGCAGGCGCGTGAGAGGTGCAGGCCTGTAGTTTGGTCTCTTGAAATAGAGAACATAACTCTGGCGCACGTCATGTAAAACCTTAATTGCATTAAAGTCTTAACGGTCTTGTCTTGCAGGACAAGTAAGAGTCTCACTTGTTTGACTGCCGTTATACTTTTGTTGAACGTCGCTTTGTTGTTGCAAACAGTATAGGTAACAATTTGAATAAACGTAAACTAGGCCTACTGTTGCTGGTATACAAATAAATGACACAATACAATGCATGACCTTCGCAAAACTTTACAATTTAATTTAATCTCTGCTACTGCTCTCTAGCGATCGTATAGCCAGGTCCTTATAATAAATCGTTGAATTGTAATCCCATATAGAACAATCCCTTTAATTAAGTGGAGAACCAACAAAGGCACTGTACGTCAGATATGTTTTATTGCAGCTCAACGTAACGTACACAGAATCACATTATCATCCATCATTCAATCAGGGCACAGCGTAGGAACCCGCTGAGAGAGGCATAGTAACAATTCTAACAAGCGGTAGAGGAGGGAATTGGAGGAGAGGGGAGAAAGGGGGAGAGGAGGGGAGAAAGCGGGAAGAGAGTGACAGGTAGATAGAGAGAGGTAAGAGAGAGGGAATTTAGAAAAGAGAGGGTTGGTACATAAGGCTCTTTAGAGGGGTCAGAACAAGATGATGAAACGGAACTACGTCACAGTCATTCGTCTTCAACCGCATGTATTTATAAATACAAGTAGAAGTCAACATTTTTAGGCTCCTCAGGCAATTGTGGTTACAACACTCGAATAAATTCCACTGGAAACAAAAACAAACATAGGTCATGTAAGACACTATGACAGGCCTCGACTCCATATCATTATGAAAGGTTATGAACTGTTTTAGAGACTATATATACAGTCATACTGTAATAATTAACAAACAATATACTTTAAACACTACCGTTGTTAAGTGCTTATACAGCCCGTGAGTTACAGGGAATGAAACTGGGAAATAGCCAACGTAGCCGAGAACGAGCCAAGAACTTTGTTTAACAAAAGGATATAAATCGTAGCATGTGGCTAACAATTAAACAAAATATCTAGTGTGGTTATCAAGGACACATTTACTCATTTCGATAATATTTGGTTATCAAGGTAACATCAGTACTTGCATAGTTATACAATATGTGTCGATAGTGCAACGGAGAGAGAGAGGGAGGAAAACTGTGCACAGAACAGGAGAGCAGAGAGTACTGTTGTAACATACCAGTTCACACACACACATCCCAAACTCAGGTTTAGAATCAAACGTCATCGAAAACTGCGACGAGGAACACCACGGCAACGATGTCGCCGACGGTTCCGGAACACTTCCTTACGGAACCGTCCGAGAGGCTAGCGTTGCCTGGCAACAAAACAGTTAGGCGTATATTGCTTTGTTTGGGACTAGGTATAGAGGAAGGGAGGTATAGGGAGAGGGTGGGGGGGGAGGAGGACACAGACAGGAAGGCTGATACTGAAAAGATACTACGTTACTAATACTACTGCTGGGAGAGGAGCTGAATCTCAGATTGTGAGGCGGTTGGTGTACAGGTTTACCGGGGTTTTTGAATCCAGGTGTCGTCATCTGATGCGCTGGTCTCCCTTTTTTTTTGTCGGTTAGTCTAACTGCGTGCCTAAAGTGAAAAATTGCAACAACAACAAAAAAAATAAAACAAATAAAGCAAGAGGTGAACTTGCACTCTCCTGTCAAACACAACTACAGGAGAATCTAGCAGGACTCTGATAGGCTGCCACGACCTGCGACTCCTCCCCCTCCAGCTCTCGTCTGCAGCCGAGAGCCGATCTCAAAAATAGGGGTCAGTACGGGGCGTGGTGATTGGTCGACGGGTGGTCAGTTGCCAGTTGGGATTTGCTCAGGTGACCTGTCAGTATGGTGTGGTCCCCTCCCACTCCACCAGGTACTGAACCGTCCCCTGGGGGGTGACCCGGCGGGCGAGCACCTGGTACCTCTCGCCGCACGTCAGCCTCCCGGCCGCGCCCCAGTAACTGCTGATGGACGACTTGAGGTTGGAGAGGGAGGAGTCGTCCTCGCTGATGCTGTCGAACGTGTGGCTGTCGATCGTCTGGTCCTCCAGCATCCCAGAAGCCTCCTCTCCAGGAAGCTCGCTTTCCACAACCTCTCTCCTATTGGCCAGTTGGCTATAGCTACAACTGGGCAACTTCCTCTTGCGGCTTCCCACCTTCTTCCTGTTGGCACAGACGTGGAGTTTAACACACAAATAACAACGTTGTGTTGTAACGTGGAGTCAGATGGCTAAGCGCTTAGGGAATCGGCCTATTAATCAGAAGGTTGCCAGTTCGATTCGTTGTGTCCTTGGGCAAGGCACTTTACCCTACTTGCCTCAGGGGGAATGTCCCTGTACTTACTGTAAGTCGCTCTGGATAAGAGCGTGTATGTGTGTGTATGTGTGTGTATGTGTGTGTGTGTGTGTGTGTGTGTATGTGTGTGTGTGTATGTTACCTCAAGTCATAGGAGCCGCTGGTTGTGGCGGAGCCGGAAGTGCTAGCAGCATCTGTAGAGTCCAGATCCAGGCTGAGAGTCCGTCCAGAGCTGGTGCTAAAGGTCAGAGGTCATGGTTAGGGGTCAAAGGTCAACAGCACAAAGTCAACAGCATCACTAGGGGGGCCAACCAATCAAACATGGAGATACTCTGAATCAGTCAAATGTTGTGTGCATATGTTCATACCTATGTCAGAGCTATGTTGTGGTGTGCAGTTACGTGTTTTAGGCGTGTTGTACCTTTTCAGACTCTGCAGCTCATCCAAAGTGAAGTCAAAAATGTTGGCCATGTGATGGTTGGAACTCCATGAACTCAAGTCATTCTGAAACACACACACACACACCGCACACACACACACACACACACACACACACACACACACACACACACACACACACACACACACACCACACACACACACACACACACACACACACACACACACACACACACACACACACACACACACACACACACACCACACACACACACACACACACACACACACACACACACACACACACACACACACACACCATCAGCCAGTGTACCAGTGGGTCTGTTAACACCTTGTAAGTGGGATGAGATACATTAGAATCAGAGAGGATTCTGGGACTCACGTTGGGAATAGCGTCTTCTAGCAGCCACTTAGACCTCTTCTTCCTCTTCTCAGCAGGGGCGGAGCTACTCAGAGTGATGTGGAGAGAGATAGAGAGGGTGTGAGAGAGAGAGGGGGAGAGAGAGATAGAGAGAGAGAGAGAGAGAGAGAGTAGAGAGAGAGAGATGAGAGAGAGAGAGTGAGAGAGAGACAGAGAGGGAGAGAGAGACAGAAAGAGAGAGTGTGAGAGATAGACAGAAACTTAGTTATAAAAAGTCCAGTCATAAATAAGGGCAACAATGACTAATCAGATTCCGCTGGCTCCACCCAGACACACACCTGTTCCTGGCTCCGCCCTTCTTCCTGCCTCTCCTGCCCTCGCTCTGAGCGCGCTCAGGGAAGAGCTTGGAGGGGGGGGTTGGGGGGCACGCGGGTTCGCAGCGGAAGATGCACTTCCTCTTCTTGATCTCTTTCCCACACAGGAACCTGGAGCACAGGACGCCCATATAAGGTCATAAAGGCTAGACGAGGAACACTTCCTTAAAGCATAACGTCGTCCACCTGTCATGCAGCCTGCGATGAGATCAGGTGAGGGCGACAGGGAGGGTGACAGGGGCGTGGCCAGGTGAGGCTCTTACTTGCTCTTGTAGTTGTTGAGGGCATCCAGGAGGTGCTGCCCTCGATCAGGGGGCGGAGTGTTGGACAGCTGGAGAGAGAGAGAGAGAGAGAGAGAGAGAGAGAGAGAGAGTGAGAGAGAAGGGGAAGGAGATCCAGATGGGATGGGCGAGAGAGAGGGCGGAGAGAGATCGAGACAAATGGAGAGAGATTGTGAGAGAAAGTGCGGAAGAGAGAGAGTGGGTGAGAGAGAGAGAGAGAGAGAGAGAGAGAGAGAGAGAGAGAGAGAGAGTAAAACATTCAGAACCCTGAACACCACAAACTGATCCGTGTGTGTTTACGTAATCATATCCCGTGTTTGTGGTTGTAACCTTAACTGATCAGAAGTGTGTGTATCTACAAAGATGTGTGTGTGTGGTTTCACTGTGTGTGTGTGTTCTCACCTGTGTGTGGTGTGTGTGTTCTACCTGTGTGTGTGTGTGTTCTCACCTTGCCCAGTTGGAAGTGCTCCCAGTTACTGACTGACGAAGGCCAGGATCTCCTCCAGCTCAAAGTACTTCTTCTTGCTCTGGACTCCCAGGTTGTACAGGGCCAGGTGGACCACATCCACCCAGCGCAGCGCAACACGCTTTATATACTCCAACCCTCGGTTACACACCGCACAGATGAACAGGTAGAACCTGGGGGAGAGAAGGAGAGGAGAAGAGAGGAGAGAGAGGAGAGAGAGGAGATGAGAGGAGATGAGAGAGAAGAGAGGAGTAGAAGAGAGAGGAAAGAGGAGAAGAGAGGAGAGAGAGGGGAGAGGAGAGAAATGAGAGATGGAAAGAGGAGAAGAGAGGGGAGAAGGAGAGAAGGAGAGGACATGAGAGAAGGAGAGGAGAAGAGAGGAGAAGAGAGAAGAGAGAAGGACAGAGATGAAGAAGAAGAGAGGAGAAGAGTGGAGAGAAGGATGAGGACATGAGAGATGGAAAGAGGAGAAGAGAGGGAGAGAAGCGAGAGGACGGACATGAGAGAAGGAAAGAGGAGAAGAGAGGAGAGAGTGGAGAAGAGAGGAGAAGAAAGAAGGAAAGAGGAGGAGAGGGTGAAGGTAAGAGAGAGAAAAGAGCGCATCAGTGAGTATCAGAGGGGAGAGAGGAGAACAGAGTTAGTGACACTGAGAGAGAGAGGAACAGGACAGTATGACATGGTGTAACCTGAAGATCCACACACACCTGTCTCCAAACATCATGGACTCCTGCAGACACTGGATGCAGGCCTCGTGGAACCACTGCTGGCACTTGAAGCACTGGATCATCTTCAGGTACCACCTGGAGGAGAGGCAGGGAACCACATAAACACGACAGCACTCTTTCGGGCTGACTCTCTTGCCCCGTCGATGACCGTAACCACGGTGACGGTAGCCCAGTGACACTATTGCTGATTACTCTGCCACAGGAGCAATGACACAGTTGCTGATTGGTCTAAACTCACTCTCCCGGCCCGCCACAATAGCAGTAACACTGTTGCTGATTGGTCTAACTCACTCTCCCGGCCCGCCACAATAGCAGTAACACTGTTGCTGATTGGTCTAACTCACTCTCCCGGCCCGCCACAATAGCAGTAACACTGTTGCTGATTGGTCCGATGCTGGGAGTCCCACTCCAGCTCATCAGGGTTGTAGGCCAGCACCTGTTTCATGGCCTGTAGGGCCTTGGCTATGGGACCCTTCTTCAGAGCGCCCCCTTTCTGTGGGAGGGCAGAAACACAGGTTGCTGTGGTTAGAAAATCCTGTCCTCCTCACTTTATAATGTACACCCCTGCAGCCAATCAGAATCGAGTATTCACCCAGACCATGTATAGTTGTATGTAATCAGGACTAACATGAGCCAGGGCTCTGAAAATCTGGTTTAGGTTCTCAGGCGAGAGAACAGACTGATGATGATGGTTCCGTCTACATTTTTACATTCACACATCAGATGCTTGTGGTAACCAGGTAACCAGTGTGTGTGTTGCAGGTGAGACAGGTAACCAGGTAACCAGTGCGTGTGTTCCAGGTGAGACAGGTAACCAGGTAACCAGTGCGTGTGTTCCAGGTGAGACAGGTAACCAGGTAACCAGTGCGTGTGTTCCAGGTGAGACAGGTAACCAGTGAGTGTGTTCCAGGTGAGACAGGTAACCAGGTAACCAGTGCGTGTGTTCCAGGTGAGACAGGTAACCAGTGAGTGTGTTCCAGGTGAGACAGGTAACCAGTGCGTGTGTTCCAGTGAGACAGGTAACCAGTGCTTGTGTTCCAGGTGAGACAGGTAACCAGTGCTTGTGTTCCAGGTGAGACAGGTAACCAGGTAACCAGTGCGTGTGTTCCAGGTAACCAGGTAACCAGTGCTTGTGTTCCAGGGTCGGATGCTCACCCGCACGGCCAGAGCAAAGATGCAGCGCCGGCAGAACCAGGGAGACTGCTCCACGCTGCCCTCTACTGGTGGGATGTGGCACTGCTGGTGGTACCCTGGAGACACACAGACCCCCCCCAACCACATTACAACACAAACAGAACAGATACCACATCCTGTGACTGGGACTGTCATCAGAACACAGCAGACACATATATATGAATGGATTATTAGGACGGAATATATGAACAGATGATAAGGTAATAGCTGATTTGGATGAAAATAAGCACGTTGGAAGTCTAATTTCTTCCCCAACCAACACGGTGCTGTCTTAATGGCGCCATCAAACTTCGACCCCTAGAGGGCGCCCTACTACAGTCTTTCCACCAAGCTTCCAACAGTTCGACTCCATTGTATATGACAGGGGATCTTAGCGGGGGCAGTTGCGTAAGTAACAGCTGGCTGAAAGGGACCCAGACTGATCTCAGATAGTAATCACATCCACTGTGACAGGACACCTCTCCTGATTGGTCAGATCCATTTCCTGACCTATCCCACCGGGGGGACGACGGTCTCCATGGAGACTCACCTATACCGCATTTGCCGCAGATCAGGATGTCGTTGTCCGAGCCCAGGTCCGCCTCCGAGCACACGGAACACTTAGGCTCCTCCCCCGGGACACCAGCTGGACACGTGATTGGACAGAGAGGACAGGGTTAGAGGAAATACAGCGGGACGAAATCGTCATCCGGTCCCTGTGATAGGCTACGTGGGCCAAATGCCTGAAGACGCGTCCGACGCTCTAGGGTCGACAGAACGTCACAAATGTCACCCTAGTTAAGTGGTCTTCAACCCTGGTCCTCAGGGCCAACTGTCCCCACATGTTTTAGATGTTTCCCTGCTCCAACACACCTGATTCAAATGAACGGGTCGTTATCAAACCCTGTAGAAGCTTTATAACGACCTGCTTTGAATCAGTGTGGAGCAGGGAACTGAACACGCGGAGGGGGTCCCTGACAGGGTTGAGACCACTGCCCTAGGCTGCTCGGAATGTTTGTGGTTGAAAAACATGTCCGGCGTTGCTAAGGCCTTCGTAGCGCCAGCGTTGCCAGGGGCGATCTGCAGAGAGACTCACCATGCTGGATGTCCTTCCACAGGACCCAGAACTTAGAGTTGTCCTCAAATGTGACGAAGCAGCTCTGCTTAGAGGCACTCACCTGTCACACAGAGAAACACTTTGTCAGGCTACATAGTTACTAACCTACAGTAATAACGATGACAATACTAATGTGTTCATTCAGCAGACGATCCATAGCAAAGATCAGAAAGGATTTGAACCTGGAAACTCGAAACGCTCTAACTACAGAGCTATAAGTGTACCTAAGCATCAAGACCGGCCAACCCTAGAGTTAGGTTAGACCTCCAGGACGGGGGGACAGCCCTGTTATAATCAACACTACATGAGGTACTACGTACGTGCTATTCTGTACATGCCCTTTCAGACAGTGACATACAGGAGGACTTGGACCTGTGGGTCGATACCTCTAACCACCGAGCTCCACTTACTCTCTGTATCTTCCCCAGGTAGTAGAGCCCGTCGGACCAGCGACAGAGGACGTACTGGCCCAGTGACAGGCTTGTCTCCAGCTCCGCGCTGCCCCGCCCCCTTTTCTGGGGCTGCAGCGCTGCAGGCTCCTCCGGGCTGCAGTACACGTCTCTGTAGGCTGGTTCCAACATGATGCTACTGACGATGGCTTACACCTGGAGAACAGCAGGACACACACACACACACAGAGACACACACACAGAGAGACACACACACACAGAGACACACACAGAGAGACACACACACACAGAGACACACACAGAGACACACAGACATACACAGACAACACACACACACACACACAGATACACACAGAGAGACACACACACACAGAGACACACACAGACACATACAGAGACATACACACACAGAGACACACACACACAGAGACAGACACACAGACACACACACAGAGACACACACACAGAGACACACACACACACAGAGACAGACACACAGAGACACACACACACAGAGACACACACACAGAGACACACGGTTAGCATGCAATGTCAACGCCTGATGGTTACACACCCAGCCGTTCGCACAGCTGATTCTAAACATAACTAAACCTCCTCGTTCAGATCTGTGTTACACCCTATGTGTGATTGGGACAATTTGATTAAGTTTATACTTTCTTCTTTAAGTTGATTCAACACAATTTGTGGCTACTATACTTAAAACATCCTGTGCATCCTATGTGAAGACAGACCAAACTGATTAAAACGATTTAGCGGGCTGACGATGAGTCAATGTGAATCTTGAAACTACAGATGTGTAGAACCCCTCGAGCTGTTGTGAGCTGGCCAACTTCCGCTCCATTTGACTCATCTGTCAATTTCGACAGGGAGTTTGACAGGTCGACGCATGCGTATATAGACCCTGCTTCGGCATGAGGAGCCAGATATGACGAATCAATTTGCATCACTGGCCATGCAAACTTGAAGCATTTTTCTATTTTTGAAAAAAGTCTGGCTTGCATCCACATGTTAACAAGCTACGTCGCACATATAAACCAACGAAACTAGTTGTATAAAGTCTGATTACAGTAGCGATCTAGCTAGCTCGTACCCGAAAGCAAGAGTAGGTTTCCCATGTCTTTTAGTTAAATAAAAGTTGTCGACGTAGCTAATCTATTGTTGTATTAGACACATCTATATAACAAGTATTATTACAAGTTATAATACGTGCACGGTTATGGTGTCGACACATCCCTACTTTGCTAACGTAAACTAACTTTCACTATGACAATTCAATGAAAAACCTGTTGCGTCTGAACTTGTCTAGTAGCGGTTTGCAATCAATCCTATAACTTTAATCATATAACGTTGAAATCACAAAAAGGTGGACATTCTCTTCTTATTACCTTACTTCACAAACGTGATAATACAGCAAAGAAAACGTCAGCGAAAACAAGACAAATCCAACTAGACAAGAAGATGAAAAAAGGGACGCGTGCTGTAAAAAAAAGTTATCAGGGCAAATGTGCCTGATCAGAGCATAACTGTTCTTACCCCTTGAAAATCTTCCGCTACGGGCGAGAGGAAACTTGATATATTTTTCGCTGCAGCAGAAAATTGTTCCATTCGCACTGAGCTGCACCTTTACTGCAAACGCTGTGGCTACAGTCAACTGTTTCAGAAGGCTACAGGCGCTAAAGTTCAAACTATGCAAGTCGCCATTTTTCACTGTTTCCCGCGAATCATGTACGTTTTTCCTTATGTAAATAACATAACCACCTCATCATATCCAGGAAGCCGGTTGGGGTTAGGCTCGCGAGCCCAATGAGATGAGGTACACTTTGTCCCCCGACGTGAATATTCAAAACGTTTCTCACTCATTATAACTTCATAGAATACACGAACAAAAAAGTAAATTTTTGTAGGAGTTTAATTTAATTCATATACTTGTATCATTCTTAGATGAGTCAACATTGGTTATTGTCTTTGAGTTATTACTGTATAAGAATATGACAATGTCCTCTATTTATTATACTTCTACTGAATTATTAGATTATAGATTCTTAGAATTGTGTTTTGTTTGGGTGCTATACTGACAAATAGTGTCGGTTACTTTGAGCTTGTCTTTATAACCATCATAAAATCTACTGTCAACATCTAGTTTTAAGTGCATTGCGGGACAAGAGTGGGGAAAGTGTTTCTTTAATGTTTTTTCTAGAAACATATGTCTTCGTTGCAACATATCCGTTAGGCTATATCTCTATTGCAACCACGAAGCCTATTGAATTCATAACGTAAAAAAATACAGTTGTTTTGAAATGAATCATTTCCCAAAAGCCTCGCCAACCAAGGCTCCGAAAAGAATGCCGGTTGATAAACTCAACCGTTAAAGGCCCACAACCAAAACCACAACGATTTTTTTTTCATCCAGTCATACAGAAGACTAATTCAGAGTCTGTCCTATCAGCACAACACTCAATCCACAGCTGCTCCAAGCCTGCGAAGTTCTCTCTGTTGTCTTTGTGGATTAAGGAACAAACACCAACAACGCAAAGGATCATTTTGTCATGGAAAGATTACTCATAAATAGCGTGTGCGAAGCTCAGTAACTCTATCCGTTAGCTGTCTTCTCCCAGAGACGGTGGGGGCGATGTGGGCTGGAGGAAGTTGGATATAAATGGATGCATTTCAGGAAAGCTAAATTCCTGTCAACAGTCCATTTTTCCGACCAAATGTGACATTCGATGCTCACTCTCTCTCCCTCTCTGCTCCCCCTCCATCTCTCAAACTGTCATGCTTCATCACAGTCCAAGCTTGATGCTCTCTCTCTTTCTCTCTTCCTCTCTCTCCCTGTGAAGAAGACTGATTTTGGAAGCACAGTCATACTGTACTGCATGGTCCTGGAGGAGTTGGGCCTCTGTCATGTGATGCTGTCTGGTGTGTGTGCGTGGGACGACACAAACACACACTCAACACACTCCTCAAAACACACACATTCAAAACACACCTCAAAACACCTGCCACACACAACCACACTTGACAAGCATTTACTACACATCAGGGACCACACCATATCAGTAAAAAAAACGAAACAAAGGTGCATATTTATTGAGATTACATTAAAATTCACAAAAGGGAGATCTGGGAAGTTCGGGTTAAACTCGGTTTACAGATACATAATAATCAACATTTATGGATCTGGATGCGTCAGGCGTTCTGGGAGTTTGACTGTGACTGATAACAAGGAAAGTCACACCCATCAGTTTCACACACTGTGAAGTTGTACATGTATTTCTCATTCGACTGCAAGGTTAGAGCAGGATATATTTCACGGCCCAGTCGACGCGCGTGGTCCCTGTACTGGGCTACACTGTGAGAGAGCTGGTGAAACTCCACAGACACATGGAGCGTGTCTTTGCTGTGGTCATGAACCGGGAGAGATGGGGAGAGATGATGTACTCGGGAGATACAACAGAGAAGAGAGAGACGCTTGGTTGGTCTCGCTTCCTAGGGGGAGTGTGTCTTTCTATGTGTGTGTGTGTTTAGAGAAAGCGAGAGAAAGGATGTGTGTGTGTAAGTGTGTCTGTGTGTGTGTAAGTGTGTCTGTGTGTGTGTGTGTGTGTGTGTAGAACATTCAGCTGGTGCTGCTGAAGGACAAGTGCTATTAAACGCCTGGGAGAGTCTGAGGACACGAGGGGAACGGACGAGCCTGCAGGTCCTCAAGACTCCGTTAGATGGTGCTGTGACCAAGGCGGTGTCTCTGTCCTCCAGTCATCTCTCTCCCCCTCTCCCCCCTCTTTCCCCCTCTCTTCCCCCTCTCTCCCTCTCTCTCCCCCTCTCTCTCTCTCCCCCCTCTCTCTCTCTCCCCCTCTCTCTTTCTCTCTGGGAGCCCTCTCTCTCTCCCACTCTCTCCCCCCTCTCTTTCTCTCTGGGAGCCCTCTCTCTCTCGCCTCTCTCCCCCCCTCCCCCCCTCCTCTCCCCCCTCTCTCTCCCCCTCTCTCTCCCCCTCTCCCCCCCCCTCTTTCTCTCAACCCTTAGACTCTGTCTTCCAACTAACTGATGTCGTCCGAGATCAAAGATCAAATACACTGCATAACATTAGGAGATCAAAACAAACGATTACTTAATCTTTGTGTAATTTAGGTTTTGCCATTGTGTCTTCGATTTAGTGTTTTAATAAGCCTATTCAACCCTTCAGCTCATTAATCGTTAACAACACAATACATGCTCGACACATTACAAATCTGATATATAAAACATGTTTAGTTCCTTTCAGAAACGGTTCAGAGTAAGTCGTTTTGATGGCACCATTTCCGAGACTAAAGTGCTCATATCTTCAAACATCAGACTTGACATGTCTGTTTCCCTCCAGCAATATAACTCTTTCAGATTATCATCAGCAGAATAAACGGAACATAAATATATCAAGTCGACATTAGAACCTCTCCTTTCGTGTGTGTGTGTGTGTGTGTGTGTGTGTGTGTCTGTGTGTTTGTGTGTGTCTGTGTGTGTGTGTGTCTGTGTGTTTGTGTGTTTGTGTGTGTGTGTGTGTGTGTCTGTGTGTGTGTGTGTGTGTGTGTGTGCAGAACTCCTCCAGCTGAAGGGGGTTGAGGAGGAGGAACAGAGATAAAGACTAATAACAACACTTAGATAATAACGCGTCACAACATATCAAATAATAAATATAGATTTGATATAACAAGGAGGGAGTATTTTTGTATCTGTTTTCGACAGATCGTGCCTGGCACAATGGAACCGGTGCAATAGCCCCAAAACATGCGAAACCTGGACGACTTGACACTCCAAGGCAGACCAAAGCAAACAAGCTCCGAGAGATAAACTGATTTCATGAAAGTTCTGGAAGTAGATCTGGAGTTCTATCTGTCACTTTGGACGGATGCCGAGGGGAGGATTCAGATTCTGCTTCTTTAAATAGAGAACATCCTTCACGCTTCCTCAGTTCCAGCTCTCCAAAGCCTGACTGGGAAGGGGAGAGAGAGAGAGGGGGGGGGG